>PUFA01000044.1:0-387500 GCA_003508835.1 Eonycteris spelaea
CATAAAGCAAATTTGATTGTTAAAAACATAAAACTTTTTTTTCTAAATAAATGTCTTTGGTACTTATTTTATGTTAATTCAGTACTGCTCTAGATGTACACTGTGATTGTACTTTTTGTACATACCATTTAAGTGATTCATACCTTTATACAGTGTTACCTCCTTAAGATATGTAGTTGTCTTCTATAGAAAGAACATACATTTATTGAACTGTTTATTACATGATCAGTATATACTGGTCATGCTAAATACTAGATATTCAGAAAAAGAAAAAATGACACAATCCTTTTCCATAGCATTCATAGCCTTGTAAGGAGTCAGGAAGTTAAACCATTCCAGTAAAGAGAGGTAGTAGACACTAGAAGAGAGGTAGGTACAGTGTGTTACAGAAGCACCATACCCCAAGTGACCCAGTCTGCCTGGAGATTAGTGGAAGATCCCTAGAAGAGACCGAATGTGAACTGATTTTGAAGGATGAGTAGGAAGTGGGTATTTGGGGATGGTGTGGTTAAGACTCTTCCCATAAGGTGCTTTATATATAAAAAAGAGAGAACAAAGTTTTCAGAACTGCAGAACTCTCTGGCTTGACCTGTGAACTAAAGGTGGATCTGTATTCCTGCAAGAAGATTGAGAGAGAGTGACAGGAATTGATGCTGAATATGTAGGCAGGGTTCAGATCATAAAAGATCTTATATGCCAAGCTAAGGTGTTAGGGATTCCAAAAGAAAAGGAAAGAAAATTAAAAAAAAAAAAAAAAAAGGAAAGGAAAGGAAAGGAAAGGAAAGGAAAGGAAAAAGGAAAGGAAAGGAAAGGAAAGGAAAGGAAAGGAAAAGTAGAGGGACTTCATTTAACAGTGTTATGTAGTAAAATTTTTAAAAAATTAGACTGAAAATCTTGGCAGTGTAGAGAAAGGATTGGAGGAAGACAGGGACAGAATTGAGGAAGAACGGTTAGGAGGCTGTTGTGTAATTTATTGACCATAGAGATGGCAAAGGACAGATCTGAGACATATTGGAAGGATTGACTCCATGTAAATTTAAAACACATTTAATTTGGACCTTAAGGGAGAACAAAGATTTTATGCCTAATAGTATTTTTCTTGGACACCTTAATGGATGTTATGCTATTCAATGATATTGGTGAAATGAATTCAATGGCAGAGCATAGGATGGGAGTGGAGATCAGTTTAGCTTCTCAATTGAATTTAAGCTAAGACTCTCACTTGAAGATATCCAGTTGCCTAAATTTATGGTTTGGGGCTCAGAAGAAAGACAGAGGCTTAGAATTGACAGGCACTATTTTCAGCTACAGAACAATAAGATTTCCGATAGAAAATGTGTAGCTAAAAGATAAGAAAGCTAAGTATAAAAATCTGTAAACATATATTTTTAAAGTGATGGTGAAAACCCTATATGAATGGCTAGAAATAAAAAGATCAGAAAAAGACTCAATAAAACAAGAGAGACACACACATGTTAAAGTATTCTGTCTTGCAAGCCCTAGAGAGCAGTCATGTGTGTTAAACACACATATATGTAATATGAGTATTCTAGTAAATATAAACACTAAATTAATTAAGTAAATAAATACATCACATCGAAAGCAAACACAATTTACTCTACAGGAGAAACACTATTTCTCCATATCATCAATATCCCATCACATACAAACCCTGTATTTTACTCTGTAGTCTGGTAAAGCCTCTTTTATTTCATTATTGAGAGCTCTCATAGGCAAAACCTCTGTTTTATTTCCCCAAAATAAAAGAAATGTAGTTATTTAATCATGCTCTCAAGTTTTGGGATAAAGGTTTACTGGTGTTTGCTGAAATTTTGAAAATGAAATTACCAAAGAAGCATTAGCTTTTGTTATATTCACATTTTACTTATCTAAAATACCTTTCTTCTCAGTCACCAAATTCATTCTATACTTATTGAATATTCAAACACTAAAGTTCAGCAAAGAATTTATCAATTTATTAAGCAAATAGTTCTATTGTATTTCAAATTTTCTAAATTTCAGATAATATTTTGAAATATGGGAAATATAAGTTTAGCCATTCCTTAGCAATTCTTGATTGCTTAGACTATTATGGAAATCTTTAAGATGTCATATTTCTAAAAAGTATTTTAGTGTATAAACAATAATAGACTTTAGAAAATCACCAGCTTGACACAACTATTTTTATTTGTCCATATTACATTTCTGTTCTTATTCTTACTTCATTCAGAACTATAAATCTATATGCTGATTTTTAATCTAAAAGTTTATCCTAATTTTTCTGTTTCTATGTAGATTCTTATGCTTACTCATTGTGGCAGGATTTATTCTCTGAAAGCAGACACTGAGAGTTTGAATTGTTAGATGTTTATTAGGGGATTAACATCTATAAGAGAAGGGAAGGAGGCAGGCAACATTGCATACGGGAAAAACTTAATAGTGGAGACATAACATGTCTGTCAACTAGGCAGGAAGGTTTGGAGTGAGTATTGACTATCAGAGTAGCCATGTTGGGCCAAAATGGTTTAGCCTTTCTACTTCTACTCTGCTTAGTCACAAGATTTGGGCTGCCTTGGGCAGGGCATGACCTTGGGCAAGGCAGCTCTTGGAAGCTGAAGCAGATCATGAAGGAGCTGTAGACTAGAAGCTGCCTGCTGCCCACGCTCCCTAAAGATGGGCAGTGTACCTGCATCTTTTCCACACTCATCCTCTTTTGATGCTAGTGACAGAAACCAAAGTCAAACTGGCTAAAATTCTATAGTAACTCCAAGTATTGTTAGATCCAAATGCTCAGTTGACACATACAGAAATCTATTTTTTCTTTTCATTTCTGTGTTGGCTTTGTTCTTGGAGAATTTGCCCTAATACCCACCAATGTAGCTGCTAGCAGCCACAACTGACAGGGAACACAACTATTCTAAGATTTCTGACAAATTTCTTGGGATTGACATTGATTCACTAAATGTCCACCCCAGAAATTGAGATAAATGAACTGAAAGTTGCGAAGGTTAGTTTCTCACTGCAAAATTGAGATGTTGTTACCAAAAGAAGACAGGGGAATTCTGAGCAGATGAAGACTATAAAATCTTACTTTCTTTGACACTGTCATTGGTCTAAGGGGTGATCACCTTAGCCAAGCTAGGCTAATCAGCTCTTTCTTCCTGGAATTAGAAACTGAGTGGAGATATCAACACTCAAAATTGTTAGACATGAAGGTAACCTCTTAAAAAAATTATATTTCTGTAATTGTTTTCAATCAATTTTACTATCCTAGCTCCACTTTTTGAAAAAGTTGGTTAATTTAAGTATTTCACCTAACACAATGGAGATAATAATGGTATCTAAAGATTTTTAAATGCTTTTATAATTGAAAAATTAATATATATAAATCACTAGCATAAATTGTACATTTTATAAGTTATCAGTAATTTGTCATTTTTAGTAGTATTAAAATTGGTAATAGTGGTTTTAGCAGTGTTATAGAACAGCTTTAATCAAACAACTATCATGTTCTAAGCAGCATGCTTGATTCTATGGAAGTTACCAACATAAATCAGACATAAATTCTATGCCTAAGATGATCCAGTCTGGTGTAAGTAATAATTAATGTATTATAATGTATTAATTATAACACTATTTTTATAGTTAATTTAAATAAATTTAAATAAATAAACTATGAATAGTCTAGTCCCCTTAGCTGTGACTTTGCATTGCATCATTGTATATTAATGAATTGGAGGCCTATAAATATATGCATATCCATATATGTATACATATATGGATATATAAATTGTATGTTTTCTTATAACAGGCTAAGATAAAGAGAAAATATTTTAAGCAATATGAGTGGTTTCTAAAATCTACATATATTTATTTAATATAAACTATATTGGATTTGCATACCAACTTTCACAACAGAAAAAAAATACTGAGGTATGGTCATCACAATGAAAAGCTATACGCCTTCAGACATTTGTTAATATCTATTCCTGGTTAAATTCCTTCAAAGTTGTTCACAAAATTAAGCAAAAATTATTGTTAATATAACATAAAATATCAATTTTTAACTTATTTGTGCTATACACCTCTTTTTCTTTAAATGTATTAATTCACGTTTCTTTATTTTAAATAGGGTGATTTACTGCCAAGATACGACCAGGTGGATGTTAATTGAAACTTCTTGGGTCAGGGATTATAATTTATTAATTTGTGTATATTTAACAATACATAGTTAATAGTCATCACATATTCATAAATAAGTGAATAAACAAAAAACAATATACCTTCCTTCTAAGAACATTAATGGTGCCTCTCAAGTTCATTACAAATAGTAACTGTGGTCCCTGAACCAGTACTTGTCTATAAAGTTTTTACAAGTGGTTTTCAATGAGAAAAAGAACTTATTCTAGAGTGTAAATCAACTGTCTCATAGACACACAGTTTTGTACTGCTAAATTTGTTTTAGACTATCTCATAGAGGAAAGCACTATAATGATTTATAATCTTAGCTGATCACAGATCCGTACCAAAGTGTTTACCTACATGCTACTATGGACTAAGGAACTAACCTTGATATTACAAAGGAAATCTTAATGCAAAATTTTATATCTTCAAACTTTTGAATAACTAGGTGAGTAGCTAGAGGTCATCAAGAAAAAAAATATTATCCATGAACTTTTTTCTTATTACCTTCATTTTCATAAGGGTGTGTGTGTGTGTGTGTGTGTGTGTGTGTGTGTGTGTGTATAGACACACATTTTTAAGCATCTATATATATATTTGATTTATGAAGCTCTTTAATTATTATGTTACTAAGTACTTTGTCTCAGGAGTTCTTTGATCACAAAACAAACTAACTTCTTAGCAGTAGTACCATGGTGGGGAAAAAGAAACCAACACAGCATAGGACTGCTGAAACCGAATAACTTCTAGGGCCTGCCACCCAGGAAGAAATATTCAATTCAACATACTTTATCCAAAAGGACATGAAAAAGATTATTGAACAATGGAAAAAAAAATTACAGTGACTTCAGATATGAGTGGTGTTGTGTAGAGTTGTGTAGAGCACAAATCTATGCAGCCCTGAAATTCTGGGCCAGTGTCAATACCTAAGGAGTTCCAATCAAAAAGTTGGACCCAATGAAAAAATATAGATGCTTAAAATGTGAAACATTGAGGTAGGCAGCAATGCTGAAGAGCAAGGCCATAACCAATGGCACTAATGTAAATGGTGAGATCCGACTGACTGTCAGAGGAAATATAAAAGAGAGAAAAATGTTCAGGGCTTTAGCCAAATTGGCTGAAATTTCTAACAAAACTCATGTCTTTAAAGAATAAGTGGCCCAACTGTAAGAATCAAGAAACTCTATAGCTTTATTTGGTCAGGTATCATTGCACATACCCCATTTTACAGAAATTTTAATGGGGATTATATTCAAAATATATTTAATAAAAAGCATGGTATGGTTATCAATCAATCAGAATAAATGCTAATTATAGATAAGGAAACAGATCTTTAGAATCTTGCTATATACCAAAGGTTGACTTCTTATTGTTGTTGGATCACAGGGACATCTTAAAGCACTGGTTCCCAAACATGGCTGCATATTGGAATCAACTATGTTTTTTTTTGTTTTTTGTTTTGTTTTTTTTGGAATGTTGATGGATACCGGGCCCCATTCTTAGAGATTCTGATTAGTCTGGAGGGTGCACTAGGCATAGGGGCTTTAAAGCTCCCTAAGCAATTCTAGTATGCAGCAAAATGTGAGAATCACTGATTTAGCATTTCAAAATGAGACCAAGAATCAAAGAGCAAACACTCACACATGTGAAACATTTGTTATCAATAATTTAAAAATAGTTTACTTCAGTTCCAGTTATTCTTAATTTCTTTTTTTAATACAACTCTTTTATTTCTTTGTTTGTTTGTTAGTTAGTTTGTTTATTTGTTGCCTACAGCACCTGGTATTCCTAGGTGATCTCCCATCTAAGTACTAACCAGGCTCGACCCTGCTCAGCTTCTGAGATCACACAAGATCCGGCACATTCAGGGTGGCATGGCCATAGAGTTATTCTTAATTTCTAAGAAAACAGATTGTTACTGTGGTTTCATATTTATTTATTACTATTTTTACTCTTATTATCCTCTCATCACCATCTCAAAAATCTTCTCATCAACCTTTATCTTCCAAGTTTTAGTCAATATCAAATATGTCACCTGTCTTTGTTTTGTAATAGAGGTTAAATGCATTGCCTTATAGTTGAGATTGACCCTTTATTTCACAAAATATTGTGAAGAGTTTTTAATTGCAATAGTATTACCACCATTTATAAAATTATTTTTCTTTCTTTCCTAAAGATTTCTAGTCAACAGAAAAACTTTTCAACCAAGTCTCTCCTGTCTTAGAAGAAATTATGCACGGAAATTACTTTTTGATAAGCTTTTTTGGCACCTCACATCAATATCTGAGACCTCCTCTCTACCAGAGAAGATTGTGCTTAAGCTTTGTCTTGGCTAAAACAGAAATTAAAGGTATGGACCAATTTTTAAATAAGTGTAACAATTCTCTTTTTATGTGCATTATGAAAACATGCATTTGAAACATGTCAAAGGCTTTTTTGTCTTCTAGTGTGATACAAGAAACAAGTCATCTCAAAGGAGTAAAGGAAACTGAAATGTGTTCCACCCTAATCAGATTCATAATCATGTCCTAATGTAATTTGTCCTAATCCATTTCAGAAGAAGACAACCATTTATGATTCCCAGACTCGTGGGAATAAATGTGGCTATATGGAAATCCCCTTGAGTGTTCTATTTACTATATTTACCAGTTCATAAAAAAAGCTAATTACATTTTGGAAATGCAGCTTTGTGAATGCAATGTATATTTTAATGCAAAAACAGACCTAGGCACTTTAGAGTCATATAGTCCTATTTGCTAGCTGTACACAGTTTGTATTTTGGATTTAGTAATTTGTTTCAGAATGAGGAGTGCACACTTTAGTATATTATTCTGACCACATATGTAGATGTTTGAGAGAAAATCCTATTTTTAGAGGTTTTACTGGGAAAAAAAATAAGTAACACAGCATAGTAATAAATTACCCTGTAGTAAAATACAAACTGATTGGTCCCAGATATTTTTCTCCAATGCCTTGGAAGATAAATACATTAAGTGGTTTGTGAAAAAAAAAATAAAATTTTAAAAAAGACCCACCAAATTTTGTCTCTGCAAAACATGAAGTTATAGTAGAGAATACTGCCAAGGATAATGAGACTACGAGTTTATTTTACAGTAAAATCTTTTCCTTAGACTTTATATTTCATTTCAAACTAGTTTTTACAAAAGCAATGTTTTCTATAAACAGAACTGGTAATAGATGACACACTTCTAAGGCAAGCCAGAAATGTAAATAATCAAAGATTTTTTGTTTACTTTTCTGCAATAATCATAAAATCATACTGGCCTGATATTTCATCATTTATTTATTTATTTTCATCTGATGTATTTTTTAAAATCTCTGGTCCATGTTGATGTTTATTTGTTACTAAATTAACTCTATTTTGTTCTTCACACCCAAAAGGGCTATATCTTTTCATTTAGTCAATGGAGTCGTTACACAGGCCAAGCAGCACAAATTAGGGACATGGTAAGAACAGTACCATTGTTCACTGTTTTTAGGAGCATGTTCTTTAGAGAGTTCTGGAAATCAAATCTCCCTCCAAAACGTAAAAAATCATGAATTAACTAATTTACAAAAATATAATTTTGATTGAACTAAAACAAAGTAATATCGAAATTTAAATAACATTGTATCTCTGTGTATTTGGCAAAGCTTCTCTGTGCCATGACTAAAGGTGTACGTAGCTATTTAATTCTTAATGTTTGGCCATACCTTAGGTCAACAGTAAGATTTAAATTTCAGACCTCTGACCTCCTAAACACTTGGTAAATGATTGTTCTCCATCTCGTCCCCCACCCCACCCCCATTTATGTCACCAAAAAAAAAAAAAAAATCTTAATCTTTCATCTAGTATTCTTCTTTCCACCTTCCTTTCTCATCTCAAGAGTCCCCAGTGACTTCTTGGGAGATAATTATGCCTGTAGCTCAGGGACCTAAAGTAATCACCAGCTTGGCATGAAAGGATGCTGGAATGCAAACTGAAGTGCCAAGCAACAAAGATTCAGAACAGATATTATGAAAAGAGAGTGCATTAGAGCAATTATTCAGTTGGCCCTATTTCTGCCAGCCTACAGGATACAGCAAAGAGGCCAAAGCATAAACACCACCTAGTATTACTCATAATGACTCATTGACATTTGTTATTCAGGACCCAGTGGAAGTCTGCATAAAGATCGGTGCTGTGGTAACAAAATTTCCAGAAAAGAAAAAACAAATCTTACAGACTGTTTGGCTCTTAAATAGTACATGATCAACTTCTCTCCCTGTCTCCCTTTTAAGTTTGTGGTTACTTTAAGAAGCTTTGTTTAGAGAAGCTGAATCATAAAGTATCACATGTAAAGTCATGAAGTGATATTAGAATGAACAGTAAGCTCAGTTTGAT
Source organism: Eonycteris spelaea (assembly GCA_003508835.1). Taxonomy (NCBI): domain Eukaryota; kingdom Metazoa; phylum Chordata; class Mammalia; order Chiroptera; family Pteropodidae; genus Eonycteris; species Eonycteris spelaea. The sequence goes on from PUFA01000044.1 coordinate 8,567, forward strand.
AGAGTCTAATGTAGCTGAGAATGAAATTTAGAGTGTGATTGCTGAATGAGATGCTGGCATTCTCACTGTCACAGTCTATAACCCAAATCCCCACTAGCCACTTATTAATGTTTGCTTTTTATCACAGGGGCCAAATGAAATAGGGCAGAATCATCAACATAACTCGAGAAACAATTTTGAATGCTGTAATAAGTGTAAAGCTATCACATCAGAAATGCAGCATGCATCATCAATAAGATGACAAAGTGGAAAAGATACAAACTAAATTATTTGAAAGAAAGTTTCAGATTTCACAGGACTGTCCCTCTTTGCTTGCAAAAGCCGCAGATTATTACTCCTGTAGTGAGTATTATTTCACTCGAAATTGAAGTTTAGACAATGAATGATATAGCCATCCTCGTTTTAGTCAATTTGACATGACTCGAAATTCTCAAAAGCAGATTCATTTTGAGCTTCTTTAATTCCTCTCATAGTGCCACCACTTATAAGATCTGTATAAGCTGTATTATTTAAACAAAAGAATGCAATACACAACAATGGTGTGCTTAACTGAATAAAAAGATCATTAATAAAAAAAAAAATCATGGAACTATTTTAATCCTGATTTTCAGTATGTTTCTAACTACTTTTTATAAGCTGTACAAAGTTCCTGTGGAAGGATTCTTAGAAGCGAAACTTATGGAATTAAAAAAAAAAAAAACTTAAACTATAAATGGGGCAAACTGTTCTACTTGCTTCAACCTTTAACATCCACACAGCTGAATGATGATAACCAAAATTATCAGATCAACTGCCCCCTGTCCCAGTTGGCAGCTTAAGGCACTGAATAATGGAATCCATTGAATGCTAAATACATCAATTATCTATTTAATTTAGGATATTCATGGCCTGTGATAATTGTTCTGAATACTGGCAACTTCAATTCAGGAACAAAGTTGTAGTATTAGCTAAGCTTATGAGTTAAAAGACAGTTTTTTTCTGATTTCTTTTCAATAATACTGGTTTTGTGTGTTGCCAGACATAAGCATGCATTTACTCTAGATAGTTCCTTGGACAAAGAATTTAAAGCTAGGTCATTCATGGTTACCAAATGTGACCATAATATACCATCTTCTCACTTATACCAATTGTGAAAACAATTTGCTTAATTGTTTAATAAGATAAAATGTTCATCTTAAGTGAAGTTAGGAACAAATTTTGGGGTAAGCATTGAGGGAATGGAAACTGAAGTCCTAAATAATTATTGTAGTCAACAACCCATAACAGCAGCTAATAAATATTTGAAGCAACATATAAATAGTTTCTTTATTTTCTACCTAACAATTGAAGTTGGGTCTACATGCCTAAATTACAAGACAGTGATAACTGTGTTGAAACTAGTTTCCTAGGTAGGTTTAATTAATCACTCCTTAAGCACTAAATGCATTTGTATTTCGTCTTCTCTATGTTAAGGTTATTTATTATTAAATAACATTAGTATGATGTGGGTCCATAACTACCAAATTTAATTGTATGTGTTTCTTGCAATATGCAATAATGTGGTAACCTGTTACCACTTTTTTTTTCTTTCATTTAAGACATAAAACTGGAGAAACTCTGAAGTACCTTGCTTTGATTTGATTTAGTGCTTTAGATCCTAACCCATAAGAGAAGTGACTAAACTTAAATTTTATTTCAATTATTTTGATTTTGAAACTTAAAAAGAAGCTGTCACAATGATTTCAAAATTGTTTTCTCCAAAACAATGCAATCTTTGATTCAACTGGGCCAATTAGAAGCATTGTAATATAAGTACAGGACCGGAAAATTAGGTCAGCTGAATTGTCCAATGGTGACAATAAATTGCTGTGCATGAATATTTTCACATACTTACTGTAATAATTTGCTACATAAATGAGCCCCATGACATGAACCTCAGAGATGCCTGAGTACTTTTATTTCACTTGCTGCATATGGCTATGGACTAAGGCAGCTTTACCATATACTTTTAAGGAAGAGAAAAGACTATTTCTGAAACACTTTTGATACCAATTTGGCCAATGAAGTCAATTGGTCATCAATTCATCAGGAATCATTATTCAAATTAAGACATAAACTAATTGATGATGCCAAGTAAAATAATTAAACTTGTGGTCCCACGGACATTGAATTTGAAGCTAAATGAATGTGAACATTCCTCAAATCACTTTATAACTTGCTTATATATCCAAATACGTACATCAATTTTTTATCATTCAAGTCTGGATCTTAAGTGTTTTTTTATTTGTTTTTAAAATTTTTTAATATCACCACATATTTGACCCCTTTTATCCCCTCTACCTCCCTCCCTCCTCTCCCCTCTCCCTTAACCTCCGGTTATCACTACTCTAGAGTCCATGTCCATGAGTCTCTGTTTGTCATGTTTTTGTTCGTTGCTTTTAGGTTTATAAAACATATAAGTGATATCATGTGTTTTAATTTTTTCTGACTGGCTTATTTCACTTAGCATGATTATCTCGAAGTCCATCCAGGTTGTCACAAGTGGCAGTACGTCATCTCTTCTTAAGGCTGAATAAGATTCCATTGTATATATGTACCACAGCTTCTTTAGCCAATCATCTATCATAGACACTTTAGTTGCCTTCCATGTCCTGGCCACTGTGAATAATGCTGCTATGAACATTAGTGTGCAAATATCTTTTCGGATATAAGTTTTCAAGTCTTTGGGGTAAATCCCCAGTCGAGGGGTTGTTGGATCATATGGTAGATCAATTCTTAGTGTTCTGAGGAAACTCCATACTGTTTTCTATAATGTTGGTAACCTGTTACCACTTTTTTTTTCTTTCATTTAAGACATAAAACTGGAGAAACACTGAAGTACCTTGCTTTGATTTGATTTAGTGCTTTAGATCCTAACCCATAAGAGAAGTGACTAAACTTAAATTTTATTTCAATTATTTTGATTTTGAAACTTAAAAGAAGCTGTCACAATGATTTTCAAAAATTGATTTAAAAACTGTACCAATGTCCCACCAGCAGTGTATAAGGGATCCTTTTCCTCTGCATCCTCTCCAACATTTGCTATTACTTGTCTTGTTGATAACAGGTATTCTAACAGGTGTGAGGTGGTATCTCATTGTTGTTTTGATTTGTATTTCTCTAATAGCTAACGATGATGAGCATCTTTTCATATGTTTGTTGGCCATTTGTATGTCCTCTATGGAGAAATATCTGTTTCAGGTCCTCTGCCCATTTTTTTTTATTTGATTATTTGTTTTTTTGTTGTTGTTGCTATCGAGTTATATGAGTCTTTGTATATTTTGGATATCAGGCCCTTATCAGAGGCGTTGCTTGCAAATAATTTTCTCATTCAAATGTTTTTGTCTCTTTACCTTGTTATGGTTTCTTTTGCTGTCTCTTTACCTTGTTATGGTTTCTTTTGATGTAGTCTTATTCATTTATTTTTGCTTTAACTCCCCTTGACTTAGAGGTCAAATCTATAAAATCCTCTTTAAGTCCAAGGTTTATGAGTTTAATTCTATGTTTTCTTCTATGTATTTTATTTTTCAGTTTGTCTTATATTTAGGTCCATAATCCATTTGAGTTAATTTTGGCGTGTGGTGATAGACAACAGTCTAGTTTCATTCTTTTGCAGGTGGCTTTGCAGTTTTCCCAGGACCATTTATTGAAGAGGCTTTCCTTTCTCCATGTATGTTTTTGGCTTTTTTGTCAAAAATTATTTGCCATATAAATATGGGTTTACTTCTGACTCTCGATTCTGTTCCACTGGTCCATGTGTCTGTTTTGCTGCCAATACCATGCCATTTTGATTACTGTCACTTTGTAGTATAATTTGAAGTTGGGTAGAGTGATGCCTCCAGCCTTGTTCTTTTTTTCTCAGGATGGATTTGGCAATTCATGGTCTTTTGTGCTTCCATACAAATCTGATAATTTTTTGTTCTATTTCTTTAAAAAATTCAATGGGATTTTGATGGGATTGTGTTAAATTGTATAGTGCTTTAGGTAATAAGATTATTTTAACTACGTTGATCTTCCATCCAAGAACACAGAATATCTTTCCATTTCTTTGTATCTGCTGCTATTTCTTTTTAAGGTCTTATAGTTTTCATTACATAGGTCCTTCACATGTTTCATTAGATTTATTCCTAGATATTTTTTCTGTTGTTGCAATTGCAAAAGGAATTATTTTTCTACTTCTTTTTCTGACACTTCATTATTAGAGTATAGGAACACTATGGATTTTTGAACATTGATTTTGTCCAGAAACTTTACTATATTTGCTTATGTTTCTAGTAGTGTTCTTGTGGAGTCTTTAGGATTTTCTGTATAGAGAATCATGTCAACTGCAATAGTGACAGTTGACTTCTTCATTTCCTATTTGGATGGTCTTTTATATCTTTCTTTGCCTGATTGCACGCTAGGACTCCAATGTTATATTGAATAACAGTGGAGATAGTGGACAGCTTGCCTTGTTCCTGATCTTAGAGAGAAGGTTTTAGTTTTTCACATTAAGTATAATGTTGGCTGAGGGTTTGTCATATATGGCCTTTATTATGTTAAGGTACTTTTTTTCTATACAGATTTTGTTAAGTGTTTTAATCATAAATGGCTGCTGTATTTTGTCAAAGGCTTTTTCTGCACTATGATATGATTATATGATTATTATTTTAATTTGTTTATGTGGTGTATCACATTAATTGATTTGCATATGTTGAACCATCCCTGTGCCCCTGGGATGAAGTCCACTTGATCGTGGAGTATAATCTTTTTAATGTGTTACTGTATTTGGTTCTCTAGTGTCTTATTTAGAATATTTGCATTGGTATTCATGAGAGATATTGGTCTCTAGTTATCTTTTTCTTTGTTATTTTGAGTTAGTTTTTTAATGCTAATGTTCTTTTCCTTGTATAAGTAAGCATAGTATCCCCTGTTTGTATTATGTAGGCCCATATATACTTTGACAATAGAACAATGTAACTACTAATTTCCTTATTTTATCATTAATTGTATTATTTACATATTTATGCATCAAATGTTTATCAAACATCTACTATATGCTATCTTCATTCTAATAACTGAGGCTAAATGATGGGCAGGATAAACAAAGATCCTGCAAACTGAATTTTTAGTCAGGCCAGGAAGACAGGCAGTTAAGCAAATAGTAACTTTAAAATGATTTTAACAGTGTCTGTGGCCATGCTACCCTGAACAAGCCCAATCTAGCGAGGTCAGGCCTGGTTAGTACTTGGGTGGGAGCTACCTAGGAAGACCAGGTGCTATAGACGTAAAAACTAAAAGATAAGGAATAGTAAGCTGACAAGGCCCTTGCGATACATGAGGTCAACCAAGGGTTGCCTCACACAAACAAACAAACAACAAACAAACAGACAGACAAACAAACAAATAAATAAATGAATAGATAGATAGATAGATAGATAGATAGATAGATAGATAGATAGATAAAAGGTTTTTAATAATGGACATTAAGATTAACACTGGGAGCACAAAAGAACATCTCACCTAGTATGGAATGAGCAGGTTTGCTAACAGGAGGCTTTCTGGAAGAAACAGAATTAAAAGAGAAGACCTGAAGGAGATTGCCAAGAAACGTGAAACAGAACCTAGACAGAGCTCTTCTGTTGTTTGTGCTGGGTGGTGCCTTCTCACCCAGAGTTCCTATATACCAAGATAACATAAGAAAGTAGTCAAACCTGGCATTCCCCAAACAGATTCAGCCTTAGTAGAAGTGTTAGCCTACAGTGTTTATAAATGCATTAACTACAACATTTAAAGTTAGCACATTTCACACAGAAATCCACAATTTTGGTTCTTCTGAAAAATTGGAAAGCTCTGGCAATAGCGGGCTGCCTTCCTGAATAGCAAAATTTCTTTAGGACCAAATTGAGCTGCCCGTACACTAAAACTCCTGTCATTCTTTGCTAATCCTCAATATCAAGTCTGAGTGGCAACTATATTTTCATTTTTTCACCTCATCAACTTCACTCATTTAGTCACTTTCCTGGTCCTCTATTGGTATTTTTAGCTAGTGATCTACGCTTAAAAACTACTCCAGTTTTTGAGTCAGAAGAAATACCTGCTATTTCATAGCCTTTTGGATATTTGGTTAAGCTGGTCCCTTCTTTACTACAGTATGTGTGATATAATTCATAACATTTAACATTTAATTCATATTACTAATATATAGGAAACATCACCCTGCATATTTAATAGTTATTCTGTTTTCTTGTTCATTCCTTTGCCATCATATTTACATAAAATTCTGTTATTGTTTCTCAATTGAACTGCACATAAGTTGCTTAAATAAGACACACTCAAATATACAAAGTGTCATTTTTATAGAAAGAGATATGCATATTAAAACTTATAATAAAAAAATAACACTTTACAAAAGATGTTAAAAACATACTCTGACTTCACACATTTGTCTTTTGTCTTTTGTGATAATTCTCTCAAGCTTATCTAAGCAAGCAAGTTCATTGAGGAATTTTTGAGGCAGAGAGCAGAAACTCTTGTATTTGGATATGCAGATGACCAATATGAAGGACATTGCAAAAATATTTAAAAAGACATCTGGACAACACCTATGAATTCATGCATATATTGAGAAAATAATAATATGGCTGTCTAAATCAACCCATATATAATGAAATCACTCTATTGTGTCTTTTTGTTGAGCCCTAAACTGTATATCAGACATTTGGAATAAATTTGAGAATCTATGGTATGAAAAGAAGAGAAAATTTCAAGCTTGCACTTTTTCTTGATTGTTTGTTTAATAAAAAGAAAATAAGCAAGTGATATCTGAGGGAAAAAAAAATTACTTCTTACTGGCTAGGAACTCTGAATTTTTGATACAAAGTTCATCCCTCTTAAATACTGATATAATATTTAACTTGTCTGGAGTACAAAGCATTATGACCACAAGAAAACAGTAAATGGGCAGCAAAAAGGAGTGAATTGGGATTCAGGGGAAGTGGCAGGAAGTCCTTCCAGCAGAGTGTAGTTTAGAGGAGAGCAGTTTTATCCACAGAGCACTAAGATTGGGAAGGAGAGAGAAGTGAAAAGAGAGAGGCTATCTCTTTTGTCTGTAGGCAGGATAAGTTTATTGGTGCTCAGAACCCATTCCTATTTCATTTCTATGTTCCTCCCTGTACTACAGATCTGGAAAGCTAAAATATGCCTTTCCTAGACTCTTTTGCATCTAGTGTTCTACATAGGAGTTAGATCTCCCTAATTAGATATGCTTTCAGAAGTTCTAAAAGGTAATGATGAGACAGAGGCCTGTCTTCTTGATGTTGATTCTGACACCACAAAAGAGCCTGGAACAGGAGTGTGGGACATTTTGCAAAAGCCAGCCTCAGCATTGCCATGGCTTCCAATTCTTGGATTGTACGTCTCTGGTCTTAAACTGAGTAGTCTTAGAGCTGCCTTCCTGTTTCCTGATTCTTCATTCTCTCTATTTCTGTAAGCCTCTTTTTGCTTGAAATACTTGAGTTTTGTCCCTCTTATACTGCACCCAACACGCATAACAAAATTAGTCTTTTGAAACAATTTTTCAAACTGTGGGGTATGACTTATTCCTGCATTAAGAAAATCAAGTTTCAAAGAAATTTAAATAGGATAGGAAAAAAAGTCAGAAGTATAGTATACAGCAAAGTGTTAATATCCTTTCATGAAACCCTTTGAAATATATATAAACTATGAACTTGGATTGCAGGATAAATGTATTTCTCACTGTTTGCAGTAATATATATATATATATATATATATATATAATATATATATATATTATATATATATATATATATACTTTGAATGCCACAACTTTAGAGTGTGTTGTAGTGAGATAAAGAGAGAATTTCACCCAATATTATCAATATACATGTAAAATGGTGGTACTTAACCAGTAGCACTAGAGGAAATTAAAGATCTAGAACTAACTACAGAAATTACTTCTTTGGGAGAAAACAGTCCCAGTGGGATGGTTTGAACAAAACAAGACATACAGATTAAGCTAGACCTGAACATAGAACATACTATAGATTGTGATTCCTATTAAATTACAACCAAGAGTTCTCATCTCCTGATGGGTGGTCACTCCCAACACCAGACCTGGGCACAGATCCAGCACATACTCAGAGGGATACCATGTACTGCTGCTCAGTATGTCACCATTTTACATTAAAAAAAAAAAAAAAAAAAAAAAGCAGAACCTTGAGCAATATCTGTTTTCCATCCTGAATCCAGACTAATATGGTTCTATTTCCAGAATTTTTAGATAACAGATGGAAACAACCCAACTAGATCGATGCCTACAGAAGACTTAGTATGGCTTTGGTCATTGTTTGAAAATATCTATTAACAGTATGACCCAGGCCTTTACTTTAGAGAAGTGTTCAAAGGAAAGAAATGGCAAAAGTTGGGTGCTGCCCTAAAAAAAAAATCAAATATTGAAAGTTCTGTCAGGGAAACATATAGGTAGTACAAATAAAACATAAATAAAAAGAAAATTTAAAAAATAAGGAAAATTAGACTGTATCATATTTCTTTGGTTTAAATGATGAGTTGGCATTAAGATATAGGGAAATTTATTATTTAGAAGCTTAAAAAAAAACCCAAAAAACAGGCTCTAGGTAGTACCTGAAAGAAGAGATTAGGGAAATAAATACAGTAATCCCCCTTATCTGTGGTCATGCTTTCTGCAGTTTCAGTTACCCTCAGTCACCATAATCCAAAACTATTAAATGGAAAGTTCCAGAAATAACAATTCATAAGTTTGAAATTACACGCTGTTTGAATAGCATGATGAAATCTTTCTCCAGTCTCCTCTGTCCCCCTGGGACATAAATCATCCCTCTGTCTAGTGTCTCCATGATGAATATGCTATCTGCCCAGTAGCTATCTCCGTTATTGTAAAGACTGTCATGATTTGCAGTACTTGAGTTCAAGTAACCATTATTTTACTTAATAATGTCTCATTCACCTCTTCATCTCACCTTATAGACATTTTATTAGATCCTATCATCATGAAGAGGGTGAGTATATAGTACAATAAGATATTCTAAGAGTGACCACATTCACATGACTTTTATTATAGCATATTATTTATAATTGTTTTATTTATGTTATTGTTAATCTCTTACTGTGCCTAATTTATTGATTAAACTTTTTTTATAGGTATATATGTGTATAGGAAAAAGCATAGTACGTATAGAGTTGGCTATTGTCTGTGGTTACAGCATCTACTCGGGGTCTCAAAACATAACCTCTGCAGATTAAAGGACACTACTGCAAAACAATCTATAATGGCTAGACTCCATGTCCCATGTCTAGAAACATATTTTAATTCTCGAGAAGTGAGTGATATCTGACCTGAAAATATTAGGACTGGCTCAAGAATTAGAGCAGTACTGAGATTACAGATAGAAAAAGCAATTTGGTAGCTGGTTCCTAACCATGTATACTCTGTCTCATTACAGTGATAAGTCTGCAGAGTTAGCATACAAATCTGATATAGAAAGAGTTAGAATGGCATAGACAAAGCAAGAGGTAAGGGATTATTGAAAGGAGAGGGATAGTGGAAGAGCCTGTGGGGAATAGAAAGAAGAAAAGAAAATGTGGGAGAAGAAGACTATAACTTTTATATCAGGAGAATTATTTAAATTGATAAACCAGAAGTCAAGTGAAAGTTTATAAAACTGAGTGATCATACTCCCTGCAAGAGAGACTGTCCTCTCAACCATTTTTAAAGAACTGTGGTACATATTTTTTAATGATGTGTCCAAATTATAACCATCCACAGAACACTTTTTGCTTAAAATATTTATTCAAATTACTTCTCATATTACTTTCAACTTCAATAATATATTATTTTGGAATACGTGCAAATAAAACTTCAAACTGAGGTAGCATAATGCAAAAAAGAAAGATCCAGACAGGAAAACTAATATCTAGGTCTTGTCATTACCAGCTATGTATATTTGGACAGAAAAATTAATTACAATTTTCTGGCCTCTAAAATTTCTGATGGATAAGAAAGGGAACAAAAAAAAAATATTCAATAAAAATATTTATTGTAGTGCTGCTGAGAAACTTACTCATATGTTGTATATTTATGTGTAATATAAATTTGTTCAAACTTTCTGGAAATAATTTATGATATATTCTAGGATCCTTTAAAATGTAAATTTTAACAAAGAATGCTATATTTTGGAATTTACTCTAAGAACATCATATGACAAATATTCATAACATCATTTTTAGTATTAGAAAATCAAGTAATTTAAATATTAAAAATAGAATACTTAGTTGATAACATAAATTTAAGTATTATTAAAATATTAATATTATCTTTAAAATGATACTGTAATACACAGTTGCTTATAATGTGATATTTCATAAAAGGCAAATGTAAAATTAAATATATACAATAGCTAAGTAAAAATGGACAAAAAATGTTTTTCTAGGGAAAATGTCTCATAATCTTCTTATTCCTCTTGAACTTAAGTATCTAAGTTCCAAAGTAGATACCTTGTCCTCCAGACAAGGACCTCACTGGGCATGATAAAGTTTTGCTTACCACAATGATTTATCTTTCATCACCTAATGAAGTAGCCAGGGGGCCCTTCCTGTGAACCTAGCTGGCTGGCGAGTTTGATGACCTTATGTAGTGTATCCAAACTCCCATTCTCACCCCTCTAAGCCTTTATTCCCTTGCTACAACTATCAGGCACTTTCAGATTCTTAACCCCATTTCTATAAGACAATTCATCTCCAAGCCTCTAGCACCATACTGGCAATGAATTAAGACAAGTTCATTAAAATGTCTATAGCAGCTTGTTAAATCTCATTTCACAAAAAAAAAAAAAAAAAAAAAAAAAAAAGATCTAATAATAATCATCATTCCTCTGTCCAACGTTATGTACGTTATGTGCTGGACCTTCTATGTTGCTGCTGGTATGTATTAACCAAGCCCTACAAATAATTGGGTGAATACTCCATTTAATAGGAATATACTTTCCTATTTAAACTCATGTTGAGCACTGATTCTAGTTATTGGCCTAGAAAAAGTATGAATATATTTGTAAAGCATCTTCTTTTTGTGAGCTCTTTGTAGGAATTTTCTATGATTTCAGGTGATTAGGGATACAAGACTTTCAAGTGCATTATCTAAATGCCTTTATCTGGTCTCAAGGCCCCTTTCAGATTAAAATATAAAAAACTTCCTGGTACTACAAATTGAGTACATTGTATAAAGAGAGCTAAGAGGTACTAGTCTTGGGCAGCCAGGAGAAAATGTAGGGAGCCATAAGCGACTGTATATTTATTCCAGCAAGGGCACAGCCAACCTCTCAGGTTAGCAGTGTCTTTTATACATTAAAAAGAGCACACTGCCAGATAATGGAAGCCCATGCATGCGTACCCAACATATGGTTACATAAGAGAGGGTGCTGAGTCACTTGTGCAAAGTTAGCTGGTAAGGATGTCAGGAGGGAGCCTGACTACAGCCATCTTTCTTTCTCCACACCATATTCTTGCTAACTTCAACATCATAATGCTCAAATCTCGGGCCATGTTTCATTGTAGTCTGTTCTTCAGGTGCAGGGTGAAGGCATCTTTAAATCTTGTCATGACATCTTCTAATTTTTACAGTATATTCTGAGGTGATAGTTGGATAAGCCTATGATTATCTTTTAAGATTTTTATTACAATTAACAGAACTCAAACAACTCCACATTCCTTTAATGACTGTTTGTACCATACTGTCCAAGTACTGATATACTTCCTTCACCTGTACCCCATCTTATTTCAGCATAGATGAGAGTTAATACTTGTGACCTGTGAGTTATCACCACCCTACTTATCACCAGGTTAAGTCACTTGTTGGCATCTTGTCAATGGGTGACCCAAGTCCCAAATTTTCATCATTAGGTTCTGCTTTCTAGAAAACTATCTTGTTTGTACTCCCTTGGCAGCAGATGTTAAGACAAGATTTGGTTCTTCAGTTTGTTGAAGGTGTACAGGAGACATGGTGATACAGCAAAGCCAGGAAAGTAATGATATGAGAATAAGGGGTTACTACTATTGGGAACTAAGCTTAGTCCCACAAGAGACCCTTTAAGAGATTAAGTTGAACATAGCTCACATTCACCCCATGGAATCACAAGGGAGTTGGTATGTTTATCCACCAACTCCCATCTCTCATTTGTTGAGGGCCACTCCTGGGACATTAAGTTTCTAAAACTCTTGGCTCCTCCCATAGCAGGAGAATGCTTTGGAAGAATGTAGAAAGCCATTGGCTTTGAAAAGACTATCTGCAAGTGTCTTTGGGGTTAACTAAAGGGAAATGGGTGAGATTTGAATAAGGTCAACTATAGCTAGGAAGTTAATTATCAATGAAGAAAAAGTATAGTCTCAATTAATTCATATTTATGGCACTCTGGGGTGCTTCACCATATTTAACAGTGTAAAAGCTGCTTAGCTGATAGACTGATGAAATTTTGTGTGCTTCTTACACCCAAAATATCTTATTTAAGACTCACAGCCCCAAAATAACTCAACTTTTTCTCCTTCTGAAGATTTATGATCTATTAAAGGAAATTGGATATATGGATAGATGACAGATAGGTAGATGGTAGATAGATGATAGGTAGATGATAGATAGATAGATGATAGATAGATAGATATATAGATAGATAGATAGATAGATGATAGATGGATGGATGGATAGATAGATAGATAGATGGTAAGATAAATATAGAAATGTAAGTTTTACAGTTACATATCATAATATAAAAAGGTCTTAAGGCACTTCAGAAGATAGTGAAATTACATAAATTTTATGTGAGCATTAAAAGAACAATTAGAATTGGGCTTGCATAGATGTGAGGAGTTCAGAAGGAGATACAGACTGGACACTCCATGTGGAAGTAATTCAATGAATTAAAAGAATCTACCAACTAAAAATAATAACAACAATAAGCAGCTTTGTACTGCAAAATCCATTGCCTAGGCATTACTGTACGAAGTTGGATCTAAAATATGTCTCATGGTCAAATGCCTACCTCTGGCATTTCTTTGAGGCTCAGATGAGATAACTGATATGTATATAATCGTACATAATTACAGTAAAGGTTAGTGCCAGTGAAATGGCCACAAGGGGTATTACCATAACAAATGGCTAAGTAATGCTTTCCTGGTCCTTCCTCCAGGTGTACCTAATTAGCTGTTGGGGTAAAAAATCAGGAGCAAAGTGGCGTTCATTGCTGGTCGTTGTCCCCTTCTGGCTGATTTTTCTTCAGACCTTTTGGGGTTCTGGCTGTTCCCAGACTTCATTTGCACACCCTTTGCTGCTCTTTCCCTGGCTTAGCACTCTGTGTTTCCACAGCAGATTAATGACAGCTAATAATATCTGATATATCGGACATTGCCACATAATGAGTTGCAGTCCCACTGGGTCCCAGAAGTGTCACCACTAACAAATTCACCAGACCTGCACATAATTAGCATGTAAAGGGAGTGATCGCACAGTAAATCTGTAGGGGAAGATGGATAGCTCAGGAGAGAAAATACAAGAGGAAAAAAAATCCCTCCTTATCATGCCTTACTAAATATATGTTTCTTGGCAAGAATATTTTCTTGATAACAAACAGTGGACAGGTTACCTTTACAGTAACATTATTCCTTCCATGGCTGATAGGCAGAATTTCATTATGTCACTGCTAATGTTTCAATATTTCTGCAAAATGTCACCATATGTAAATTAGGAGAGGTTAGGGTTTCCCTTGCAGTTTTCTTTAAAGATCCACAGTCCCCTTTTCACACTGGCCGTGGTGCTCACTTACACACTCTTTGACAGGCTGAAATTTAGTGATGAAACCCACAGAAACTTTGCCCTTACCTTATCAAGACTCAACAAAATGGCATATGTACTCATAGCCATTATGCTAAAAGCTACAAATGTAACATATTAGGAGGAGAAAATAAAAAGAGAGAAGGAATCCAGAAATCTACAATGTGGCTAGTATAATTACCAACTTGGAGATGTATTTCTCACATGATAATGAACATTTAAATCCACATAATAATTTTAAGATTTGTCTCAGACAATTGGAACAAAAGTGGAAATGTTCTCAATTACGTCTGGCACGGCATGAGGACTTTGCCCTTGATCATTCAACTTTAGCACATGAGTCCATGCTAGAGTAAATGTGTTATTTGAAGATAACAAAAATATGCCTATGGAAATAAAACTATCAAGGAAGACACTTCTGAATTTTGGGTCAGCCCTTTTTTAAAAAGAATATTATTATGACACTGAACTAGAAGTCCAAAGTAATAGTACAAAGATGTTTTTTTTAAAAAATAAGCTACAGAAAGTACATTCCTGCACAGTGCCTCAGAGGAAAGTGCCTGATGTTTTTTCCTGTCTTTAACCTTTGATTTGGGATATGTGGCAGTGTCAGCTTCTGTATATTACACCTTCCAGAGTCATAGGGATGGGGGAAGGGAATCATTCTTCAAACTGGCTTTCTGGAAAGACAGCCCAGGTGCTCAGGACAACACAGTAGGCAATCAGCACTTGTAACCTGATAATTAACCTGCAAGGTGATCAATAAAGACCCTGAAGGCAGAGACTCTTTTTACTTCTCAACCCACTGTACTCAGATTTGTGTCACTTATAACCCTGAAGTGTGATGTTGGTGACCTCCAAAGTGGTCACTTTTAGTCCTTTTTTGATCTTCATTTTCTGTATCTTCAAAGGGCAATCCCATTTGCACACAGGGCTTCTACTATCTTTGTGCTTGCTAATTCCCAAATGCACGCTTCCAATTCATAGCTTTCTTCTGAACTCAAGATCTATTTAACCAATGGTATACTGTACACCTATTCCTGAATGGCTCAAAGGCTTCTCAGCCTTAATGAATCTAAAAGAAATGTCTGTGTCGGCTACCACAGCCCCAACCCTAGCCCTGCTCTTCTTATATTGAAAAGTGTGCTAATATCTCAAAGTATCTAGTGTCTGAAACAGTTCTAAGTGTCATTCTCTCCCTCGCCTTTATATTCAATCACTGACATAATTTTCTTAAATGCTTTGCACAGCTATCCTTTTTCTTCAGACATCTATTCCATTACTCTTCCTCTTTGTCCTAGATTACAGTCCATACATGATAATTCAAGTCTTATCTTTTGCCCACCTCCCCTCAACCGCTTATTACCAGGATGATTTTTCTAAAAATCCAAACACAACATGTTATTCCTTTACCAGACACCCTTCAGTGGCTCCCCATTGCCAAAACAATCCAACTAAAATTCCTAACTTCCCTAAAATAACACTCAAAAATTCTCCTTTTTCTGACTGTGACTGCCTGCCTAGTCAGCTTTATATTTTGTTGATGTTGTTGTGTTGTTGTTGTTGTTGTTGTTGTTGTTGCTATTGTTAGAAGAACAGAATCTTAGGAACTATTTCATCTCCACTGCATCAGAATCTGCATTTTATGGAGATCTCTAAGTGATTTCAATTCATATTTAAAATCTGAGAAACACTGATATAGGGCACTGGTTCTCAAACTTAGCTTCACATAGAAATTACCTGGCAGCTTTTTAAACATAATGATGCCTGGGTCCTACTCCAAGGATACTAATTTAATGATTTCATATAGATGACACCTAAAACATAATTACCAAGGGGGAAAATGTCAAAAATGAACTCCTTTCAAATTTAAAAATTTGCTCTTTGAAAGATACTATTAATAAAGACAAGTCACAGATTGGGAGAAAATATTTGTAGGTAAAGGATCTGATATAGAACTTCTATCCAGAATATGTAAATAAAATACAAAACTCAAAAAGAAAAAGACAATCTATTTTTAAAGTATAGGTAAAAGATCCAGAATCTCCACCAAAGTTGACAAAGGAATGGCCAATAAGCACATGAATAGATGATGACCATCAGTAATCATCAGAGAAAGGCAAGTTAGAGCCATAATAAAATACCACTACATTCATGTTAGCTAAAAGTAAAAGAGATAGACTTCACTCTTAACAGAGATGTGGAAAAACTGGAGCTCTCATCAACTGCTATGAGAATGTAAGATGGTACAACCACTGTGCAGTATTTACTTAAAAAAAGGAAAATATATAGGCATGTAAAGACTTTTACATAGCTTTTTTTGTTATAATTCAAAGTGGGAAAAAAAATGAAATGTCCATGAGATGAACGAATAAACAAGTTGTATTTTATATGGAACACTACTTGGTACTAAAAAGGAAAGAACAATTGGTATGTGCAATAACATGATGGATTTCAAATAATTAAATTAAATTAAAATAATTAATTACAGTAACAAGAGTTACTGTATACCATTTATGTAAAACTCAAAAAAATTTTAAACTAATTTATAGTAATACAAAGCAGCTCAGAGGTTACTTGTGGATGGGAGATAAAAAGGGCTGAGAGAAAGGGCTCACAGAGGGATCTGATGAATCTTTTGAGAGTGATGGATGTGGTCACGAGTATGATTGTGAGAATGGTTATACTAATGTGCACATGTGTCCAAACTTAAGAAATTATACACTCTAAATATGTGTAGTGTACTGTATATTAATTATATCTCAATAAAGCGATTGAAAGAAATCACAACGTTCATGCTGGACCAATTAAATAAACTATCTTTTGTTCTTTAAGTACACTTTAAATTCTAGCAATACAAATATACTGTTACTTTCCCTCTGTATTATATGTCTCTTTGAATTCCCATGTGTCCTCCTCATATGAGTTCTGTCTAGAAAACTATCCATGTAAAGGTTCAAATCAGTGGTCACTTTCTATGTAGTCTTCCTAGCTCCTCCTTGAGCAGCTCGAAGGGCTCTCTTTTTTATATCCCCTATATTTATATTGGTTATGCCACCTCATTAAAACTTTATACACCTGCCTCCTCTATTAGATGATGAGCTTCTTGTGGGAAGACACTTAGAATGATTAATGTAGAAATTAATATTTGGCAGGTGCTAAATATGTCAGTGCACAGAAAAAAAAAATAGATGACATCAGCCTGAGCCACAGTGCTGTGAATAAGTAAACTCTGGTAATGGCAATTGACATAGGGTTGGTGGGTAGGTTTCAGGATACCATGGGGACCCGTTAAGTATTGGCAGACATTAAGAATGAATGCTTTTGTGTTTTCTAAAAAGTTGCTTGCCTCAAATCACCAAGGTAACTAAGTAGTAACCACTTTTGTCTCCAGTTTCCTTCCCCACCTACTGTTCCTTTCACAATATATAAACACTAGAATAGCTAGAATAGGCAGTCTTTATAGCAAAAAGAGTCACACACACACACACACACACACACACACACACACACACACACACGTATATATTATGATGGTTATTTCTCACATTTGCCAAATAGAATGATCTCCTCCACTCTCTCTACATATTTAAGTCTTAGATGTCTTTCAGGACACAAACCAAAACCTCCCTTTCTACAACTGCCCATAGTAACTTCTTCCTTCTCTTGATTCTTTAGAATAATAATTACTATGTAGCTTGGTGTATGTATATATATATATACAAATTAAAAAAAAATCAATAATACAGGAGAGAAATTATTTCTTTAGCAAGAAGACTGTAAACAATTGAGGTCAGCAGGTATTTATTAGTCTTTTATCAAACTATGACCGCACCAATTGCAATGCCCTACACATAGTTTTTTCCAAGAAATACAAAAATGATAACTCTTTGAAAATGTGTTGCTCTTTTAGTATTATGTTCAAATAAATATGATACTCAAAATTGTTCCAAAGAAACAGGAATTTGAAAAAAATTCTGGATTAAAAAAACAATTTATATTCTTAAAGTAAACAGTAAGAGTGGAAGATAGATACATAAACCATACAGTAAATGCATTAGTTGTAAAGTAAAACCACCCTCCTATTAGCCTGAGTTAAAAGAAAAATAACAAGTATCCATCATGTTCTCTCTGTAGTGGAAGAGAAACATTCACAGGAAGTTAATGAACTAGATAAATTCTCAGCTCTTGAGATTATTTTGAATTACTTGTAAATTATTACCTATCATCTATTATTGTTATTATTTTATAATACTAGTTACCATTTATTAAATGCTTATTTGTGACAAATACTATAATAACCACTTCACATTTTTAAGCTTATTTATTCCTCACACAATCGTATGAGGAAGGTTTGTTACTATTCCCATTTCTCAGGAAGCATATTTATAATTTTCAATTTACTTTGAATCAGTTTATCCATACTTGATTTTTTTTTAAGTTTTCCCTATCCAGCCAGATTTCTAAGAGAGTAATTTGGGGTCAAACTTGACATGCTCCTCTACCTTATATCTCACTTCAAGTTAATGCATTTCAAAGAACAGTCGCTTGTACTTACTATTTCCAATATCTCTCAAGAATGTTCTTCACCACCATATCTTCACAACCACTGCCCTAATCTAGGATACCACTGAGTCTCAGCAGATAGCCTCCCTCTGCAGTCAGGTCTCAAAACAGCATCCCAAGTAGTCATTTAATTTTTCCCACAAAATCACAAATATGACCACATAGTCCTGATTTAAGAGGATGACAAAAGGTTGGAATCGGGAAAACATCCAGCAACTTGCATGAAGGTCATTATTGAATCATGTTATTGACCATGGCCTCAAGAATGCTTCATTACAGAGATCATTTTGAAGCAACAGACAAACGGGCAAACAAAATGATAGAGAAAAAGTGAACAGTGTTATTTATCTCAGCATATAGTGAGTAAATATTCCCATGATGAATGCAATGAGAGTTAATGTTTGTTGAGCACCAACAACACATCAAGCCTTACTTGAACTAACTCACATAATCTTCTCAACAACCATATAAGGCAGGCTATTTTATTAATCTTATTTTACAGATGAGGCCATTGTAGCTCTGACTTGATAAGGGACTTGTCTAAGGTTACATAGTTTAGGCAGCAGAACTAAGAATCCAGAAATGTCACTCATTCCAGAGTTGTGTATAGACCAGAAGATAAATGGTTCTCATCTCCACTTGATTCAGCTGTATTTAATAATGGATGTCTTGTAATTCTTCCTTTGCCATCTTGAAATGAAATTCATAGATAATATAAGCTGCCTAAAAATGTAATTTAAAAATTAGTACAAAGTTCTAAACCTAATATAAAGGAGTAATAATAAGAAAATATTTTAAAATAAAAAGCATTTTGTTATGTAAAATTTGGGCACAACAATGCTAGAAGACATTTTTTAAAAAGTCATATGTTTACAGCTGAAATGCCATAAATGTGACAGCTTTACATGTGGGATGATACAGATGGCCTATATTGGTGACTGAGTGATGAAGAACAGTATCGTAGTCAGTGATGTGATGTCTGAAAATGGTGAACAAATCATGGTAATTTTCCAAATGAAGCAAAATGATATTTTTCTCAATTTATGTGGCAGTTGTATTTCTAGAACATTCAATATAAATTAAAATTGTTAAAAAAAAACCCTATACAACAAAAAACAACAAGAGTAACAACTTTTTGTACATACATAGCCAAAATTAGGCTCTAGTTTCAGATAAACAGGCTTTCATCTACAGAAATTTCAGCAGAGATAAACAGAAGTCATGTGTTATACAGGCAATTCCTTGTAAGACAGTATTGAACCACACAATGCAGTGAAAACTGTCTTCTGCCTTCTGCCCACTACATGCTACCATCACCCTTTCAATCACTGTGACAACCAGCAATGCCCTCACAAAGATGCTAAATGTCTCAAGGCTTGATAACTGCCCCATTGAGAACTACTGTGTTTCCCAATAATCACTCTCATTGATGGAGCATGAACCTCTCTTGAGGAACTAAATTTCTTACTTTCAATTTGGAATCTCGAGCTCATCGATCATATGAACACAGCATTGTATTATTTAAAAACAATGAACAACTACTGTACAAATGGAACTTAGAAGGAATTCAACTTTACTTTAAATTGATACTACGAAGAAAATATACTTCTTATTCAGGGTTCACCATTGCATCTGGGTTCAAGAAGCTTCTTTGAAATAGAATTGCTAAAGTCTAATAATTGACATATATACATAGCTGATGAAGAAGGACAGGTTACTTGAAACCTTTTGGATGTGTTATATTTCCAAATAAATGTAATTTTTGAATAAATATATAACTTTGAAAGGTTAATTATTTAACGGTGCTCTGCCATGCTTGACTAGACAATATCGTTTGATGTTAGATCCACAGAAAATTTTATTTAGTAAAGTCATTCTTTCATAGGTCACATCTTTATTATTTTCAGCCATGAAAAGCCATGTATCCATCGCTTTGAAAAGTAATGTTGTCTATTGTTCCTGCTTCATATTTATAAACACATATGTGTTTATGTATGTATGTATACATATATATTTGTGTATAAGTATAACAAAAAGCCTTTGTAAATAATTGTAATTTTAGTGTAAAGAGAAGGAATGTCAAAAACTACTAAATGCCAAGAACATTTTGTAATTACTTCCTTAGATCTTTACAATAACCCTAAAACATGAATATTAGTCACTTCATTCTGCAGAGGAGGAAATTGATACTGAGAGAAAGTATGGACTGGGTTCCTCCAAGTCCATCATCCAGGAAGCAGAAAAACTGTAGTGTCAAGCCAAGTGTGGCTGAATTTAGAGCCTGTGCCCTTTCTACTAGGCCATGTTGTTGCAAATTAATCCAATAATGCTTAATTTGCTCAAAATATTAACTCATCTCACCAAAGACAAGACTGAAAGAAATAGAACCATTACAGTGAACTCCAAAGCCCATTAAAAAAAACCTGTTTGGATGATGTCCAGCTACCTCTTTCCAACTGCCTGTATGGCATGTCTGAAGAATCCAGAGGACAATTTTCAAACCAGTAATTTAGACCCCAAAAGAGAAACTAAAGTAATTATATTACCTTTGCACTTAAAAAAATGTAAAATCTTCACTTATTAGAATTTTGAAAACTGTGGTTATAAACACTTTTAGAAATATAGAAAATGAAGAGAACATTAGGATTCTAAATTATACATACCCAATAATATATATTTATGAAAAAAATTAAATCCAAAAAGCCAGACTATATTTCAATAATAACAACAGCAGCTTTATTGAGCATCTACTATGTCCAGCCTCTGCTCATACTTTAAAACTGAATTATATCTCAGAAAAATGCATAAAAGTAGGTGCTAGGTTGTTCATTTCACACAGATCAAGAATTGTGGCTTAATTTGGCTAATTATATGCTGAAGGTCATACACATAACAGAAGAAGGGCCAGAATCCAACTCAGTTACTCCAAAGCTCATGCTTAAAACCAGTTGAATTGTGGGCAGTTCTCTTTCTCTGAACTAATGTCTTAGCTTTAAAGAAAGTTATATTACATTTCTAATTTAAAATCATTTATAACTGTTTATTTTATGTAAAATAAAAAGCTCTACAATCTCATACCTGACTTAGAAGTTAATTACTTAGATTCTACATGAAGAGTAAAATAAAAAAGAATGCATACTTATCTATTCAATTTGTTTCATGGAGAAAAGTTTAGTTTTATTAATTCTTGAAAAATGGGATTGAAATCCAAATTTTTAGTTTGGCTAATAAAAAAACCCACATTTGTTTTACAGGTAGGTGCTAATTAATAAATGCGAAGAACTTTGAAAAGTGTCTGGCACATGATATGTACTCATAACTATTAGCTATGACTGCTATTATAATTATGCAATGGGAATTCTGTGGTTCTTCTTCTTTTGGAGAATGACTTTCCTGAGTTGAACAGTTGTTGTCTATTTCTTCTAAAAACCCTCTGTGTACTAAATAAAACAATGATCCTTTAATAAAACCTAAATAGTCATATGCTTTTAAGCTCAAAGCCAAACTCATGGGAAAATTATATGTCAAAGTTAAATTTGTATTCTATAGACAAAATGACTGGCTGATTGGCCTGGTATTTCAGAAAATTTTGGAAAGTAGCAAATTCTTTGAAAATTTCAAGATGGCTCTGCCATCACATGATCTTAAAAAATAAAAACACACAAAGTGGGCCTTTCTTCTGGCGAAAAGCCACACATAAGAAATAGACATATGATAATATGCTTAGAATGTGACCTCACAGTAAAAATGTCTTCTTTTTATCTAGAAGTTTGTAATTTTGCAAACAAAATGCATTATTTCACAACAGGAAACCACGGGATATGATGAGGGGCCTAAAATATGTTCAAACAAATTAAACTTGTTTAGTATGTTTCGACTCTTCAATTTTTTGTTTTCTTCTCTTGAGCATGTGCTCCATTGTTTACAGCTTTTGCACAGGAGAAAACGAGTGCCTTATGTGCATGAGAGATCCATCATATGATTACCTGGAGGAAATTAAAATAATACACACTGTAATAAGGCAAATGGAATGTTAGGCAATTATTCAGAAAATCTGATGGGCCAACGTACAGAGCAGTAATTCCTTAGACATTCCATTTCAGTGAGATCTTATACTTATACCTTCATAGATGTGGGGGGAAAAAAATCCCCTTGCCTGTATAACCCTTGTGGGAAGTCAATGCAAATCAGTGTACTTCTTCTTGTTCTTGTTCTGCATAAAGGACCTGAAAGGCAAGGAACACGTGTCACAAAAGCACCACAGGAGCATATCATTATTACTAATAATAAGAATAAATGAAATATAAGTAAATCATGGGCAGTCCACCTTTTTTTCTCAGCTTTTAAAATCAACAATAAGTATCTGGGCATTTTCTTGGGATTAATCATTAGCTGTAGTTTTGTTACTTTGACATGAAAAAAAATCCAATCAATAATCCTGACAAAATTATCTGCCTCTCAGTCACTGATACGGACCAATTTGTGGATTATCACTAGCCAAACTCTGAAACAAAGACACCAGTCTAAGCACAGAATTTAAAACAAAAACAAAACAAGTAAACAAACAAAACAGGAAAAAGAACTCTTAGCCTCTCCTGGATTATTTATTGAAGTTAGAATTTAAATAAAATTCACCAAGTAAATCTTTTATTAAGAATCTTACAGTGCTTCTGAGTAGCTGCACATCCAACATTTTGTGAAGAGCAGATTTGCAGCTGCCATCCTGTCCAGGCACCCTTTGCTTCAATAGTCAGTCAAATACTTCCCAGAAGATCAAAAGCAAACGGTGTCACATGGCTCTTTGTCAAATGTATAGCAATGGGTAGGAATCAACCTTCAGCTGCAGGGAGAGAAAAATCTGTTAGGGAGGGGCTTATTATCAGTAATGACCATTTCCATCCAGTGAGTATACATGTGTATGAATATTTACTAATCAGAATACGAGTGTGGTAGAAGACAGTGATAATTTCAGGTAATAGCTAAATATGAAGTTTAATGAGAATATTCAGTAGTCATTCAATATGACATTAGGGATAGAATTAAAGGTTGGTGTTTCTATGTGATACTTGCATTGTTATTTCTAATTGCGTATATCTATACTACTAAAATTACTTAAATATTTTTGAAAATTCTTCAGATACATTAATTAAGAATTAATGAATTAACATTTGTACTATTTTTCTGTTATTTGAGGAAACAAGTAATTTGATTGAAGGTTATTCTAACTACAAAAATGAAGAGGTACTATAAAGAATCTTCACACAGATATTCTGACCTCACTTTACAATCTGCGATACCCCTCCCCAAATTCCACCAGCTTTTCTCTCATAGAACTTTCTCTTTTTGTAGTAAAATATTCAGACAAAAGTCCATAAAAGGGGTCAACACTAATAATGAGAATGGATCCTGTAGCAAAAGTTGCAGAATGATTGTTTCTCAAATATCCATTTTAGAAATGAGTTTTCAAAGGATTCTTCCTGTTGCTTTCTTCATCTTAAATCCTCTCATTATCTCAGAGACAGTGTGACAAAGAAGAAAGTACATTTTCTGTGACAGTAATGACTTAGCTCATATACCAAAAATTTTTCTACTTGTGGGATCTCTCTTGATTATAGTGACTGGCTCTAAACAGTGGCTTATGGTACTAGCTTGGATTTGAATGGCATTTTATGATTTTTGAACACTTTCTCATGCAATCTCAAAAATCCTCATTCCAGTTTTCTAATGAGGAGCCTAAAACTAGGAGAAACTAAAGGACTCTCCAAATATCTAAAAAAATGAAAGATGATGAACTAGATGTAGTGAATAAATCAGCTGAGAACTTTCTCCAGAATCTTTTCACGAAACTCAGTTCCTTCTCTCATCTTCAGGAAGACAACAGACAAGTCACAGTCTTTTAAGAACTCTCATCAGATTCTAAATCCTGTGTGTGTGCATAAAAGTATAGTAATTCACAAAAGTGTGTGGAAGAAAAAAAATTTTTCATTTTTTTATACATTTTCAAACACGATTGGAAGAGTAACATTCTCATAAGATAGTAGACTTATAATTGACTTTTAAGTTGAAAAGAACTTAACAGCTTATCTAAAATTATAGCTGTGACCAAAGGAGCTTGGGTTGGTGCTTCCCCTGCTTTTCTTATTTTCCCTTTGTATGAATCAATGACATCAATATGTATCTGCCTCCCAAGAGAGAGAGAGATCCATATTTTCAATGTTTTCTATCTCTTCTTGTTCTATTTAATCAATCGTCATATTTTGATTCTTATTACTACTTACCACTCTTTCTTTGAAGTTCCACTGGTAATACTAGTGTCAGTCCTTTAAGATCGCTCATCTGAATAATTGAAGTAGCCCCTACTAAAGCATTTTCTGGTTTTGGTCTGTCACTAGTCACCTTTCTAAGGTACAGGTTCAACAATGTCATGGTGGTTCTCCCTTACCCAGAGTAGTGGTTTCTAAACTTGAGTGTACATCAGAATCAATAGGAGAACTTATTAATACAGATTGTTGGGTCCCACCTCCAGAGATTCTAGTATAGTAGGTCCTGGTGGGGCCTCAGCATTTGCGTTTCTAACAAACTCCCAAGTGCTACAGATGGTACTGGTCCTGAGACCACACTTGAAGAACAATTCACCTAGAAAAATATACTCTAAGCCCTAGCCCTAATTAATATTATAAGCCTCCTCTGTCACCAAGTCAATTCATAATCAAAACAATCGATTCTAATGGGTGCTTTTCCATTTGTCTGATATGTCATACAATCTGATACTGTAACAGTTGCTGTTTAGAAAGCTCAAGAGTCAGATGCTTGGTTTTAAACCCTGCCTCTAGACCCTAACAGCAGTGAGCACTGGAGTGTTTTACTGGAGCGGTTTACTCAGTATTTCCCATCTGAATTTTCTCAGTTGTATAAAATAATAATAATAATAATAATAATAATAATAATAATAATAATGTGTTTCCACCTAAATAAATCATGAGTTTTTCATTCCTTGTGAGCATTCAATTAATGTTAGCTATTATTTATGAGTTGCCTTTTAGATAAACTTTGGGCCATTCTTTTTCAGCTGTTATTTCTAATTCTCTCTGTAATGTAGCTATTTTTATCCCCATTTTAGTTGATGAAGAAGCTAAAGCTCGTAGAGGTTACATTTTTATCTGAGTCTCAGAATTTTGTTCTTCTCTCTGTAAGGTCGATCAAGAAGACTTCCTCAATTTAGTCATTCCCTGGATAGCCCTTGGGTTGCATTTTCACTATAATATTGTTTTCATTCTGCCAAGTCTGTTTAGGCTACAAAGCATGTAAGAAACTTTCTGGTGGTCACTGTTCTTGGAAACCCTTCTGTTTTCCACAGTAACTAAATCAGGGCTCTAACTTATATTAATTCTCAAATGTCTGATGAATTTGAAGACAAAGCCTTAACAAAAATCTAAATTAAAATTAAGCTTTGCATGGCTTCTCTATTCACCATTTTGATTCAGATAATTAGACTTAAAATTTACATTGCAATAAAAAATGATCGAATTCTGCTAAGTCATTTAGTTTAGATACATCTAGTTGAATCAGTCAAATCAAATTCACCCATTGTATCAGTGATGATTTAGTCTCCCTCCTCAATTTAAGTGCATGACTAGCTAAAGTGAAATAAAAGTGATATTAATCCCGTAACAACATCCAAGATTAAAACTTAAGTCAAAGTAAACTTAAGTCAGAGTTCACTTCTATCATAACTTTTGTTTTTAAAAAATATACTTCTGATTTCCTACTTTAAAAACTAATTTGAATTTTTGAAAAAAATACAATGTCTTTATTGTGTGATTTATTTCTAGTCATTAATATGTATAGTGTTACCATTATATTGAATTTTACTTAAAAAAATTTTTTTCTTTACACTGACTAAATTCTGAGTTAATATTTTCTACATACTTAATAGTAAGGAGCTCATACGATAAAGTCAATGAATAACACATGTAGAACTTTTACATCTTGAAAAGAGTAATATATAGTATCTTGTATCCCAATTAGGTGGAACAAATATGCTACAATTTGTAATTATTATAGCTATTACCATTATTTTAATGAATTTATTCTTGAATTAAAGTTCTCTTTGGTTTATTCACAATATTGTAAGGACTGTTATAAAAAATGAGCAAGGCTTTCAGCCATTTATAATAAAAGCTGAATGACTAAACAGACCTACATTTTTTTATTTGCATTAATGAGTTCATCCCCAAATATATATGCAATAATATATAAAATTAAGTTACAAATGTAGAGTTGTGCTCCAAGTCACCATGAAAATCTGCATGCAAATGCATAATAATCACAAATCTACAATATTACAATATTAAAAAATACCCACAATTAAATTATCATGTGGAAATAATCATAATGTTATTGGAAACTCAATTATTGTGGCAACCCTTGTCGGGGAATTAGCAGAGTATGGCAAAGGCAAGTCAGACCTGAATTCATCAAATATATATTATCACAATATTACATGTTCACTTCGATTCCATGCAAAGACAAACATCCTCTCTCACTAGTATCTGCTCAATGCATTTGTATTATTCATGAACAACTCTGTGATCTATTATACATACAAAACTGATTGTATGCTTCTTGCCTCAGGCTACAGTGCAGAGACACAGAATTAATTTTATTATATACACATGCATGATAATTGTGAAGGATTCGGTCAAATACCAAACTCTGCTCCTGTGCCCCATTATTCCACTTTCCAAAAAAGGTCAGCAGCAATTTCTCTTTGTGACAGTGAAACTCTTTGTCATTTAGAGTAGAAAGTTCCTGGGTACTAATGAGCTCCTAACTGGGAGGAATATTCCATATACTTCTCTTCACCAAAGCAAATAAATAAGTTCATTTTGTTGATACCCTAAAAACTTTGGTCAAGCAACATCACTATTGGACTGTTCAGGAATTGCTGGTTGTGGCTACCCTGCATTTGACCAGCCCCCTGCTGGGAAAACTGAGTGATTTTCTGACACCGTCCAGAACTAAAGCAGGATTTAAAGGTAACATCAATTTGCAACTTTAAGATTGGCTACTGGTCTACTTTCTTCCTCAGCAAGTGCTCTTCCTTGTTTCACCACTTCCTCTCTTGAATTTATGAGAAACATTTCTTCATCTTTCCTAAATTGTAAATTCCTTGGGAGGCCTTGTTTGTTTTGATTTTTTTATCCTTCTGTTCCCTGTACGTTGCAGGGCATTATGACATAGGAGAAAATAAATGCTGCTTTATAAGTTTAAGATGCTATTCTAGTTACTGCTATCATAATCTTATTTTCTAAATTGTTCTTTACCAGTACTGTCTCATAGAAATATAATGTGAGCTAAGTGCCATTTTAAATTATCTAGTGGCTGTATTTTATGAAATGTAAAAAGAAACAAGTGCAATTAATATTAATAATATTTTATTTAGCCCAATATATCTACATTATTCTTTTCTCAGCACATACTCAATATTAAAAATTAAGAGATAATTTACTTTTTTGTTAAAGTCTTCAAAATCTGTGTGTATTTTATACTTATAAGCACTTCTAAATTGGGACTAGCCATGTTTAATTGCTCAGCAGCCACATGTGGCTAGTGGCTGCTGTATTGGATGGAGCAGGCCTATCAGCTGGTAACCTCACTAAAACAAGTCAGTTAAGCCAGTTTAGGTGTGCATATTCTGGATGCGCTGATATCAACTGCTTTCACTTTTCAATTGATTTTCCATGTCATGTGGATATGATGTCAGGTTCAGAGAACTTTCTTTTTTAAAATAGAGAAAATAAAAAGAACTAAAAAATAAAATAATTTTTGGAAAAGGGACTATATTTTTTGTCTTGTACAACTCTTCTAGGAGTAGTAAATAGAAATGCCAGTCTTATACACAATCTCCTGTTTATATTATTTGAGTAAAATGTGTATATGGAAAGAAATGTGATATCAGAGAAAGTGAGTATAATTTGGAGCCAGACAAATCTAGGGTAAAATCACATCTCTGCCCATTGGGCCGTATTTCTGAGTGTTAGGTTCCAAATCTATTGAGATAAACTATCCAGCTCTTGGGCATGTTGGAGAGTTAAATAGATGTAAATTGTGTAGGACTCTACCTAGCATACACTAGGCACTCCGTCAATGTTAATTATTATTATTTTTGTCATTGTTTTTATGATTATTTAAAGACCCTTAAAATGTCACCTACCTCCTTCATTGTAAGTCTTCATACAAAATGAGGATGCTAAAACCAGTCCTTTTGAAGCCTAGCTGGAAAGATGAAACTTGGCAAACTGGGAAAGTTCTATGTGGAAGATCCACAAAGCACCCTGTGCAAACGTCACTTAAGTGCTTTGTATGATGATGGTGTTTCCCTCTCTACATATAGACTAGCCAGTACAATTTTTTAAAGGGATGTGTTTCAGGATCTTCATTGATTAGGGCCATTATAAAGAAAGATCTGTCTGAGGCTAATGAATAAAAGGCTCTACTTCATGGCAGATGTTTTGGTAACAGAGATTTGTACAAAATCTTAAGAGAGTTCCATTTAAATGCATATGCCTTATTTTCTTGTTGTTTTTAACCTACAGGA
The DNA here is from genome assembly GCA_003508835.1 of Eonycteris spelaea. Lineage (NCBI taxonomy): Eukaryota > Metazoa > Chordata > Mammalia > Chiroptera > Pteropodidae > Eonycteris > Eonycteris spelaea. Next base: position 37,606 of record PUFA01000044.1, read on the forward strand.
TACATTTGAACATTTCTTTCTTTTTAAAAAACATAGAAACAGTTATGGTATAGGTAAGATGAACACTCTTAAAACACTCTGCACATTTCTAATGCAGTGACAATTGATATGTTTTCTGCCTCTTTACCTAGGCCCACACAGAGAATAGACTATTTTTGAAAGTGAGTAAAGAAATCTAGTTTTCAAAAGTAGATGACTCTGTAAGGATTTCTTGGAAATTTTAACAGGGAATTTCAAATATCAAGGAATTATAAAACATGTCTTTAAACAATGTTCAAATTAGACTTCATAATTTTTTTCATCTCCTTTAGAGTATGAACCTGTCACCCTAATCCCTTAACCTTTTGACTCTTATATGTACCTAAGAAAAGTGCATTTGGAAAAAAAGGTGTAGGAAGTGGGGAAAGGACATAGTTTTCAGTGTTAAAAAACTGTTTGAAATCATAGATTTAAGTGTTGTAAGGTTAAAGTTATTTTCCTTGTGTTTCTTATAGCCATGTGCTTCAACAGACTTAATCAGGGTTTGTTTAAAGTATTTATAACAACACACTCTAAAGCACTGCTAATATAATGAAGCTTTTCTCAACAAGTAGCAACATGATCATGACAAAGGTGGGGCTCAGGGAGGAGGTTTCAGAACTTCCCTGAAATTTATGTGCTCCATACCTTTCTGACAAGTTTGTATGATGCTTCTCTAACTTTTCACAAACTTCAAATACATAAAATGACCTTGAACAAACAAACATATGTGTGCATATGAAGTTTTCTTTTACCTTTAGTTTTACATATTAATGAGATTTAAAAGCTTCCATAACTTCCCTACCTATTATCTCATGTGTCATGTGTATGCGCTCTCTAGTGTCTTCTAACCTGTTATTCTATGAGCAAGTTCATTTATATTTAGCCTTGAATAACCTGAGCTTCTTATTAGCTCCAGATACTTAGATGTTCAGCAAGAGGATATACCTCAAGGTGCATTACATAGATTCCCATCAGAGAGGTCAGGCAGCTAATGATATATTTGTGTCTGTTGATTGTTATTTTTAAACACTTTGTCTAGAAGGTGGCTGCGTTTTGACTAATGCACTATAATACTCCTAGAAAAGCCTGTTTGAGTTCTTATGTTTCCTGGTTTTACTGCATGATTGTCACACCATGATGCTTTGTCTCCCTCTTTCTATTTAGTTTTCTTACTAACAGTCTTTCATATACAACCTTTTAGTGGAAACAGAAAAAAATGAAAATACATTTTTTTTTGTTGGCCAGTTTTCTCTTTTCTCTTAGAAGTTTAGCTCAGCCCTGTCTATTAGAGATTTAATATGAATCACAAATTTGAACCACCTATGTAACTTGAAATTTTCTAGTAGCTACATTAAAAAAAGGTTATTTTATTTTATTTAATCAATATATCTGAAATATTATAACATGTGACCAATATGAAAAAATATTGAAATATTTTACATCCTTTTTTTTTTTTGTATTGTTTTTGAAATGCTGTGTGTGTTTTCAACTTAGAGCACAGCTCACTTCAGACTAGTCACTTTTCAAGTGATGATTAGCATGTGTGGCTACCACATTGGACAGGTAGGTCTAACCTAGCTCTTCTGGCTTTCTCAGCCTTAACTGCAGAATGCTGCTAACAATAAATGAAACGAAAGTTTTCTTTTCACAAAACCCCACTCCTGAATGCTGACTGACATTTGAACAAAGAAAATGTCCTTATATTTAAGCATCGGAACTATTACTTTTCTAATAATGCGCAACCCTGGGGTCACTTCAGGCCATTTCTTGGGATTTGTATTAGGTGTTCTTTGAGACACAACATTAATCCAGTAATAATTAAAATGATATACTGTACTATTAACATTCTCAAATCTTTAAAGCAAAGTGATCTATGCCCGAAGCACTGCCCAGACTGGCTAATTAAACTGCATACAGTTGTAAATGGCTATTGTAAGCAGTTCCCTATTTAAAAATACAGCTCTGGGAAGTGCAGTTTATAGAGACAGGGGTGCTACCAGAATAGGTCAGCTTTAAACAGAGGCCAGTGTAGCACAAATAGCAAGTTTTACTTGAGAGACTGGCATCTTCTTTTGCTTCCAGTTCGGGGACTTTGGCCACAAATGGGCCTCCTATTGAGCTGCAAGCCATGAACCAGTGTAAGCCAGACACCCTGTGGCAGCCGAAGTTGCAGGATGACAGTGCTCCAAGCATGGAATCATCCCCCTGTTCTTTCACATGTGAGTCAGCATTCCAGGGCAACACAACCAACCATCCCAACAGAAGCAACACAGCTTCCACTCCACCCAGCAACCTCTAATCTGCCATGATTTATCCCTGAGCCAAGGGATTTGGGTGTGTAAACCATAAAAAGAGCTGCCTTAATTCTTTCTGGTTCTCTCTCTCTTTCTGCTGAAATTAGAACTGAATTATTTGTTTCTTGAGCTCCCTTCTCTCTCTTGTCCCAAATAATCAATCACTTTTCAGACTTTTTTTTTTTTTTTTTTTTTTTTTTTGCTTTGAAGAGTAAGTGGCATTTGAGTGGCCTTAATTCCTTGAAATGGAGCTACATATGTAGAGTCAGCCTCATCAACAAAGAGGGAGTGGTGACCTCATTTGTACATTTTACTTCTTTTTGGAACCTCACGAAGAGGACCTCAGATAAACTTTATTAGTCCTAGATAAACCCTAGAAGTAAACTCAGTAACACTACCTTCTCCATTTCCATGTGCCAATCTATAATGATCTTTATGTCATTAAATATTATTTTATTTACATCAGGGATATGTAAAATGGTCTGATAATAATCACAGTAGCTGGCACAGACTTAGTGCTCAAAGAATAAATAAATAAATGAGCAAGCGAGTGAGTGAATTAGTCGATGAGTTACTGTTAACTCAAAGTCAGACTTTCTGGTGATCTCTCCTGAGTCTTAAATTTGAATTTTGATATGTTAAATATTATACCAAAAAAAGTAAGGAAACTTAGGTTGTAGAAACCAGATTGTCCTATGTTACTACTTTTGCTCTTCTTCCAGGATCCCAGGATTAGAGGTCAAGTGAAAATATATTTTCCTAGATTAAGTATGAAGTAGAATTAAGAATAAAGTACCGATATACCAGAAAAAGAATCATATCTATGGTTCAGGATGAAATCATTGGTGAGGCAATGCAACTATTTGCTCAGACTAATAATTCTTCTAGGTATCTAGGCATTTAAAATTCTACTTTAAAAATATTTATCAGTTAAGTAGAGAGTTTGCATTATCCTTTTTGCTTTACAGTCTATATAACTTATATTTACCTAAAGTTTTAATTCAATCTGAATAGTGTAGTGGAATAACATATATTCCATTCCAGAGTGACTCAGTAGGCAATACACTAAACCTTGGGTGTGTTCTAACACAGCTCTTTAATGCCTCAACTTGCCCAAAAGAAGAGTGAGCTGAACACCAAACAGATGCCGTGGTAATTAGATGAATAACATAGGCTCAAACTCCAATCATATTTTACAAATACATACTGGATAATCTTTTTTGATCAGAGTGTTTCTAATTTTGATAGTTCAAACTGTCAGAACTGTCAAGGTGGCCAGGTTTAAATGCCAGAAGATATTGTCAAATCTAGAAATGATATTGATTATAGAATATTCTCCTAGAACAGGTTTTTACTGTCAGCTACTTTGCACAGTTTAACAAAGGGGAATCATGAGATTGTACTTGGGCTTCAGTCATCCTGATGAAGATTGAGGTTGTTGTGTAAAATGACTTAAAATAACAGTAAAGAGCTGAAGAGCAAAAAGACAGAAAAATAATACTTATAAACTGGACTAATGAAGCATTAACCATTTCCTATTAGGATCTTCTCTAGGATATCCTATCCGGAATGACATCAATTCTGAAGAACACATGAAACCTCATATATGTAATAGTATCTATATCTCTGCCTATTACCTACTTATCTATAATTTTTTATCTATCTATTATCTATCTATCTATCCTCTATCCTTTATCATTATCTATCTATCCACCCATCCATCTATCTATCAATGCAAGTTTAAAAAAATGGCCCTAAGTATTCAGGTGACAAGCACTTAGCTTCCAGTTTTTGATATTAGGCAAACTATATTAACAAAAATCGGTCTAGTGACTAAATAGTTTATTTTTCAAAACATATATTTTGACATCATATAGACAGGAAATCCAAAATAAAGCAGAATGTATGTATTATAGTTCTCTAGTTTATTAAGATACATCTTGGTTGGAACAATGTTTAAAAGTTAAAGAAAGTAAATCATATTCTAACTATCACCTTCCCTAATTTATATATAATAACATTTATTTGAACTACTTATAAACTGTTTTTCATCTTTTTTGAGCAGCTTGTTTTTAAACAGGGCATAAATGTAATTAACATCCATACAATTCAAATGGTCATTTCTTTAGAGATCAGATGAAACAAAATAATAATAAAATAATAAATAATAATAATAATAATAATAACAAATATGCTATGATTGATACAATTAGCAACGTGCATATCACAGGAACAAGAAATTTTATTTTACAATTATTTAATTATTTACATTTCTAATACTATTCAATGATCTATTTGAATCAAAAATTTTCCCATCCCAAATCCCTTTCAATTATCATTAAGTATACCATATTCAGATAATGCTGACTTTGCTCAATAAAAGTCCTTAAAGAGATGATTGTTCTTTCCTGCATGAGAATTTGAGCCTTTAAACATTGACTAAACTCCCTTGGACATATATTTCTAACCATGACTAAATGTAGTGATATATTTTAAGTAAAGAGAAGTTCAAAATAATCTCAGTATTCCATAGCTCTTACCATTGATCTCGGCAAAAACATCTCAATGGAAAACAGTATAGCAGAACAACATAAATATTAAAACTTATTTGTTTCATAAATTACTATAAATGTTAACTCCTACCATATTTAGAGAAGGATACCAAAATGGCTTTCTTTTGTGAAAGGTACAAAGCTCGGAAGAAAAGTAAACCGAGTGTTATAAACATATTACTAGATTAAAACACACAACAAAGTAACTTCCTAAATATCTCACATTTTCAAGGTTATGCTGAGGAGATATCATTTTGAGTAATTGATCTAAAACTCTAATGGACATAGTAGATACCTGATTGAATCCAAATGATATCAAATCATAGTATCAATTTAATCCAGAATTCAGTTAAATATTTTATGTATGTGAGAGAAAAAATTCTAAATGTGAAGAGAATTGATTGGATGTTTTAGAAATATATAGACCAGAACATTATTTTGATTGGTTATAACATTTTGACTCTAAAATAAGACATGGGCTCATGGGCTACACGAAAGCCAGAAGCATATTGCCACAGAAGCAGAAGTCCCACTATTATTTTACAAAACTTCTTCTGCACTAGTAGCCTATTATTGTTCTGCATGCATTTCATCTCTTTTATATTCATTGACAGATCCACAATTATTTCAAGAATGTGAGTCATGTTCTTATATACCACCTGTTCATGAACAGATCTTCAGAAAGTGAGTCATTTAACTTGATAGAGAGTAATTTTTCTACTAGAATATTTGATCTTCTCCTTCAATGTCTGAAATTGTTTCTCAAAATTGCATGGAAAATACTAAAGATTTTAGCTCAATAAATTAACAAAAGGCAGGATAGATGAATTAAGTAACCAGGCCCAAGATGGTATCTTGCGTAATATTTCAGTTGTGGAGGCCTAATGGATACAAGGCATCTTACTGTCTCTGGGTGATAGTCACTTCATTCTCCCATCCATATACCTATATACCTGCTCTCAGTCCATCTATCTTGTGGGCCTTCCCTATATAATGGACATAATTAACAGATCAGTGGAATTTTCCATCTTAGACTCTTCATAATTTGTTTCTCCCCTTTACTACTCTATTCAATTCTCCATCTGAGTCTTACAATTTTATAGGATAAAGGTAAGAAAGAAAGAATCCCGAAATGATTTAACAGCAAACACTTCTTTGAAGCCAAATGGATGCAGCATTTTCACACATATTACCTCTCTTAACTTTCACCACAACCATGACAATATTATGAATTGTATTTTACATGTATAAATGTTGTATCAAATAAACACAACTTGTGGTCATAATCATAAAGGACTTTTTGTTTTTATCTTCCACATCCTTTAACATGAGGCTTGTTCTTCCACTATTACTGTGGCTGTGGTGTAAAGAGGGTCAGTTACTCTTCTCCCTGCCTTATGTTTTTTCTCCTATTGCCCATTCTGCTGAGCTTGGTGTCTGACCATCCACTATGGATCAGTCAAGAAGAGAGAGAGCAAGTTGGGTAAAGAGGGAAAGAGCAGAACAGTCTTATTATATAAGCACTGTTGTAAGATTGTGTTGGGTCTCACTGAACATGGTAGTCATTTTGTGGAACTCTTGTGGGGCCAGTTTGAGTCTATCCCCTACTTCATTGCTGACTCTTCTCAGCAGTTCCCCTTATTTAGGGAAATGCATTCTTTCCTGCAGGTCACTGGGCTACTTCCCCAACATGTGGGAACAGCTTCTGCTCTCACCACTGAACCCTGAACTGTCCCACTACCTCAAACCCTCTCTTCCTCTTGTTACCTTCAAGACTGAACTTGAATCATCACTCTTGATAAAGTGACCCTAACTCCCTAGGTTAGAGGCCTCCCCTGTGTACATAGCCCCATGCAATCTCATGCCTACTGCCATCATAGGATTTACCAGACGGCATCATCAGTAATTGCTCTTTGCTTTTTAGGAGGCTCTATCAGAGTCTAAGGCAATCCCAGGTCAGCTCATCCATGTAAATAGTCTACATTTGGGAGAAAGGGTAGAGCTCACAGAATACAAGATGCAGTCCAAAATTATCTTCAATCTCTTTTTCTTATTTTAATGACAGATTTAGATGGTCAGAAAAGTGCCACGAAACTTGTTTTCTTCTTTTTAAAAATCTCACTTTCATGGCCCAGCACATCACTTTGGTATGAACCATTTATTAATTGGAATGTAATTAAAAGTATTTCCTTTTAACATCCTATAATCTTTTAAAACATCCTGAAAACATTGATAAAGATTAAGTAGTTTTAGAAGTGACAGTATGCTTTCTAGCTTTTGTCTGACAGAAAAGAACTGTGATTTTAAAATACAATTCACTTCTTGAAAATCATCCCTATTTTGGCACTGTTGTTTGTTTTCCTCTTTCAAAAAGATCTCATAACTTGTAACACCTTCAAAGCATATGAAATGCAGTATTTCATTTTAATTACAAACTGGACAAAACAGCAATAAGTTCGGGCATTTATAAGATGAAGAGACTATCATCTGTTGGAAGTTAAGATGTGCCACCAGCCTCTACAATTTTTTCAAGGTTTAGAATCTCTGTGAATTCAGTGAATTATAATCAAAAATGTAATTATTTTCTTACAAATCATTTTTTTTAACTTAGAGATACATTTTCACATTTGCTAGAACGTAACTGAAAAAAATGACAAAACTATAGCTAGTTTGGGGAACTGAACTTGGGATTATATAGGCATTACTTTGTTAATAGTGTGTTTATATTGCATATATTCAGTATTCTGAGCATGAATGACTAAGCTATGTTTTGTGTGTGTATGTGTGTTAGGAGTCAATTTGTTACATAAAAAGCTAATGTACACTGATAGCTTACGTCAACTTTAAAATGAAAAATAGAACCAAAGTGACATAACTATTTAGAAATTAAGTGGGCAAGTAATATTCAAACATATACAAATATCTAATAAACATAAATAACAATAAATATAACAAATAAATAATAATAATAAAAGAAAAAAACTTAAAGTACATAATCAGGATCAAAAATAAAATAAACATTTCTATGGCAAGAAAGAAAATAGAAACTTAAAATGATAAGAAGGAGTAAAAAGCTATTTCAGGCAAGAGATAGCTGAGAGTTTATCTCCTAAAAAAAAAAGGAGACTAAATGTGCTCCATGTTTAAATGTGGGGAAAAAAAATGCTTCTTCATAATTTGATACCTGAAAACTAGATAAAACATTCTTGCTAACCTCTGTTTAAAGGTATAATGTTTAGAAAATCATAAGCCAAGGAACACTACTAATAAGGTTTATTTACCAGAAGCTAATTCAAGCTGCTTTCTGGTTCTATAATTGGATGTATAATATTTCTAGCATCACTTTGAGTCAGAAAATCTGTTTCTATGAGTTGACCTGGTTCTGAATTAGGATAATGGATATAAGGAGAAAACTATTGAACAGAGAGGAGCTATCACAGAGAGCGAGAGAAAAGACTATAGGAAACTTACACTCAAAACTAGCAACGAGCATATAAACCAAATTTCTAAGACACATGAATAACCTAAGAAGGTTAGGAAAGAAGTTAACAAAATTATTTTGAATAAAAATTCATTATAGACTAAAATAATTGTACAGATGAGACAGACAAAAAAGTCTGTGAAATATGGTATACATGTTTAAAAGGTAAACATGGGTTTTCTATATATTTTTTCAATTATGAAACAAAAACAGGCATAAATAAAACAACAACAGATGAATATAACAATTATATAATTTTAAATACAAGAAAAGGTAAAAATTTTAAATAATAAAATAATAATAGCTAATGGTGAGAACATAAAAATCAAGTAAGTATGAGAACACTGAAGTACAGTGAAGAAGTGACTTATTTAAGGTCATGCAGCTAGTATGCAGCAGAATAGCCTGGTCTGAAAATCATAGAAGGTTTGGAAAAACCTTTCAAAATAACAGATGGGATAGACTCTAGTCTATACACAATAGACCTGAGAATTGTTGAATTATAAGATAGTGTTAAGGAATCCCAAAGAACTCAAGACAAAGTAAAAGGGACCAAAAAAAGAAAAAAAAGAAAAAAAAAAGAAAAAGAAAAGAAACAACATGGAAGAGAATGTGATATATAGCTGTCATATAACAGCTAGAAAAAAATGTTGGAGAAGTAATATTTGTCAAATAGCTATTGGTTTTGGCTTTTAATTTTAATAAACCAAATATAAATCTTAAAATTTAAAGCATCTAAAAATATTTTTTTTCTATACACAACCATCACTTGTTAAAATATATATATATATATATATATATATATATATATATATATTTAATTTATTTCCCCAACTTTATTGAGATATAATTAACATATAACATTTTGTAAATTTAAGGTGTACAATGCAATAATTTGATATGACTATATATTGCAAAATGATTACTACGGGAGGGTTAGTTAACACCTTTATCACTTCACATTACTATTACCTTTTTTCAGTGTTTAAGAAATACATAAAGTCTTCTGAACAGAAGGCTCTTATAAGTATCAACAGAATATAAATAAATCCACATACAAAAACTTTGTAGCTAAAGTGCAGAACATAAAGGAAAGAAAAGCAAACTAATAGTCTAAAGCAATAAAGGAGAAATATATTACATATAGTGGGAGGACTATTTGAATCAACATTACTTTTCTCGGCAACCAAAAAGCCAGAAATTAAGGAACTGTATATTTTAAATTTACATGAAAAATAAAGAAATAACCTCTTAATGTAGAAAGCTATTTGAGATGAGCTATCACATAAACTTAAGAGCAAACTTTTCTATTTCCTCTTTACTACTTCTTCCTCCTCATATTCTCTCCTGAAAAATTCAATCCTAAAGCCATCAGATGAGTCTAAGCAACGTAAGCATCCATACCTGACATAGTGTGGGGGATAGAGAATGAGGATGGATGGCGCAGAGTGACAGAGTTAGAGCAGAATAGGGAAAGAGTAGACATAGGGTAGAGGAAGAATGATAGACAGCTCAAGAATAAAGTACAAGCACCCTAGCAGGGTGTGAGAACTCAAGCAAAATGAGGAGGGTGCTCGGGTGAAGAAGTGAGCTGGCCTGTGGTTTCAGTGAAGAGTATGTGGAGGATGATGTCTGCCTTGAATGGGGATGGGAGAGTGATTATATTCAAGGAAATTTTTCAAATAAGTAAACTATTAATTCCAATGGAAGCTATATTTCTTACTATTAGAAAATAATATAAGAATGGAAAGAGAAGACAAGGATGAACCTCATAGTTTTGGCTTAGAATGGAGCTATATTTATAATGTTCTAAATGGACTGACAGATATAATAAATATTTTTTGTTTCTATCAGGGTTTGATAAGAGAAACAGAAGTACTAGGAATAATATATAATAAGAAATTTATTTCAGAGATTAAATCTCATATAATCATGACCTTTAGTTATGCAGTGTACATAAGGCTATTGCTTCTACCTCTGATGCTGGGCCAGAAGTCAGCAGAGCAGGCAGTCAGGAAATAAACACGCTTCTGAAGTCAGGAGGGTAAGGGAAAATTGGAACCCAGAAGATGAACCCATGTCTGCCTCTCATTGCCTCTAACATTGATGTTGAAGTGATCATCAGGAGAAGCTAATGCCCTTCATCACAAAGCAAAGAAACATGTACCTGGCATAGTTCAAGCAGGAGTAGGAAGAGCTGTGAATTCTGATGCTGGCTCAAGTCAACCAGGTGAGACAGCAGATTTTTCAAGAAAATTCATGAGCTGCCACAGCATTTAACACTACATTGACCTTCCCATCATAAAATGACGACTATTTCCCTTTTGCCTTTCAGATCTCACTCAATTTTCTCTTGTGGCCAGTTCTACCACAGAACCATACAGGGGACCTAGCTAAGATGACACTGTACAAAAGTATCACAATTATAAAGGAAAAAGAGTCACTTTATATAGTGAAACCTGGAAAATATCACTTTAATCAAGAGACCATCATGAACATCGTCAGTCATGAAATGAATTGAGATTGTTTGTCTCCCGAAAGGAAGCAATGACAATGCAGTTTCTTTCCTGAAATATTTCTGTCAAAGGCTTGTAATCTGAAATTATTTGTGAAGAAACATCAGACAAATCCAAATTAAGGGACATTCTTAAAAATAACTGCCTTTAAGGTTAAGAAGTGTCAAGGATATAAAAGTTAAGGAAATAGTCAGGAACTGCTCCTGAATGAAAAAGACTTAGAAAATATGACAACTAACTATAACTCATGATTTTTGAACTTGATATTTTGCAACAAGGACATTTCATAGCATTAGGAACATCTAAATGGGGTATGCAGTTTAGAATGGTAATATATAAATGTTAATTTCTGATTTTGATGATTGTACTGTGATCATATAGGAAAATGTGTATTTACAAAAATATACACCAAAGTCTTGTAGCATTAGTTTGGCGACATGCTGGCCCATGTCAACCAGATGAGAAAGCATATTTTTGAGAAAGTTCATGAGCTGCCACAGCATTTGACACTACACTGACTTTCAGATTACAAAAATGGCCACTACTTCCTTTTTGCCTTTCAGATCTCATTGATAAATAAGTCAGGAAAAAATCCTCGGTACTATACTTTTGCAACTTTTTCATAAATTTAAGATTGCTTCCAAGATAAATTAATAAAAGAGGTAAAAGCAAAGTACTAATTAAAATAGTAAATATTTATTCCATATTGCCATATATCAAACACTGTTCTAAATCCTTTCTATGTATTGCAGTATTTCATTTTCACAACTCATGACCTAGAAACAATTCTTACTACATTTTTACACTAAGATACCCAAATGTTAAGCAGAGTCACACCTGAACTGAGTCTGTCATCAGAGTCTGAGCTTTCAATCATTCACAAAACACATATTTTTCATGTAAAATGTTTGAGAAGAATTACCACAATTATATCCTCAATGAAGAATACATTTTAGTGTGTGGGGGATGGGGGGGAAGTGATAAGTGTGGAATAGAAGAAATAACAGTAAACATAGAAACATATAATAAATGATAAATGTAATTAACTATTGTGAAGAAAAAAAGTAAATACAAATTTTAAATAACAAAACTGTTTAAGATTTTAAAAGTTTTCAATGTATGATTAAAGTGTACTTCTAATATTAAGAAAGGAATAAAATTCTAAAAATCCAGATGTTTTGTAGAAAAATTAATCATTAGGCATGGATATTAAAATCTAAATGAACCATTAAAATTATAGATAGATAGATAGATAGATAGATAGATAGATAGATAGATGATAGATAGATTCTATAGCTTTGGGAATGGCAAATGGATAAAAATATTAAAAATTTACTAGTGTAAAAAAGGACAGAGAATGACAAAATAGAAAAGAGGACATTAATAAGAAAACTAATACAAAATGAGAAAAATGAGTTCAAATATATATAAATTGCATCCAGTAAATTTAAACAGGTTAAACCTAACAATAAATGTTTTATAATGGATTTTAAAAATCTAGTTCTTTATGCTGTTTAGAAGAGATATGCTTACATAATAAACCTACAAATTTTGAATATAAAGAGATGAAGAGAGATACACCAGATAAATTCCAAACAAAAGAAAGATGGTAAAGGAGAATTATTACAAAACAATGAAATTCAAGGAAAGAGCTTTGATAGTTATAGAAAAAACTGATAACTATAAAATCAGCAATCTACCCAGAAGTTATGTTAAAATCTAGTAAGCACATAGAACATGCCTTCAAAATATAAATCAAAACTGACAAAATGACTAATTTTCAATCAAAGTGAAAAATTTTAACACATGCCTTTCAGAAATTAGTTCTTAAGTAGATTTAAAAAATGGTACAGTGGATGAGAAATCAAAATGGCATAGATGATAGAGGTTTTGTTCATTTGCTCTTCTGACCACATCAAAGTTGTGACAGAAGCATGGAGCAAACAGCAAATAGAGTCTCCTGGGATCTAGATGAACAAGCTCTTTAACTGGGAAGATAAATAGGAAATCACCCTGAAACAGGAGGAGATAGTACAGAGAGCAAGGACACGAGGCTATCCAGTCCCAAGCAACTGAATGGGACAGAGTTTAGGGTAACTGCCGATCCCTCTTAAAGGAGCCATGTCTGTGACCGGAGTTTTGCAGTGACGGATCTGCATGCTCTGAGCATTAGTGCTGGCTCACTGCTCAGGAGGCACCAGAGACTTACAGGGGGATGCTGAGTTGTTGGAGCAAAGGCCAGAAGTGAGGACTTCTCCCAGGGAGAAGGCCTCTACTGAGCCCTCCCTGCTCCCAGTGTACAGATTCAGCACCACCACAGCTGAGACATCATCAAACTGGATAAAAGAGGTAGATCTGCTCAGAGATTCCCCAAACTCCACTTCCTCCAACTTGCGGCCTCACCCAAGCCACATTTAGTTGTGTCTTTTCTGAGTCCTGTGCAACTTTCTGAGTAGCACCACACTGATGGCAGCTGACATCATTTTCTGGCATGGTTTCTTGAGGCAACTATAAGTACAGTATCTGTGGATTGCTTGCTGAATCTTAACAGGTGGCCCCGGAGGGACACTGGCTGGGGCTAAAATTCACCTGCTGCTAGATCCTTCTCAGGACTATGCCTCTGAACACCTACTAAACAAAGTCATGCTGATAGGACCGGGAGACTTAGTAGCTTTGCTTAGTACATAGAAACAGACATGGAAAGACAGCCAAAATGGGAAGACAAAGAAGCAGAAATCATGTGATTGAACATAACAGAGATTCAGGAATAGTAGACTCAACCAATCAAACAGATGCAAAGTTCAAAATACTGGTTATAAATATACTCAATGAATTTAGGAGAAGAATAGATGAACTCAGTGGGAACTTTAGCAAAGAGATAAAAAAAACATAAAAATGGATAGAAATTATTTTTAAAAAGTCAGAAATTAAGAATACATTAACTGAGATGAAGAGTATATTAGAGGGAATCAATAGAGTGAAGGAAGAAGAGGATCAAAGGCAAGGACACCCAACCAGAATGGCAAGAAAAAAGTAAGCAAGAAAAAAATAATAATTTAAAGAGCTTAGGGGACACAATTAAATGTAAAAATATCCATGTCATAGGGGTACCTGAAGGAAAACAAGTTGAAAAGCTATTTGAAGAAATAATGATGGAAAACTTTCCTAACCTGGTAAAGGAAACAGACAAATAAGCCAAGGAAGCTCAGAGAGTCCCAAAAAAAAGAACACAAAGAGGCTCATACCAAGATACATCATAATTAAAATGCCAAAGGTTAAATGCAGAGAGAGAATCTTAAAAGCAGCAAGAGAAAAGCAGTTAGTTACATATAAGGGAACACTCATAAGACTGGCAGCTGATTTCTCAAAAGAAATGTTGCAGTACAGAAGGGCTTGGTACAAAATATTCAATGTGATGAAAACCTAGGATCTACAACCAAGGATTTTTTGTACAGTAAAGCTATCACTTAGAGTTGAAAGACAGACAAAGAACTTTCCAGATAAAAATAAGCTAAAGGAATTCATGGACACAAAACCACTATTAGAGAAAATGTTGGCGATACTTCTTTAAGAGGAAAAAACATGTGTCAAAATTACAAATAAAAATTGGAAATAACTATATATCTATCAACAACTTCCTCAAATAGGAAAGAATTAAGTGTTTTAACCAAAGGACAGGATGGCTAAATGGATAAGGAAACAAGACTACTACATAAGCTGCCTATAAGAGACTCACTTCAGATTAACAGACACACAGAGACTAAAAGTAAAGGAATGCAAAAAAATATTTCATGATGAACCTAGAGAGTATTGCACTAAGTGGAATAAGTCAGATAAAGACAAATACCATGCAATTTCACACACATGCAGAATCTAAAGAACAAAATTAACAACAATAACAACAAAAATGGAAACAAACTCATAGATACAGAGAATATTTTGATGGGGGATGGGGAATGGTGAAAAAGGGCAAAGGGATTAAGAAATATAAATGGATAGTTACAAAATATTCACAAAAATAAAGTCCAACATAAGGAAAATAGTCAGCAATGTTGTAATAAATATGTGAGGAGGAAGAGGGGTGCTAAATTCAGTGGGGTGAACACCCGAGTTCCAATCATTATGCCATACAACTGAAACTAATATGTTATTATATGCCAACTATAATTGAAAAAAAAAACTCATTAAATTGTACAACATAAATATGAGCAACTAATTGTCTGTTATATTTCAATAAAGCGGGAAAAAAATTGGTACAGAAATAAATTTGAACGTTTAATCATATATGATATATATTAGTGTATATATAAATATCAAGCATATATTATTATTTTCAAGGGTATACAAAACACATGGAGCCACTTTAAAATTTGTTTAATTTAATTTTTAGTTGCAGTTGACATATAATATTATATTAGTTTTAGGTATACAACATAGTGATTGGACAACCACATAACCTACGAAGTAATCATCCCAGTAAGTCTAGTACCTATTTGACACACAATGGAGTCTTAATACATTTCAAATAATTATAACAGAAGGACAATAGTGTGATTAATTTTAAAAAACAAAAGTTTAAAATTAGTGCAAAAGTTGATGATATCCGGAAGTTGCAAATGCATTTCTAATTAACTTATGGGTTAAGGTGAATATCTCGGGGATACACATTTTGAGCTGAAGAACAATGCATGTAAAGTATAAAAAAGCTTAGAGATGAATGAAAATGCAGTTTAGTCTTTATATCTTGAAATTTATTTTAAAAAAGAGAGATCGAAAAAAGTGATATGTTGAAAAAGCTATAAAAAAGATAGACCTAAAATAAGTAGAAAAAATAAAATTAAAAAAGTTTTAAAATTAATAAAAATAAAAATACAACAGAATCTATGTGAATAACCACATTTTAAAAAGTAATAAAAGACAAATTTCAAGTAAAACTAATAAAAATTGAAAATGTCTCAATTATACATTAGAAAAACAAAAATTGGAAAACAGTAACAATAGATTTGATAAATAGTTTTAACAGTATACAAATAAATATTATAACTTGAATACTAAATTGGATAAGAAAAGTAAAAGAAAATATAGAGAGATGACTCTCTTATACGAAGACAGATACAGACACCCCAAATAAAATATTAACAAATCAAAGTCAGCAGTGCTTGAAAAGTATTGCAATTAAATAAGGTTTATCCCCAATATGTAAAAATACTCAACTCCAGAGAGTCTATGTTGATAAAGCATATTACAGAATTAAGGAGGAAGAATCATAATCAACTCAAAGATTGAGAAACACATTTATTCATGATAAAAGTGCTTTAAATTTATAAAGAAAAAAGAATTTATTAAATAATAAAAAATCATCTACGGATAAACTACAACAAAAAAAGATATTTACTGCAGATTCAACTGGGAGTCCACTAAAGGTAGGAGTCACCAGATTTTTCTATTTACCCATCCATTGGAGGTGCTTACGTGGGGGGCAAAAAAGAATAAGGATTGAAAAAGAGAAG
This sequence comes from Eonycteris spelaea, assembly GCA_003508835.1. Lineage (NCBI taxonomy): Eukaryota > Metazoa > Chordata > Mammalia > Chiroptera > Pteropodidae > Eonycteris > Eonycteris spelaea. Next base: position 53,980 of record PUFA01000044.1, read on the forward strand.
ACAAAAGTATAGGAAGATAGAGTACTTGTCTATCCAAATCCAAGACATGCAAACGTTTAGAACTAATAAGAAAGTTAAACAGGCGGCCAAAAACAACCTAAAAAAAAGCATTTCTAAGCCTGCTAATGATTAAAAATATATATATACCAGGAAATAAAAACAGCTCATTCTCAGCAGGGAAAAAAAAAAAATTAAGGTGCATAGGAATAAGCCTAACAAAATGTACTAAAGACCTCTAGGTAGAAAATTACACAATATTACTGGAAAACAAAAAATTGTCTTTCTAAATAGAGAAATATACCATATTAATGGATGGTAGAACTCAATGTCTGAAAAGATATCATAATTTCCATATTAATCTCTAAATTAAACTAAAGCTGATAAAATGTCCAAAAAGTTTCCTGGGAATTTAATACTGCTATTTAAAATAGGATGAAAATGACCAAGATAGTTAAAACACCATAAAAAATAGTTAAAACACCATAAAAAAACTATGAGCTCTATTATTAAACAAAAACCCCACTGGAACAAAACAGAAACTGTAGAAACAGACACCAGTACCTTGCATATATATGCACATGTGCATATATCTATATATCTATATATATATATCATCTATACCTATATCTATATCTACATGTTATATATGCATATGTACATACAATATAGATACCCATATATTCATATACACTCTATCAAGAGGTGGCTGAAAATGACCTAAATTAAGAGAGAGGGAGGGGTATCTATTTCTGGAGTTTCTGTTGTGGTCCTGGGGTATCTTTATTTGTTTATGTGTGTATATATACATGCATATGTATATATATATATATATATATGCATATACATATGCATGTATATATACACATAAATACACATATATATACATATATGTGTATAATATATACACATATATACATATATGTGTATATATATGTATGTATGTATACACACACACATATATACACATTTATATACACATATATATACACACATTTATGCCTATATCTATATCTATAGATATCTTTTATGACAAAGTATAATCATAAATCAATATGAATAGAATGACTAATATACTTAATGATGATGTGAATATTTTGTATCTTTAGGAAAATGTAGAACTAAATTATTACTCTATACCATACACAAAAGTGTGAATTTTTGTCTTAAGCATAAAAACAAAACTTTAAATTTTTAGGAGAAAATATAGACTATCTTCATAAATTAGGGATAAGGAACAATATCTTAAACAAGGCTTCAAAAGCAAGAAAAAGGAAATTGAGAAATTTGACTACTTTAAAATTAAGCACTTTTGCATATCAATATTACATAAACCTTTCATGAATATGTACACATGTGTCAATAGATATAAATAGGATAGAATATGTCTCTGGGTAAATACACAATGTGTTCTTTGTATTGTTCTTACTCTTAGAACTTTTTTTTATGTTTGAGATAATTTCCAAATAAAATTATTTCAAATGACAATATAAGGGCTCTATAGAGGTAATCACACACTGAAAAAGAAAAACAATGTAGAGAAACAAGATAAGATTATTATCTAGACTATATTTTTTAAAATCTAATAAATTATTGAAAAAATAAACAACTTGATATAAAAATGAGCAAAGCATATGAAAAGGCAATTCACATAAGAAAATGGAATGGTCAAAAACATATGAATAGGTGATCAATCTAACTAATTTTAGAAGAATTGTGAATTAAAACAATAAACTTTTTATTTTTATCCAAGTGGTAAAAGTTACGTGGCTAAAAAGAGAATGCCAAAGTGTCAGCAAAAAGGAGTAAGGCATTACAAGTGGAAGAAAAAATTGGTACAACCACACTGGGGAGCAACACACATAAGCAGAAGGAGGCAATTCATTATTGAGATTAGAAGGTTCCAGACGTGGTGAAATGAGCAGAATACTTTCAAAAATGAAATGCCGACAATGTGAGTTGATCCTCTGGAACAAGTTTTGGATATTGGCTGTTTTCTGCATCTTTCCATAGCAGCCAGTCAGGACAGTATAGATGCTTTGAACCGCTCCCTTAGTCACTGGATCTACATATCAAATAGATATATATCAGATAACCAGACACAAGCCAGATACTCAGCAAGCCACCTGGTTGTTTCCAAATATAAAGACATGTTTGCTATAGTGAAGTTTTGCCCCAGACTATTGCAACATGTGGTGGCAGAATATCAAAACCACTCTTACTGTGACATTTGGCCAGTGATAAGAGGTGGTGTTTTAATGTGGAAGTTTGATTGAAATAATAGGTTTCGTCATTGTTATTTTGTTTTGATATTTTAAGTATACGTAGAAAACAGCAGAGGGTATTGTTTCTTTGAATGTAGCACTCATGACTTAGTATTTTCCCTCCTCTCTGACACCTTGAAGTTTTCCCTTTATGAGTTTCTCAATCGGTAACAGGCAAGGTATTTACTGAGTTCTTGTAGCTACAGCCCACTACCAGAAACTTGCCCCAATAAAAAAAAATTTCTGTTGAATATTGTAATTCTCATGTGTGTCCGTCCATTTTATTCACACTAGTGCCTGAGCTTCCTTTGTGGGGGTAATTTTAGTATTATAAATGAATATGAAGTGTTTTACCATGATTTGAGTCAAACATTTATGTTTTGATCACAAATTTTACCATTGATAGGTAACCTGTCTTGAGCCCTGTGCTGGATATAATAATAGCCAGCATTTATTGAATATTTATTATGTGCCATGCATTGTTCTGACAGCTTTATGTGAATTAACTCATTTATTCCCCCCCAAGAACTCACTCTATGGGGTAGATGCTATTATTATCCCATTTTACAGGTGAGGAAACAGTTACAAAGAAGTTAAATCATTTATTCCAGATCCTCAGCTAACAAGTGAGGGATCCAAGATTTAAAGTTAAGTAGTCTCCTATAGAGAATATACTTCTACAATATGTGTGATTCCGCTTCTTATAAAAAGCAGTCATATTTCACACCATCAATATCTAAAAACAAAAGTAGGCATGGTGGATTTTTAACCTAGCACCACAGTATGTAATAACTTTAAAAAGTACATAATTCTTATAGTTATTGTTTAGCAAAATTATTGAACCCTATACTTTCCTTTAACATCTCTTGAGTTTAGTCTGAAAAAACAATACTAGATATTAATACCAAAATATCAGATTTATGGATTTTGACAATAAGTAAACTGTAGAGGCTTCAAAAACTGAGAACACCAGGTAGAGACATTTCCCAGCAATGAATTGGCTGAGATTCAGGTGGATGGACATTTGTATCACAAAAGCAGGTAGTCTGGAGCCAGGCATAGACAGCGGGATTTACTACTGTAAAATACTGAGTTTCAGTGACTCTGTCCCCTTTCTCAGTCCTTGCTTTCTATATCAGTTCCTTTTGGATTAGAATCTTGTTTCTGCTCCAGTTCTTGCAGGGACTGGTATAGAATTATTCAAGGGCCATTTCCCTCATTTGTGGTACCCAATTTTATCCTTATAGTTTTGAAGGTTAAGAAGCAGAGATGATTTTCATTTTTTGAGGAGCACTCTGGGCTTCAGAATTGTTATGAAACTTATTGAGACCTTATAACTAAATGAGATCAGGATAATAGAAAAACTCTATAGACCAGATCTATGGACAATCTCTAGAAAATCCTGTTTATTCCAACTTTAAAGGAAGACAATAATCCAAAATTTACATTGGAACTGCTTCCACTCTCACTCCTGGATTTTGGTCTATCTTCCCCCCTCAGACCCTATCTTCCAACCACTGTTTTTAAAATTGAGCTTGAATCACCATACTCAATAAGGTGCCTGCAGCATTCCCACCAGTCTAGGTCACAGGCCTTTCCTACATTCACAGCCCTGTAGAATCTTATCCCTAATGCCATCATAGCATTTAGCACACATTGCATTTTAATTTATTATTCTTTTTTTTAATACTGAACTTAAGTTCTTTGAGGGCACAGATGATGCTGACAACGATTGCTTTTTAAAATGATTACTTTTATCCCCAGTGCATAGTAGAGTTTTGTCATAGAGGAGTTGCTCACTAAATATTTGTGGAAAAAAACTCATAATTTTTAATTTGAAAATGATTTGTACAATATTATTATATTTGGCTTTCAGCATATCATAATGAAGAACTCCCATCCTCTCTTGAACCCTGTTATTCATAGTGGTGTATAAGGGGGAGTTTTCACAGCAGAATATACTCGAGCATCTCTGGCAAGATTGACCCTGGTGTTAGAGTAACAGCTGCATTGCTGAGAGATGGGAGACCTAAAATTGGTGATTTCAGTATAAGTAGATTAAACAATTCCCTTCAAATAGTATATAAATTGCAATTGTATGATGTATTGTTGATAACTTGCAATATTTTTCAGAATTTAGAAAAAATATTTTATTTAGAGAAGAGTTTAAATTATTGCTATGGTGTTCTATGCTTTTTCACAGGAAATTAACAGCTTTAACATTGAAATGAAGTACTTGAAAGACTTCACAAATAAAATGTGGAGAAAGTATATTGCTCTTGCCTAATAAAAGATATTTTGAATAAAAAACAGTGAATGTATTTTTCAAAAAGGAGGAAATAATATAGACGAAATATAACACAATAGTACAGACATGCAAATAATACTTAATTCTCTGGTTCAATAGAAAGTTAACACACTTTCAAGTTGAAAATTAAGTATAATGTTTATTTAGTGATTATCTAAATAAAAGTCACCTAAAATAACAATAATTATTTTGAATGTATGACAATTAATTATTAAAAAGAAACATTTATAGAAAACATTTTGCTACACCTATGACAGTGATTGCATAAAAACCCGCTCCCTCCCCCCCACAAAAAAAGTTTGCTTTCAAAGATTTCCTCAAGAAAATCAAGATTTGAAGTTTTGCTTTGGACAGAGAACTGTATGTATGTACAGTGTGTAAATATACTCTTTGTTATATTGTCTATCTATTTGGTATATGTGGCTGTATGTGTGTGTGACTCTGTGTGTGTGTGTGTGTGTGTTGTGGTGTTGTGTAAGCATGCTTCATATATATTATATCTGTGTTGGGAATCTTTCATCAGGGCAGATATACAGCAAAAGACAGTAGGAAATGGAAGTGTTTATATTAAACCAAACTCAGCCATTCATTCATTAGTGTGTAACCCATTTTAATTATTCAACTTCTCTGAACCTCAGTTTCGCCATGTATAAAATGGGAAAAGATGAAGATTAACAATAGCAAATGTACTATTGTATAGACTCCTGGTACAGATACAGTAAATGATAGCCATAATTATCACCATTCTTCTTATTACTCATTATATTTGGCTAACTGCTTGGTAAGATTTTTAGATAAAAGCCCTAAAAATTAGCATTAGGCTGAATACACTTTATTACATTTCCATTCTTGAGATGTATGACTCTGCACTGCCTGTATTATCATCACCAACCATAATTTTTTATTGGAATAATTATATAGTTCTTTATTTTTATGAGTTGCTTTCCAACATATGAAACCTTTTGGTCCTAGAGCAACTCTATAGAGTTGGTGTCACCATGTCCATTTTGCAGATTTAGAGACTAAAGCCTAGGAAGCTCAAGGGATTAACCTGTAATCAGTTGGCTGGTGCTGGAGCAGAGATCAAACACAGGTTTTAGATCTGTGAAGTTCTACTCCTCCTGCCTTTCTTTATTTGGCCTCTAAACCAGCAACAGGCCAAGCACTATGTTGTGCAAGCAGATTTTATCATTAAAGTAGAATATATTGGTGAGTGAAAAGGGGTACTATTATTAATTATGCTGTGTCAAAAAGAGTAAATCAGGCCAAGCAGAATGCAGGTTCACACTAGTCAGAATATAAAGAACAAGGCATGCTTTCTAATTCTAGCTTCCTTAAAAAATAGCTTGAGAGTAGAAATATAATTAAAACAAACAAACAAAAACTCTTAAAGTACAAAGACAAGACAGGTAAGTGATAACAGCTATAGCAATTCAGAGTAGGGAAACATTCCTTAGGCAAAAGGAGATGGGTGCTTTTTTAAGTCTTAAGATCCCGGACTTACAGCATGTCTAGAATATGGCAGAAGCTCAATAAATGTTTGTTAAAACTTGGATTTCTTTGAGGTACTCAGTGGAAATGAGAGAGGGGAAGATATAGGATAAGTTCATACAAAGTCTTTTCACTTGGCTCATAGTTATAATAAATTTGTGATTATTATGTGCCGTTTTCTATATGGGCAAACTCTAAATAACATCATTCATTCAGGTTATAAAGCATAGTGCATACTAAGCTATGACTAATTGCATTATGGGGGAGTATTGAGGGGAAAAAGGAAGAGGTAAGGAAATTCATTTCCTGTTTGAGCAAGAAATACCATGTTGTAAATATTAATCCCAAAATAATTGACTGATTTAATTAAAATTGGTCAAATGACTTATATAATTAAAATGATGGGTTCATTTAACCAAAAGTGTCCATACTGTATTTTTGGACATGTTTTTATATACACTAACTAATTCAATGTTTTTCTTTTCATGTATTACTAACAACTGATGCCACTACTAAGTAGATTACAGCCTACTCAATAATACAACATAGTCCTATATTTCTGGTGAGTACAGCTTGAATTTATTTTGAGGTGGGAGTTGCTACATTTTGTGAAATGCCTCTAAATGAATTGCAAGGGGTATCACTTTTAAAATCTATGGGTGTGTCAGTTTGCTGGATAAAGAAACCTAGGTGACACACAATAGCTTTGTGGTTAGCTAGACACACACCCTTCAATTTATTGGGCTTCAGGGGTTGGGTCTGGAACTATTTAGATGAAGATCCATGAGGTAGAAAGATGAGTGTTAAGAGCAACTAATCCTGGCATTCAGGACTAGTATCAAACACTTCTCATTAAACCTTACTAGGCTCCACTGATTACTTTGTCATCAGCAATGATTTTTCTCAGAAGGCTTTTGGCATTAGAGGGAAAGTATGATACAATGACAAAAATTACATCCTGGAACCAAGAATTCTACCCTCTAGGTCTGTCCGTGTCACTGATTAAATGAAGGTCCTTGGTCAAGTCACGGAGTTTTTCTGGACTTTAGTTCCCCATCTTCAAAATGAGTGCATAGCATCAAATGTGCCTAAAGTTCTTTGTATTCATAATGACACTTCCAGATCCACTTTTTGCAAATGAATGTCATTTTTGTGTAGCATAAATGATTGTGTATGAAAACACTTCTCCTCAATGCTAGCGGAATGAGGAGAATCTACTACTACCCCAAAATCTTTTACAACAAAGGCTGCTTCTGAGTTTTTACTCCTCCTACACTTTATTGTGTAATTTTGCTTCCATCATCTTCTGATTTTAACCAACCTCAGTTGTCCTGAAAACCAAGATCAAGATATAGGCAGTTTTCAAAGGTCTAAGGTGCTGGAGAGTTGTTAAGTAAAAAGTCAGCTTTATTAACAGCAATTATATGTAACTTAAGAAAGAGCTTTAGTTAATCTAGAAAGAAGCCAAGATGCCACATTCATATTTGAATTCATTAAGAAATTGTCTCACAGTTGGAAATTGACCAAAAAGATTCCAAAGGTAAAGGTGGAAAGTTTTCTCAATTGCACTCGCCAGTAGGAGTGAGAATTATAATATTTTCCAATCTAGTCTGTGCAATCAACTATGATTAGAATATCAGACATGTAAATGTCAACACACACTCTAGATGGGAGAAAGCAATCAGAACAGTATGTTCTAACAGAACCCAAACACGGGCAGCCAGAGAAGGACCCATTCACCAAGGATAAGGTAGAAACTACTCAAACACCAAGACAAACTACTGAAAATGTCCACACCTTGGATATAGCCAATAGATTTCCTATTAATGATTAAGTAGGAAAAAATCCATGGAACACACAGCCTCAATGATTTCTTGAATCCCAGAAAGAAGCATTTGTCAGGTGACTTGAAGGTCTATTAATGATCACTGAAGGTAAAACCTGCTTGTTGACAGCTTCCTACTTTTTCTTGAGAAATTATTTAGCTCCTCTGAGATAACTGTACAGAGCTTTTGATAAAAATATTAAAATTCTATTTAGATGTACAATGTTTTAATGCAAATTTTTAACCATAAAAACCAAACGCTCCATTCAGTTAAATTAATAGAATTACAAAAAGATGTAATGATAGCAATTAAGTCTTGAAAATGCAAATTTTATAGTCAAGGACAATTACCTCATTTATAGTATATTGGAATGGTGCCAGATGAAGGTAATTTAGATCCCCCCAGCTCACAGTTACATCATGATGGATATCTTCATTTCATTAGTACAACAAAGATGGGTGAGAAGTTAGACAATACATTAAAAAAAGAACTAAAGAGTATTTGACCTTTATGGTATAACTAGAACCAGGATTCATTCACTAATTTATCAAGTATTTAATGAGTACCAATTATCTAAAATATTAGTGATACATTTTTTTTTGCCTGAGAGGGGAAAAAAAAAAAACTCTTTATTTTCAGCATCCACAAAGCACTGGTTTCTAGAGAGATCAGATTTCTTCAAAACCAGGACAGGTTTTTGGTGCTTGGTGTGTATCTCTATGCACTGTGCAGATGACCTGATTTCATGTTGATTGGAGCGATACCAAGGCTCCCTGCGAAAGAACAATGGATTTTTCACTAATTATCTTCTCTTTTATTTCAGCATGCTTAAAGTAATTTTTGGTGTCTTCAAATCATACAGCTGTGAAATTGTACTACCTAAATGATTACTTTTAACATTTTGATATTTTATTATGTACTTTCTAATGATCTTTATTTTAATGTTATCTTGGCTGCAGTTCATTTGTACAACACCCAGGACACATTATCCTGTCCACATTACAGGAAGATGAGTAACTTTACCAGAGAGAGAGAGAGAGAGAGAGAGAGAGAGAGAGAGAGAGAGAGAGAGAGAGAGAGAGAGAGAGGTGGGATGGGGGAGAGACTTAGTAATAGGAGTGCACATTTTTCAAACATCTATGTCCATTTTTTCTTAATGCAATTTTTTATCATATTTACAAATATGATTTATAATCTTTTTTCCTCTAGAGGGCACTAGATCACACTGATACTGATAAAAGGAGTCAAATCTAAGCTCTATTTGCTATTTGCTGCATAAAATTTTCCCCTTGAGTCATTATCTCTGGAGAGAAAATTACTCCTGTCCAAAGAGCCAATGACTATAAGAAATAAGCGGTTTACTCCTAGCTATATGGCTCCTGGACAGAGGGAAACAAATGTGCTCAGGGCAACAGAGGGATGGTGCTGGTTAATCAGTGGCCTTTAAAATGGACTCCCCAAGTTCAAACATAGCTCAGGCACTTCCTGGATATGTAATGTTGGGAAATCACTTAATCGTTCTGTGCCCAAGTTTCCTCATCTGTAATGAGAGGAAAATAATAGCACTTGCTCTATGGTGTGGTTGTGAGAATTGAAAATAATACACATAAAGTAGTTACAACAGGGACTGCCTACAGCAAGCACTCAGTAAGTATTAGTTATTATTTTCTATCCTTTTTTGGAACCTAATCCCCAGTAAAGATTCTGCACTCCTGCCCCTAGGATTTATTCTTTAATCCTGATGACTCAAATGGGCAAGGCTTTATTAAGGTTTTCTGAGAGAAATACGTTAACTCCCTTATACAGAATAGATATTGGCTCAAAGCACTTTTAAAGAAGCTTATGTTATTGATACAACAGATGTCATAACAGAAGGTAAACCTCTTTAAATTCAAAGTGACATGATAACTTGTAGTTTTACTTTCTTGGTCACTTTTAGGCAAGAAGCTCCAAACATCTATAGTTTACTGTAATAAAAGGTTATAGGAGGATATATTTTAAAAAATAAATATATATTATAGAAGCGTGGCGTTTCTTTAGTATATAGTTTTCAGAATTTTTTTTCTGGTTTCTTTAAATGCTATATATAGTAAGAAGCATTAAAGATTTTTCCCATGAAACTCATTAGCTAGAAGGGCCAATATGCTTTGTAAAGATCTATCTTTCTTTCGAGTGATGGTGCTTAAGTCTTTGTAAGTTTATTTTCTTGGTTAATTTAGCCAGAAGCATTTTTTGTATCTATGCAAGGTGATGGATGTTAACTAAACTTATTGTGGTAAATATTTTGCAATATGAATATTTCAAGGCATCATGCTATGTACTTTAAATGTATACAGTGTTGTTTGTCAATTATCTCTCAATGAAACTGGAAGGAAAAAAAAATAGCTAGTAGCATGACAGTTTTCCCCAAATAACCATCTTGGTGGCATTGTTGGTGGTAATAGTCTATCTCCTTTCTCCTCTTGATATTTATATTTATTTTCTGAGGTAAATTTTTTTAACATGTTTTTCTAATGTTCACAAAAAACTGCTTAACTAATATTCTGAAAGACATATAGTGGTGGTGAATCCTCAAAGCATGACTTACCCAGAAACACTGTAGAAAACCTTATAGATTTTTGGTTATGTAAGGGTTTAAATAAATATTTAAAATAGCTGTCTGTGGTGCTTTCAAGAGTAATGAAAATTCATGAGTGAGCCAACTGATAGTCTGTGCTATAACCTCCAAGAAGTCTGACTTTACCCTGGAAACACATTTGGGCTAAAATCAACAGACAACCCTTCACCTGGATTGCATTTCTAAAACTGTCAAATTTTCAAGTGCCTTATAAATATTTCAAGTATATTTGTATTGATTTACAGAACTGGTTTCGTCATTACTAATGAACTAATCAATTATCTTAATAACTGGTTAGATAGCCTGTTAGTGCAGCCTGATTAAGAAATCAGTTTTATATGTATCTCTTGGCATTCTGTGGTCTGATCCATGGGCAGTATGGCATCAACTTTTACAGATTCATTCAGAAGGTATATACAAGATGAAAGGAGAATTATATGTGTATTTTCATTCTTTGTGATGAATAAGTCTGTATGAAGTAATGATGCCTACAATATTCTTATTCTCTTAACATCATGATAGAATTAAAAGCTAAAATTTTATTGTCCTGTTCAAAACGAGAAATGAATCTATGTCCTTACTAAAATGGTTTCCTAGGCAAAGTCACCAAATTTGTGGCATTAGAGAAAACAAAGGTGTATCTGATACCCTAGCTGCTGAGTCTCAGTTGTAAAATTCCCATCTGTGATCATAATAGGATATTGATTAGTTTGGATGCCATTCAAAGCTGAATTGCATTTCTTGGTGGAGCACTAAAGGTCACTGTTTGATTACTCAATAACTTTTCAAATACAAGAAATGCTATTTAAAAGTATGCCTGAATGATTGAGCTGTGCTATAAGAGGGAGATGGGGAGGGCAATAGTACTTCTTTCATAAAGATAGATGGTAGTTCTTTCATAAAGATTAAATTCATGTCATATTTTACTTATGTTTGACATGATGTAATAATTTACATACCAGCATATAAAACATGAAATTAAATTATGAATGCAAGTTTTATATGTTATAGTCCATGTGATATGTAACCTATAAAACATGTAATTCAATTGATTTTTTTAGGTGTTAGTTGAGTTTGTCACTGGGACCATCTTATATTTAACAACATTTATTTTCTGTGGTCAGAAATTTAAGTCATTTTGTGTTTCATTATAGAAAATATGAAAAATATAGAAATATATAAAAGGGATAAAATTACCCATAATTCTGATATTTTGGTTAATTGCTCCTTTTTTAATTTGTAGAGATGTGTAGAGTTTATTTAAATGGAAGAATATCCTTCTTTGGTAAGAGAGTTCAAGAGTATTATTGTACTATACTAAACATGGATGCAAAACTGGTTAATTTCTATTTTTTCTTATTTTTACTTATAAAAAATAAAATATTCTTATATATTAATTATATTTCTATAAATTATAAAATTGGTATCATCTTATACTAGTATTTAATGATTTCCCCTTTATATTACATTAGAAATTTACTCTTATGAATATTATATATTATTAGAAAATTGATTCTTAATGGCTGCATAATACTCCAAATTGTGGATATACCATGTTATAACCTGTTAGTTTGCACTCATACTCTGCCTCTCCACCAATTATTCTGTTCATATGACCCAATTTTTGGTAAAAACCTTACATGTGGAGAGTAACATTATCTTTTGTGGTCCCATTGTTCTCTTCTCACATCGTCACTCACATCATATTTCTTCACCTATTTCCCTTGGCATTCCAAGTTTCTCTCTAATCACTGGCACCTTTGCCTCAGTCTGACTTATACTACTTACCCAAACAAATATCTCTCTTTGATGGGTTGAATGACTTCAATCTGATTCGGCAATATAAAGGGATCCATTAAGACTATTGCAAGGGTGGGCTAATAGTACTGTTAGAATTCAAAACATATTTACTGAATACACAGGTAACTGAAAAGCAGGGAGCATGTCAGACAAGGTAGAAAGTAGTACATGTAGACAGTGGGGAGTTTTATTAGTAGACTATGATGAAGTAATAAAAATGGAATGATGCAGAAATAAGGAGAATGCCATAGGAATGTGCAGGATTGATTAGTAGAATAGGATGGAACACACAAGAAGGGGAGTAGGGAGTTGAATGTCAAAAAAGAAGCAGTATGAGGATTAGTTGGTACTCTCTGTAGCACAGTTCTGTTCTACATGATGGATAACATAGCAAAAGCATGAATGATAATTCCTAGATGATATAACTACTAATTGAGACAAAAGAAATTGCTTTTATCAATAATATGATATACCTACTAATATAGATCATATGCACTTTTGAAACATTAATAGAGGTATAGCATATAGAATGTGGGAAGCAATAGACCTTTATTTCCATGTACAATTAGAACCTCCTCAAGCATTTGATTCAGACATAGAGTTAGTCTTTTTAAAAAGTGAAATAGACACTGGAGGAAATGTATCCTGTAGGATGATCAGCTTAGTTAAGGGAACCTAAAATAGAATCACTCAAAAAAAGTTAAAAGAAAGCTTGAAAAGACAGATCCTATAGCACCTAATAGATATTCCTTTTAAATAAATGTCAAGTAGAAGAGGAGCAGACTGACTCTGTTTGAATGTAAGAAGAGACATGGGGACAATGACTTCAGGAAGGCAGATTATAATTTGTTCAAGGAAAACCCATTAAGTCATAGAAATGCTGGAGGTATTGAAGTACACACTCCTAAACAATAGGTGGGGATTTTGTTGTGGAGATTCAAATATCCACTATTTAATGGAAATTGATAATCTTTAAGGTTCCATTCACATAGATTTCTGTGTACATTAAGTGGTAAAAAGCAAATATGAATTTGTATTTATGTGGACAAAACACTTGAACAAAGTTGTTTGCATTTTCAAACCATTTAAGTTTTTTTCTTTAATCTTATTATTTAAAATAATTGTGAAGGCATAGTTGGCATAGATTACTATATTAATTTCAGGTGTCCAACACAGTGATTAAATATTTATATGCCTTTGATGTGATCACCACACTGTCTAACAAACATCTGCTACCATGCAAAATCATTACAATATTATTGATTACATTCTTTGTGCTGTACAATCTCTGTGGCTTATGTATTTTATAACTAGAGGTTTTAATTGTAATACCATGAAAACGTTTACTTTGATCTTTCATAAGAAAACACCCATACCAACTATAATATCATTTTAAAAATATCACCTATTCTTTTAATCTAAAGATATCGCATAGGTTTTCTGAAAAAGAAAAAAAAATCTTTAAGTGCCAAGATATATCACTGAGAATGGCCCTACTCTTTAGTTGCTCACATATAATGCAGTTAGAATGTAGAAATGACCTGCAAAAGTTTCTTTGAAAGCACATAGAGGAAGACCTACTGGCATTCAGAGGGGAAATCCTGTGGAATTGGCCCCAGGATTGGATCTTAAAAGCATAAATGGAAGAAAGTATTTGCACACAACATCTTCAATAAGGAGTTAATATCCAAATATATGAAGAACTCAGCAATAGAAAAAACAAACAATCCAATTAAAATATGGGCAGAGGACCTAAACAGACACTTCTCCCAAGAAGATATACAAATGGCCAACAGATATATGAAAAGATGCTCAACTTCACTAGCTATTAGGGAAATGCAAATCAAAACCACAATGAGATACCTGTTGGAATGGCTATTATCAATAAGACAAGAAATAATAAGTGTTGGAGAGGTTGTGGGGTAAAAGGAACCCTCATACACTGCTGGTAGGAGTGAAAATAGATACAGCTACTATAAAAATGAATATAGAGATTCTTCAAAAATTTAAGAAGAGAGTTACCATATGACCCAGCAATCTTCTGGGTATCTACCCCAAAATTTTGAAAACATTAATTCATAAAGATATATGTATCCACATATTCATTGCAGCATTATTTACAGTGGCCAAGACATGGAAACAGCTGAAGTGTCCTGCAATAGAAGATTGGATAAAGAAGATATGGTACATACATACAGTGAAATACTACTCAGCCATTAGAAAATTGACATTTGTGACATTTGTGAAATATTGACAATTGTGACATGGGTGGATGTTGAGAATATCATACTAAGCAAAATAAGTCAGATGGAAAGAGTCAAGAACCATGTTGATTTCACTCTTATATGGAATATAAAACTGAAAGCAACAAAAGAAAAAACACAAATTCATAGACATAAAGTTTCGTGGTTACCAGAGAAAAAGGGGTGTGGTGATGGGGGAAGTAGAAAAGAGTAATAGGGATCAAATATATGGTGATGAAAGGATATTTGACTTTGGGTGGTGAACACACAATGCAATATTTAGATGAGGTATTATAGAATTGTACACTTGAAACCTACATAATTTATTAACTCATATCACCCAAATAAATTTAATGAAACTTTTTTTAAAAGCATGAGTAAGAACTAGCTGAATGAAAAAGAGTGAAAGAGTAGAATATTTTCGAGGTAGAAAGAAAAACATGCAAATGAAAAACTATAGAGAGTTTGCAGGTATCTACAAATAAGTTTGTAAAACTAAAACTTATATTTGAAACAAGGTATAAAAGACAATGAGGACAATGGCAGATACTGTAAGACAGAATAAAGCCTTTACACTATTCTAAGAAACTTGAATTTTGTACCCAAGGCGCTGAGAAGCTATTGACATAAGTCAGACAGATTTCACTTTAGCTCATATGTTGTTATCATGTAAGGATTATGAAATATAAATTTAAGTGGACCAAGAATAAAGGCAAAAAACCAATTAAAGGCTACTGCAATTGACATGAGAAGGATTAACAGCTTAATTAAGCTGGACAGTTGTAATAGGCATGGAGAAAAAAGTGAAAAACTACAAATTATTTTTAAAGCAATAATTAATTACTAATAGCAACTGATAATATTAGGCATTAGGAATTAGGCATATGTAAGAGTCAATAATGGCTCCAAACTCCTGACCCTGTTAGAACCAATGACTGAGATAGGGAACAGAAGATTAAGAACGCGTTTTGAAGCAGGGAGTTGATTTATTTCATTTTAAACTTATTAATTTTAAAATGCTTTGGAGTTCTGTAAGTAGTTATGTCAGGCAAGCACATGAATATGAAGTTTCTATCTCAGGAAAGTAGTTTTGTTTGAGCGTATAAATCAAGTTTTGTATACATATAAATAACTAAAGCCATGATTTTGTCCAGGAGGAAAAAATAATGGGAAAAAAAGTGGGCTTAGGACAAAAAAAAAAAAATGCTGTGCTTCAAATGGTGAGCAAAAATGAGACTCACAAAGGAATAAGGGAAGAAATGATGACAGAAGTAGGAGAACCAAAAAAAATCTGATATAAAATTAAGGGAACAGTTCCAAAGAGGGCTAATCAATGGCAGCAATGAAATCAATGATTCAGCAAAATAAGAGCTAAAAGTGTCTGTTTGATTCGAGAATTAAATAGTCACCTAAAGGAGATTTACATGGAGTAGTGGAGTAGTTTACATGGAGTAGTGGCCAGATGAAATGTTGCTCTGTTGACCACCAGATAAGAAACAAGGAATTAAAGACCTTAAGTGTAAACTACTCTTTTTTTTTTCCCAAAGTCAAGTTTCTTCTCCTCTGTTCATGTTTCAGAAGTTTAGAACAGATAAGAATATTGAAAGAGCATAGGTTGAAGGGACTACAAGGTCAAGAGAATAGTAGTATTTGTATTGCTTTGGTTTCCTTTTGAAATGGGAAGTATTTCAGCCTGTCAATATATCCTAAAGAGTATATGATCTAATGTGCTTAGCTCTTTTCCCAACTTCCATAAACTTGTCATCAGATCTCCTCCTTTAAACTATCTTTTATAATGTTGATCTATTTTATCAAAGCAAAGGCATTCTTCTAGTCACATCTGAATAAAGACATTTCATAAGCAAATTGAGGAAAGAGCTGTACATTGTATGATAATTGTAATAGAAATTTTCAGTTTCTGTTTAAATATTTACATAATTGGGATAACTTTATTTTGGAAAATCTTATTTATTTTGTTTAAATATTTTCTAAATATCTTTTACTGAGATACAACTACCTTTTTCTGAGCAGCCATAGCAATGTGTACTTTCTTTTGTTGTAGCATTATTATATTATTTAATAAATAATATTTACAAATTTATCTTTTCAACTGGACCATGAACTCTTCAGGAACAGGGATTGGTTTTATTCATATGTGTCTATTCATCAACTGGTTAATAGATAATGTTTAAGCACTGCCTCTCCACCTCCTTAAGATTCCAATTCAGGACTGGCTGATACGGAACTCTGAGAGCTGAGAATAAAGGAGGCTATGAAATGACCAGCAACAGCCAAAGAGAAGTTGAATGAGAGCACAAAAGTCACCTATGTTCAAGGACAAATGAGAGTTAAATCCAGAGAGAACTTATATCTACTTGTCAATTCCAAAGGGCAATTGTGGAAACAATAGCAGGAGCCAAAACATGAGGTCAAAAATCAGGTAAATGTGACAAAAAGACAATGAGATGCAGAGGGCAGATACATGGAAAGAGTCAAGAAATGTGAATGCCTAAATGCCTATAGTGTTGGGACACTTGGAGGTTGATTTAGGGGACACTACTTTTGAGTGTTATTATGTCGGGTGGAAACAAGAATAATCACACACATTCATGGACACACACACACAAAGGAAAATGTAAACATGGAAGAAACTATTATATCTTGTTTATGTTAAGAAATATAAGACCTATAGGTAGAATTCATGAGTTCTTCAATGCTATTCTTTGTCTGATCCAAATTCAAGACTTGATAATGATCTGGATAGAAGTGTCTTGCAGATATAAGGGACTAATACATAATTATTGATTTGATTTGAAAAATAAAAAAAAGTGTCAAAAGTGTCAACAAATATATAAATTTTAAAATGTTGACAAATATGTAAATTATATGAGTAAGCAAAATATTTCTAAGGTTGCATGTAGATGCAGTGAATTTATTGGTCTGAGGCATTAAGGGACATCCATGTCAATGGCATGTCACCAGCCAGAAGAACTGCCATCACTCTCCCTGTCACTTCATCAGGAAGGCTAAAGAGCATTCTGTGAACTCTTCTGGATTGATTTATTTAAGGTTTTATGGAGAAAGTTGTGGGAATTCAGGTTCTGTTTGAATGATGGGTAGGAGAGTTTGCAGAACAAGGGTGCATTCCACAATAGAAGCATAGAGAGCAGAGGTAGGAGGGGGAAGAACAGACAGAAGACCTCACCTGAAAGGAATGGAGACAATGAATAGGGGGGTAGGCAATTCCATATAAATTTAAATGCATGAGAAGTTTTATTATACCAAGACAATAAAGTGTTACAGCCAGCTGACTACAGATGTTTATGATTAGCACAGTACTCTACTCTCATTGTCCTGAATTCTGTACTATTCCAAATAAACCTGGATTGTTTTAGTATTATTAGAATTATACAACTTATCCATATCAAGGAGCTTATTAAGCTACTTAGATAGATGTTACTTCTAGATGTTATATATTCTGAGTCATTTGCATATTGCAAGGATTGGATGTTCTTAAGCTAAGTAATGGTATTACTACATTCAGAAATGGTCCCTTTGGGACAATTCTTATGTAGTTTCCTGTTTCCTGTCAGTATGGTTTAACCTATACATTAAAGAGAAGAGTTGCAGCAGATTTAAATGTTTTAAAGTAAAGCTCGTTTGTGTTGTATAAAGTAATTGCTACCTGAAGCAGAAAAAGCATCAGGAATATTAAGGTTGTTGTTGTTTTGTTTTGTTTTGTTTTGTTTTACCAAGAAATCTTGAAATGCTATTTTTTGTCACTTGTTTGTATCATTTTTCAATGTGTTCCAAATGGATGTAGTTTTAAAATCCTCAGAAACTTAATCCACATTTGTGGAGAGGACTCCAGCTACAATTCCCATTCTCTTTTTGTTTTCTGGCCCTTGTTTTTTCATCTTTTTGTGGTACTTTAATGAGGAGGAAATTATTCACAATTAATGATAGCCAATCACTACAGTGGGGAATATATACTTATAAAATTATGACAAATAGTCACATACCGTGTGATCAGAGTATACAAATTACACCATAAGCAGAAAGTAGTTATGCTTGATTGGAGCAATTAAATGTTTTCTTTTAAAAAAATCTCCAGCGAGAATATTTTAGAAAATGGCTTTTTAATCATCTGTAGAACTGCTAAAATTACTGTCTCATAATAGTTTTAAAGTCCGTCATGTTTAGAATTAACTGTAATTCCTTTGCATAGCCATGGGAGTCTTCCCCCAGAAACCTGTTTACTTGAAACTTATTTTTAATCACAGACTCAGCATCAACTCATTCTCCTGAATGAAATGAGTTTTCTCAGAATAGAAAATAAAACATTTGACTTCCATGAACAAGCAAGTACTGCCCACTTTACAGCCAGATTAGGGAAAAGAAAATCCTAAACAAATGTGCCTTGTCACCTTGCAGTTGGACTATTCCCATTAGACTGGAACTTGGCCGAGGGTGGGAAGAAAGTTCTGCAGAGCTCTGACAGAACCTGTTATTCTAAAGAACCGCTTTAGAAAGGAAGCCAAGAACACCTGGTCTCATCTGAGAATGGGTTGTGGAGCCTGGAAATCCTGTGAGGAAAAGGGGCTGGGGAATAGAAGATGTCCAGTTTGTTTTTCTTGTAGGGGGCTGGGAAATAGAAGATGTCCAGTTTGTTTTTGTTGTTTTCTTTCTTTGTTTGGCAGGGAGTGGAAAAAAGATAGGAAAGGGAAAGCTAAGGTCTTAAACATGCAAGAGTGATGGAACACCTATTGTCCCACTAGGACCTAGAAACAAATTCTCAGCTCCATTGAGATTGGACCAATCTCCTCTATTTCTCTCAGCTTTGCATCTTAGGAAAGCCTAGAGAATCCATTTGAATAAATGCCGTCATCCTGGAGGAATTTTGAGGCACAGTGAGAAGTAGAGCAACAGAGAGCATGCATCATAAGCATCTATTAAGAGAAAGAAGGAAAGCTCCCATAAGGTGCACACTTGATTCTAACCATAGATGAGATCCTTCCCAAGTACTTCCAGATATAATTATTGGGACTTTGCACAGATGCAGGGTATCCTTATCAAGAAATGGATGCACGCCACTGACAATATTTAGCTACTCATTGTTAGCAGTATCTAATAGCCATGGGCTGATAAAGTCTGAGAATATTTGCTTTTTCTGTTTTGTAAATCAAAAATTGAGAAACTTATTTTAATGACACATTTTTTTTTCTAGTATAGCCCTGAGATCTCCCTGAATAAACTGAATACAGATATTACTTTTGAATACATGTGCCAGAGGATTTTATATTAAATTTTTGGCCACCAAGACCATATGCTTTCTGAAGAACTAGTTTAGATAATCATCTAATAAAAAATATACATTTTTGAGAATTTATTAAGTGATAGGCACTGTATTTCACATATTCGAACAACTTTAATCTTCACAACAAATATTTTCATAGAAGCTTTCAAAGTAAGGAAACTAAAGTTCAGAGAGATGAGTTGGTCATGATGAAAAATTTAAAATATTGGATAACATCTAGACTAAATTTGATTTCAGATACCAAATTAGTAATTAGAAATCATTCCTTTCTTGCTTGATATAATAGCATCATTTAAAAAAATTTAATTTAAGGAAAAAATGTTACTATAGATATAAAATTTAAGAGAAAAAAGACATTTAACTTAATTTTATATTAACAGTGTGATAGTTTAAACCTTTAATTTGGATGTGTGCTTTTCTAGATCTTTTATATCTACCATGACATTGATTCAATTCTATTGTTTCCTTTTACGTGTGATATTAAATTACATGAACTTTCATAATTTGACTTACTTTTCATGGCACTAACTTAGTGGTTGCATGATTGATTGCATTAATTTAACTAGTATCAAGAGAGAAATGTATCTTACCTCTGTCTAAAACATGTCTTACCTTGATTATTCATACACTTTCTCTAGATTCTTATTTCTTAAATCTTGTCTATAGGTTCATATGAAGATAAATTTTCTCAAATGCCCTCTGTCTCCTATACCCCGCCAGGGTTACATGGCTTCTAGGGAAAATCTATAGTGGAACTTAGCATAAATGATCATTTTTCCTTACTTTTCATGAATTCCTTACCTTTTCTAGCCAATATGACTCAAAGAGATTTTATTGTGAAGTTACCAACCTTATTCAGAATGCATGAAAGGAAGCCTTTTTCCTTCACCAAAAATACATCTAAATGTAATCACCTTAGAAAAGTGGATTTTCTTTACAGGAGAAAAATCAAGTTTAAGAATTTAAATTTACACAGTTCTATCTCCAAAAATCTGTGAAGTAAGGAGTCTGGCCAATTGCTATGAATTTCATAGATGTGTTCCTCTTGGTCTCACTTTTGTTTCCTTTGGTTTCACCATCCTTACAATTTCTAGGCTTCCAAATTAAGCCCTGGCCCTCATACTATGTATAAATAGTAAGGTATCCATTTAGCCAGACTCAAATGGGTCTGTGACTCGAAGAGAAACTAGAGAAATCTCCAAAACAGATAACAGCTACCATTCTGAATAAAGATACTTGATCACAGTAAATATATGAAATCACCTTGTCCACTGAAAACCCGGATTCTAAACCGAGGGTAGATCCTGCTGTTAAGAAGCCAAATTTTAGACTGATTTTATAAGATAAAAAAAGGCAAAATATTCTACAAATTCTCAGCTCTATCTCTCAGTTCTAATTAGCATATTTAATTGTTTCCAATAAGACCCCTTTGCAGCAGAAATAGGAAGACAATGTGTGTCAGTGCACTGATGTGTGGTATCGTTTGAAATCCACACAGGATCTTTGTCTACCTGCTGTGCTTAATTTCAGCATACATTTCTATGATTAATTTTGTTTTTCTTCAGCATATCCAAATGTTTAAGAC
This sequence comes from Eonycteris spelaea, assembly GCA_003508835.1. Lineage (NCBI taxonomy): Eukaryota > Metazoa > Chordata > Mammalia > Chiroptera > Pteropodidae > Eonycteris > Eonycteris spelaea. Next base: position 75,428 of record PUFA01000044.1, read on the forward strand.
ATTCATGTCTATGCATCTTATGCTATAGATCAAAGTGTACTTTTAATTCCTAAGAACTTAACTGTTTTTGAATTAGAATTCTAAACACTCTCTGTCACAGAAGACTAGAATCTGATTTTTTTTACCTGACATTCATAATCACACTCATGCACAGAACCCCTCACAAGAATTTAAAGAGTCTATGAACCTAAATGGGAAAATTGCTTTTTTATTTTTACTAATAAGCAACAAAAGTTTTTAGCATTTTCTTTGATTTTTAATATAGTCAACAAACAATGGTAGCATTAGCAGTATTTGCAATTTTTTCACCAGAAGGAATTACAAATGTATTCATATCACATTGTTGTAGATATTCTGAGATATGATTGATTTTCATTGCTAGTTGGACCTTGCGGTGGTTATTAGATATACTACTTGATCTCATTATTTAGGAAATTGAATAAATATGTATATTACTATATCAAAATCCTTTAAATTTTGATTATTTTAATCTACTCTTTTTTTTAACCTTAAGTATTTTATTTTGCACATTTAAATTGTTATTGTGAAAAAGAATTCATAGTCTTCATCAGATTGTCAAAGGAACTCACGACACAAGAAGGGATAAGAAGTTGTGTTTCAGGTGTATAAAACGTATATGTATATATACATATACATGTATATATATATATCACTTACACATTTTCATATCAATGTCGAAAAAATATGTTCGCTCTCTATTTTGCACAACCTAGCACATCAGGGCATAATTAAAGCTTATTATTTTAGACTTTTATTTTCTGTAAGATCTATCTTCATGCTTCTATAAAACATAGAAGAGGCTCCAGAAATGTTAGCTCTTCATTCCTAAAATTAAAAAATTATTTTTTCAGAATATTATTTTATTTTTTTAATTTCCATCAACTACCTCCTCCCCTTTGGCAACCATCAACTTTTTTTCTGTACCTATGTATCTGTTTCTATTTTGTTTATCCTTTTATTTTTATGTTTTTAGATTCCACATGTAAATAAGATTTATCTTTCTCTGCCTAAGTTACTTTATTTTACATAATACCCTCTTGGTCCATCCATGTTGTTGTAAATAGCAAGATTTCACTCTTTTTTTTATCTCTCAATAATATTTCATTGTGAGTATGTGTACACACACACACACATACACACACTCACACACATACACATCTCACATATTCTTTATCCATTCAACAATTGATAGACATTTAAGTTGCTTCCATATCTTGGCTATTACTAGCAATGCAGCAATAATTAACATAAGGGTGCACATATCTTTTCTAATGAGTGTTTTTGTTTTCTTTGAACAAATACCCAGAAGTGGAATTGCTAAATTGTATGTCAACTCTATTTTTAATTTGTTGAGGAATCTCTGTACTGCTTTCCATAGTAGCTTCACTAATTTATAATCTCACCAACAGTACACGAGTTCCCTTTTCTCTACATACTCTCCCGCACTTGTGATTTGTTGATTTATTGATGATAGCTATCCCAACAGGTATGAGATGACATCTCATTGTGGTTTTAATTTGCATTTCCCTGATGATTAGTGATGTTGAACATCTTTTCATATGTCTGTTGGCCATCTGTACCATCTGTCTGTCCTCTTTGGAGAAATCTTTATTTAAATCCCCTATCCATTTTTTTTTTTAAATTAGATTTTCTTTAGGTGTTAAGTAAGTTGTATGACTTCTTTATATGCTTTGGATATTAACTCCTTACCAGATATGTCATTTGCAAATATCTTTTTCCATTCAGTAGATTCTTTTCAATTTGATGATGGTTCCTTTTGCTATGAAAAAACTATTTAGTTTGATGTAGTCTCATTTGTTTATTTTTGCTTTTGTTGCCCTTGTCCAAGGAGACATATTGAAAAAAAAAAAAAAAATATATATATATATATATATATATATATATTGCTAAAAGAGATATCAAAGAGGGTACTGCCTATGTTTTCCTCTAAAAAATTTATAGTTTCAGACCTTACATTTAAGTCTCTAATCCATTTTAAGTTTATTTTTGTATATGATATAAGAAAGTGGTCCAGTTCCACTTTTCGTGTATGTATCTGTAATTTTCCTACCACTTATTGCCTCTTTTTTGGCTATACATGTGAAGATTTATTTCTGAGCTCCCTATGGTATTCCATTGGTATATATATCTGTATTTATGCTGGTACCATGCTGTTTTGATTACTGCAGCTTTATAGTGTAGTTCAATTTAAGAAAACGTGATGCCTCCCATTTTGTTCTTTATCAAAATTTCTTTGGCAATTTCAGGTATTTTGTGGTTTCATATATATTTTGGGATTTGTTATTCTAATTCTGAGAAGAATGCCATTGGTATTTTAATAGGAATTCATTGAATCTTTATATTGCTTTAGGTAGTAATAACATTTTAACAATATTAATCCTTCTAATTTGTAAGCAAAATATATCCTTCCATTTATTAGTATCTTCTTCATTTTTTTTTCCTGTGTTTTATAGTTTTCAGAGTACAGATCTTATACCTTTTTGGATAAATTTATTCCTAGATCTTTTATATTTTTCAATGCAATTGTAAATGGGATTGTTCTCTTAATTTCTTAATTTTGCCTTTTGATTGTTCATTATTGGTATATAGAAACACAACAGATTTGTCTTGATTTTGTATCCTGAATCTTTACTGAATTCATTTATGAGTTCTAATAGATTTTTGGTGGCATCTTCAGGGTTTTCTATACATAGTAGCATGTCATCTGCAAATAATGAGTTTCACTTTGTAATTTGGATGTCTATTATTTACTTTTCTTGTTTAATTGCTGTGGCTTAAGCTTCTAATATTATGTTGAATAGAAGTGGTAATAGTGGGCATCCTTGTCCTGTTCTATCTCACAGGAAAGCATTCAGCTTTTCACAACTGAGTATGTTATCAGGTGTGGGTTCGTCATTATAGCCTTCACTATGTTGAGATATATTCCTTCTGTACCCACTTCTTTGAGTGCTTTTATCATAACATAATGTTAAAAAAATTTTATAACTATTTAGATGATCATGTGGTTTTTATACTTTATTTTGCTAATGTGATGTATCATAGTGATTGATTTGTGGATGTTGAACCATCCTTGTATCCTTGGAATGAATCGTACTTGGTCATACTGTATACCCCTTTTAATATATTGTTGAATTCAGTTTGCTAATATTTTGTTGAGGATTTTTGCATCTACATTCAGTATGGATATTGACATGTAATTTTTTTTTTTGTAATGTCTTTGTATGGTTTTGGTATCAGGGAAATTCTGGCCTCATAGAAGATATTTAAAGTGATCCTTCATCTTCAATTTTTAAAAATAGTTTAAGAAGTTTAGGTATTAATTTTTCTTTGAACATTTGATAGAATTCATCTATGACATTTTCTGGTCCTGGACTTTTATTCGTTAGCAGTGTTTTGATTACTGCTTCAATTTCATTGTTAGTAATTAGTCTGTTTGTATATTGTATTTATTCCTGGTTTAGTCTTGGAAGGTTATATACTTGTAGAAATTCATCTATTTCTTCTAGATTGTCAAGTGTGTTGGCATATAATTTTTTGTGGTGTTCTTTAATAATATTTTGTATTTCTGCGGTGTCAGTTGTAACTTCTCTTTCTTTTATGATTTTATTGATTTGGGCTCTCTCTCTCTTTTTTTCTTGATGAATTTGGCTAGAAGTTTGTCAGTTTTGCTTATCTTTTCAAAGAACCAGCTCTTAATTTTATTGACTTTATTCTATTTTTTAAATTTTTATTTTATTTATTTCTGTTCTGATTTTAACTATTTTCTTCCTACTGTTAACTTTGAGTTTGTTTGCTCTTGTTTTCTACTTCCTTTAGGTATAGAGTGAGATTTTTTTATTTTGGATTTTTATTGTTTCTTGAGGTATGCCTGTATAACTATGAACTGCCCTCTGAGAACTGCTTTTGATACATTCCATATTTTGAGAAGTAATGTTTCAATTTTCACTTATTTCAAAATTATTTTTGGTTCTTGTTTGACTTCCTCTTTGATCCATTGATTGTTTGGTAACATATGGTATAGTCTCCGCATATTTGTGTTTTTCCAGTTTTCTTCATGTAGTTGATTTCTAGTTTTATGCCACTGTGGTCAGAAAAGATGCTTGATATGATTTCAATCTTCTTGAAGATCGTTTTGTGGCCTGATGTGTGATCCATCCTAAAGAATATTCCATATGCACTTAAAAAAATGTGTATACTGAAGTTTTTATATGAAAGAGTCTAAAATACCTATTAAGTCTATCTGGTCTAATATGAGATTTAAGGCCATTATTTCCTTATTAATTTCTGTATGGATGATCTATCCATTGTTGTGAGTGGGATGTTAAAATTCTCTACTATTATTGTTACTATTCTTATTTTTTAGGTGAGGCAATCCTTGGTTAACCTCACAGATTGCAAGGACCTTGTCAGCTTACAATTCTTTGTTTTTTAAATTTTTTTAATTTTTAATTTTTTACGCCTACAGCACCTGGTCTTTCTAGGTGGTCTCCCATCCAAATATGAACCAGACCCAAACCTGCTTAGTTTCCAAGATCGGACGGGATAGAGCTTGTTCAGGATAGCATGATCATAGACTCTACTATTATTGTATTACCTGGGTTTCTCCCTATATGTTTATTAATATTTGCTTTATACATTTAGGTGCACCTACGTTGAGGATAGAGATATTTATGATTATTATACCCTCTTTTGTATTGATACCTTTATTGTTTATAATGTCCTTCCTTGGTTTTTTACATTTTTTTGTTTTAAAGTATATTTGTCTGATATGAGTATACTATTCCAGCTTTTTTTTCTTCTATTTGCATAGAATATCTTTTTCCATCTCTTTGCTTTCAGTCTGTATATGTCTTTAAATTTGAAGTGAGTTTCTTATAAGCAACATATAAATCGGTCATGTTTTTTTAATATTCATTTGGCCATTCTATATCTTTTAAATTGAGCATTTAATCAATTTAAATTTAAAGTAATATCAATAAATATGTACTTACTGCCATTTTAATTGTTTTTTTGGTTCTTTTGATAGTTTTCTTCTGTTCATTTCTTGTTCTCTTGATCTCTTCCTTTGAGGTTTACTGATTTTCTTTAGTGTTTTGTTTGGGTTCCTTTCTTTTTACTAATTTTTTATCTTTTGTAGGTTTTTGGTTTGCTGTTACTATGAAGTTTATGTGTATCATTCTATATCTGCAGCAGTCTATTTTAAGCCAATAGTAACTTAAGTTTAAATATAGTTTTTAAGAACTACAATTTAATTTGATACTTTTTCTTTTGACCTTGTATTAGTTTTTAAATGTCTGATTCATTGTTTTTATTAAATACTTGGCTTTACCTGTGAAATTATTTTCCTTTCTCATATTTTCCTTTTTCTGGATGTGACCTTTTCTGCTTAAAAAAGACCCTTTAACATTTACTGTAAAGCTGATTTAATGATGATTAATTTCTTTAGTTTTTGCTTGTCTGGGAAAATCTTTAACTTTCTTTCAATTCTGAATGATAACTGTAATGGGGTCAATTATTCTCAGTTGTGGGTTCCTTACTTTCAGCACTTTAATAAATGTCCTGCCATTCCCTTCTGGCCTGTAAGTTGCTGCTGAGAAATCACTTTCATGATATTTAGATGTTTAAGTTTCAAGGTTTGATGATTCAAGTCTCATTTTAATTGCAAAGGATGTTTCATTACAGATATTTATACATTTTGGAAAAAATCAAAAATTGTATCTCTAGAAAACCTTTAGCATGTTAGATTCATCATAACTTATTCTGTTATGTTTTGTATTAGTTTATAGAGTTTTTTAGATTCCTATCAATGACTCATTCAATACATATTGAACACATTCAATTCTTTATTGAACACTTATTAAAACATTAAGACTCAGGCACACTACTTAGCTTTTCTTAAGACCCAATTTTTTCAGAGAAATTCAATTTATTAAAAATCTTGGAGTTACAGAACTCTTGGATATTATATAATGTAGTTTGTTTAATTTCTCCATTTAAAATAAACAAATAAAAATCCTCAGAGATATATGACACTTGTCTAATTACAACAGAACTTTCTTGATTTGCAGAACTTATCCTTCTACTATGTTCTCTGCTGTTATCTTGAGTAAACTTTTCCCAGTGCTATGTCAAAATGTTACTATTTTAGCTACCATTTTAAAACAATGAAGGAAGGAAAGAAGGGGAGGAGGGAAGGGAGGAAGAAGAAAGAAAGGGGAATGGAAGGAAGGAAGGAAGGAAGGAAGGAAGGAAGGAAGGAAGGAAGGAAAGGAAAAAAGATCATGAATGATCACCTTTTAAAATTATTTTTCTATGTAAATTCAATAGTCTATTCTACTATATAGTTTATCATCCTCCATGTAAGTCTTTGTACTCATAGGAGCTAGCAAAATTTTCAGTTTCTCTTTATATTATTTTATAAAGATGAGAATTATATTTTATTTTTGTGGTTTAGGAGATAACAGTTTAAAATTTATAAATATCTATAATAAAACATTTTTATAATTAATATTTAATATCTAGAGATGATAATGGAGAGCAGTTCAGAATAAGAAAATATTTATGTAATTTAGAATTTAAAGCATTTAAATGAGTATACTAGCTTCATTTGTCTTACCTCTTTCAACCCCAGTTCTGTCATTATAGAAATAAGATAAAGCTAATGTATTACTATATTACTATGCGTGCCATAGAATTATTTTGAGGCTCAAATGAGTTAAAGCTTCAAGAAGTTGTTCTTAAAGTGGGACATGGTACTTATACGAAGAGCAGTTGTTATTGTTACCCATAATTTTCCAGGATACCAAATAATGATTTCTGGCTATGTGTAAGAATTAATCTTGTATTTGGCAGAATTACATAAATAACTGTCATTTGCTAGACTCTGAGATGCTGACCTAGTATTAATTATTTGTATCACTCTCTAATAGGGACTTATCATCTCATACAAGTTGCCTTTCTGGTGTCTTGATTAATTACATAATGGAAATTATTAATGACAGCAAGAGAAAAGAGCTTGATGTTAATTCTAAAACTAAAAAACTTAGACCAAAAGCAAAATTCTAGTATGTAAAAGTAATAAGTTACAAATCTAAGATTTTCTTCAAAGAAAGTAAGGATGTATTTCATTTATTATTGTTCAGTCATCTTCAATCCTAATCATGCAAGAATGTGTGTGTGTGTGTGTGTGTGATGTGTGTGTGTGTGTGTACACACACATACATACATAGGGAAGAAGGTGCATGGGTAGGAATTATCTTTAAATGCCAGCATTTTGAAGACTACCTTATCAGAAGAAGCCACAGCAACTCAGTCTAGCTTTTACCTTTTATTATGTTTACCTTATGATGAATGTTGATTCTTACATTGGTTGTAAACTGTTACAAACCTCAGACTAGAATACCTCCCTTCAAATGGAATGCCTTGCTAGAGTAAATCAATTAATTCTTCAACAAGGAGATGGTATATTTATTATACTTTCCAGATCTTCCAAGAGTAGTTAAAGAATTGAGTAACCACTAAAAGATTTAAAAGGGAATCAACGAATGAGCAAATCAAATTGATTTGCCATCCACTGCTTCTCTTCTCCATTCAGTGCAGATGGTTGTTAGAGAAATTGCAACACTGTGCTCACATGTGCATCCTTGTATGTGTGAGTGTGCATGTGTGTGTGCATGCGCACACTTGTGCAAGTGTGCATGTGTATGCACATGTGTGGAAAGAGCTTTGGAACAATTTATAACTGCTGGTGTTCTGACGAATGAAGGCATTAGAATAGCAGATGTAGAGTATGGGACTAGAAAGTGAAAAGCTAAGCACTGCCTTGGAGCGCCAGGAAATGGGGCCAGCATGGTGAAAACCATCAAGTTGCCTGGGCTCTGAAGGTTTTAATGTACAATAAAGCACTTTGATAGCTGCCTTAAAAAAACTGGTAATGTTTGCAAGTGTTTCCTGAAAGCCTCACAGAAATACCTCCAGCAGCTAACAAAAGGGAAAGGTTTAGTCGTCATCAATGATATGGGGAAAGGTGCTAAACGACTCTGGCAAATGACATAGTAAGTGAGAGGTGTGGGGTGCAGTAGGGGGCAATAACACAGAATATTACCAAAACTGCAGGATGCTGCTCCTCCCTTGGGGTAATGTGGAATCCAGAAACATGTTTCTCTGCCTCAACCTTATTAACTGACACAGAAGACTTCTGCTCTTAGAGCTTAGTTATTCTTTAGTTCTGACCCCTCAATTTGCAACTTGAGCTTTCAGGAGTAATCTGTTGGACAATGCAGAAAAATCTAATTCCCATGCCTGCCCATAAAATGTTTGTTTTACAGTTAGAAAAGGCTTACCCCAAGACCCCAAATAAAAAGAAATCATAGTTTCTTCCTGATAGTATAGGTCCCTGGATGCAAGGTAGGAAATATAGATACAGCACTCACAATATCGTACACATCATTTCTCGTATAAGGAAACAGCCAGTTCTACTCAGTAGACCTATTAGTTTCCCCTGGTTCACCATCTCAAACCGTGTCCTTTCTAAAGTCAGCTTGCTCACAAATTATTAGTATTCTTAATTTAGAGATCTAGCTAAGATAATGTAAATGACAATCTACCATTACTTCTAGGGGAGACTTAAACTTCAAATGTTATGCATAGTGTAGGCCTTTCATATTTAGAGAATAAACAACATGTTTAAGTGCTTATACTATTATCTTATGACCTACACACCAATAAGAGGACCAGTTATTACATAGGTGAATGTCTTTAAGATTTTGATACATTTTAATGAAGTCAATAAATAATCTAATTACATTTTCCTTCCAATATATATAGATTTGAACAGAAGGGTATACAAACGAATTCCTATTTCTTATGAGATAAATATACTCAAAGAAACAAAAGAATTTTCTCAAATTTTTTTTAAATGCACATGTTGAAATTCAAGACTATAACTTTAATGCTTCATCCTGTAGGTTTGTTTTTGAGCTATTTATTTGCTATCATGTTTTGGGGAACTTGTCAAGTTCAAATTTTTTTCTTTTCCCATATCTGCAAAATATGCACACATTTGAATTATGACTTTCCTACAGGAACTAACAGCTGTATGTGCAAATCATGCATATAAATCAATTACCAAGGCCTGTGTACTATAAATGCACCCATTAATTAAGCAATGTCAGATGCTATGAACCATGAAGTTCATTACATCTTTAGCATTCAAAACCAAGGTTTATTTGAAGAAGAAATACTAAGTTTACCTAATAGTTAATGAAATTAAGCCAGGCTGTTGCCAACATTCTTATTTTATGCCTAATTCAGTGTTTAAATGTTTATGAATAAAACACTAACTGCTGAAAGCAGATATGTTGAAATGTAATTACTGGTAAGTTATAACGCACTTGAGGACTCATTATACCAGACTTGGGAGTTTTAAGATCACCAGAGTAACACACACTCCAAAAACACAGATTTTATGGGCTAAAAGCTGGAAAGACATAAATGCTGTTGAATTTGTCCTGGCTGAGTGGAAATTTTGATGATCATGGTGGTATGATTTATGAGTATAACATTTTCCAGTCATTACGTGGTTGCATTTCAGCATTGTGACATGATTTGCATATGTGAATATCCCAGCAAATTAGCTTCTGATGACTGCTGCATCTGCCTGGATAAAGAAACCCTTATCTTAAAATCAATGCAGCTGCTAACTACAAAAAAAAAAAAAAAAAAAAATCCTGCTTAGAACAGGAATGTTCAGTCCTGTTTCCCTTTGAAATCTATAGTCAGTGACTTGACACACATGGGTTCAATTTCAGGGATAAATACATGCTTGAAATGACTAGGTTTACACATCTGTAGACATTTTAACATCCCTTAAGTTGTCTGCCTCACAAAGACTTCCTGGATGGTTCAGAGAAGCCTGACACCTTTTCCCACACTCCTCCGTCTGGGCTTGAAAATCCCATGGCTCTTTTTCTATCTGCCCCTGATATATTGCATCTCCTGGTCTCCTACACATAAATCTACTTACTTATGACCTAAAGCATGCTAACTTGTGTTAACATATACATACGTGCATCTTTCTATATGCCTGCACATATAGCATCAATATGTGGCAGCTAACTCTAAGAACTCTGTTAACCTCTATGAATTAAATGCTACTAAATTCTTGAAAAATGGAAAATATATATTTTTTTATTTCATCAATATGTTTCAATTCCCTTAGTCTTGCATCTCACATAATCAAATATTTTAAAAGAGAAACAGTCTTGATCATCCAGAAGCTATAACATAATTAATCTTTAGAAATAAAGTATATCCAAAAGTGCAAGTTTTTCTTCCCTGCCATATTGGTTAAGTTTGGCTGCCGTTAGTCTTTGAATATGCGGTTATATTTTTTCTAGCTTGGTGTCATCTATCTGTTTTGCTTATATTTTCCATACAGAAGCCCCACCCTTTCCTTCCTCACTTTCTTCAGCATAGACTTAAGTAATTTTGTTTTTATGTTTTTAATATTGCTTGCAAATGTTTGCTTTCATTGGGCCTTACTAATGTTGACATAATTCTTAGAAGCTTACATCATACTTTTGTTTTATGATTCTTAGTGTTGTGTCTTTATATTTTCTAGAAATGCCCTCTAACTAAACTCATTAAAAAACTCTTTTTACATGTACTTAGAATGACTTTAAGAGTCTCTCCAATTCTGTGTCATTAGATGTACTTCAAATTATAGAAACATTATATTTGTTAAAAATTTTATTTTAAAATTTTCATTTCTTTAAGGGTTTCTGTAAACAGAATTGTCCTCATTTTTAATCTCAGAATTTTGAAACCTACTTTCAAAAATTTGGAAACATATTTCACTCAATCCAACATTAAAGCCCTTTATTATTTTTTACTCTGAAGACGAATAATCACTTTTCCCTTGCTATTCCCATTTCCTCTGTATTACCCATCAGTTCTTCCTCTTGGAAAAATTAAAAAGTCACAATTTCTGTATTTTTTAGATTAACAGAGCAGTGTATAATAAAGGCAATCGAAATTAATTAGATATTAACAGACAGCATTCTTAAAGTTGGGTTGAAGTATATCTGTCTGTCTTTAGACCAGTTCTCCAGTTTGGAAGCAAATATCAGATCCTCCCACTTGCATGATTAATCCTGGTCCTATTACCCAGCAAAATCTAAGGTTGTGAAAATGGAAAGCATAAATAAGGGAGTCACTGAAAGTGATGGTGATAAGGCCTTCCACTTCTTGATTTTCACTGACTTACCTTTCTTTCTTTTTATTTTATTATTTCAAGGATTCCAAAATAGTTAAGAAAAAACTTTTTAATTCTACAATCTTTAAAATTTTTATTGCCCTCATGTTTCAAATGACATACCTGCTTCATTAGCCAGTGCTTTATCTTCTACCTGTACCACATTCCAGTCCACACATATGAAAATCTTAGTATCGGGATGACTTATATGCCAGGAGTTATCAGCACATACTTACCACCATAAAGAAATTATTATTCATATCTGACTGGCAAATCACTCAGCTCCAAAATTGTATCCTAGAGGCTTGTTTTTCAGGACCAATTCAGATACCTATTTTTCTTAGCCTGAGTTTCCCCAAAATATGAGTTTAAAAATGAAGGAGAACAATTTATTTGGGTTTAAACATATGTAGAAAGCATTTAACCACAGACTCACATTCACCTCTTTGTTAAGGGTAGCTACAAGGGCATTAACTTACCCATAATTCTGAGTTAATCATTGATTACTATAAGGAATTTACTGTGGACATCCTCAGCAATGGCATTTGAGGAGTCTCAGGACAGGAAGCAAAATCTTGTATCATGGCCCTGAAGCAAGGTGCTGCTAGCTCTGCGTGAAGCTGCTCAAGTCTTTCACAAAACTGGTTGCTACAGAGGTAGTTGGAGTAAGAAGTAGTGTCCAGAGGATTCTTAATTAGTGCACTAAATCATTGCTACTCTTCATCATAGTCTAACCTTTATGTAAACAGATGTTGCATTACCCATGTCTATCTTTTTTAAATATGTTATTACTAATGTCTCCCTTTAAACAAATCTGTTTGTTTTTTAAATCGATATATTTTTTCCACTAATAAACTCTATTTATTGGTCCAGGCTCTTCGAGACTTGTTGATATCTTTGGAATAGAATTTAAAATAAATGTCAAGATTGTAAACTTCTCTCTAAAAGTGGTATTATTGAAATTCTATAATCTTCGCATGCATTAACTCAGATAGGTGTTATTATTACTGGTGATGTGTTCCTTTTATAAAAGAAGAATTCCAAGTTTAGAAAAGTAACATATCTAAGATCAAATAAATAATTCCTGAATTCCAAGTTTAAGCCCTACCAGTCCAGTCTGTTGTTTGAGAAAGTGTGGAGTTTGCTATTAATTCTAGTCCATTTTCTTAGTAAAAGAACATTCATTAAAAAGTTTGAATAGTGGACTTAAGGGGAAAAAATGGCGTAGATGATAGAAGCTCTGTTCATCCATTTGGTGATCAAATCAAAGTTGTGACAGAAACAAGGAGCAAACACCAAGGAAAAAATCACCTGAGAGCTAGATAAGCAACCCATACAACTAAAGAGAAATCTAAGAAATCACCCTGCAATGGCAGAAGGTAGGATGGGGTGAGGATATGAGGCTGCCCAGTCCCCTCGCAGCTGAGTAGGACAGAAGCTGCAGCAGCAGCAGAGGCAGATGCCTCTTAAAGGGGCCGTGTCTGCGAGCAGAATTTTGCGGTGATGGACCTGCTCTCTCTGAGCACCAGTGCTGGTCCGACTGTGCAGGGGGTACCAGGGACTTACAGGGGGACACTGAGTGAGTGTCAGAGTGAGGGCTGAGGTGAGACTCACTCTGTACAGAAGTGCCAACAGTATCCATTGTTCTTCTGTTGAGCTCTCCCCCTTCCCAGTGTGCGGAAGCAGCACTGCCATAGTGGAGATGACATCGAATTGGATAACAGATGTCACTCCGCCCAGAGGATTCCCTGAAATTCCACTTTCCCCAGTCACAGCTCCACCCAAGCCACATCCAGGTGTGTCCTCCTTAGTCAGATGCCCTTTGCTGAGGAGCACCTAGACTCACACTAGTGGCAGCTGGCCTTGGTTTCTGGTGTGGCCTTTTGAGGCAACTATACAGCATCTGTGGATTTCTTGCTGAATCTAATTGCATGGCCCTGAAGGGGCACGGGCTGGGGCTAAATTTTCCCTGTAGCTGAGCCCCTCTCAGGACTGTGACACTGGGCACCTACCACACAAAGCTGCACTAATATGATTGAGAGGCTTAAGGGCTCTGCTTAGTACATAGAAACAGACACAGAAAGGTAGCCAAAATGGGAAAACAAAGAAGCAGAAACCATATGAGAGAACAGAAAAGAGATACAGATATAATGGAGTCAAGTAATCTAACAGATGCAGAGTTCAAAACACTGGTTACAAAGATGCTCAATAAACTTTTGGAAAGTGTAGAGAACTTCAACAGAGATTTTAAAAAAAACATAAAAATGGAAATGGAAATTATAGAAGAGACCAGTCAGAAATGAAGGATGCATTATCTGAAATGAGAAGTATATTAAATGGAATAAACAAAGTGAATAAAGAAGAAGATCAAATGATCTATCTAGAGGATGGGAAAGCCAAGGCCACTCAATCGTAAAGACAAGAAAAAAGAAGGCAAGACTATAATAATAATTTGAGGAGCCTATGGGACACTATTAAATGTAAAAATATGTGTCAAGGAGTACCTAAAGGAAACAAGACATTGAAGAGCTATTTGAAAAAAGAACGATGGAAAACTTCCCTAACCTGGTAAAGAAAATAGACATACAACCACAGGAAGTTCAAAGAGTCCCAAGAAAGAGGAACCCAAAGAGGCCCACATCAAGATACATCATATTTAGAATGCTAAAGGTTAAATACAGAGAGAGAATCACAAAAGCAGCAAAAGAAAAGCAGTTAGTTACATACCAGGGAGCACCCATAAGACTGGCAGCTGATTTCTCAAAAGAAACGATGCAATTCAGAAGGGCTTGGCACAAAATATTCAATGTGATGAAAACCCAGGATCTACAACCAAGAGAACTTTGTCCAGCAAAGCGATCATTTAGAGTTAAAGGACAGATAAAGAGCTTCCCAGATAAAAATAAGCTGAAGGAATTTATCATCATCTAGCCAGTATTACAGGAAACGTTGAAGGGATTTTTTAAGAAGAAAAAAAAGTATCAAAAACAGGAATAAAGAATGGTAATAACTACATTTCTAGCAATAAGTACCTCAAATGGAAAAGAATTAATTGCTCCAACCAAAAGACAAAGTGGCTGAATGGATAAGAAAACAAGACCCCTACATATGCTGCCTACAAGAGACTCATTTTAGATTAAAAGACACACACAGACTGAAAGGAAGAGGATGAAAAAAGATATTGCCTTAATGGACCTAGAGGGTATTGCACTAAATGAAATGGGTCAGATAAAGACAAATATCACATGATTTCACATACATGTGGAATCTAAAGAACAAAATCAACAAATTTCTTGAAAATCATGGAAATAAACTCATAGATACAGAGAATATTTTGAGGGATACTGGATGGATGGGGTTGGGAGACAAAAAAGGCAAAGGGATTAAAAGGTACAAACGGATAGTGGCAGAATAGACATGGAGATATAGAGTGTAGCATGCGGAAGACGGTTAATAATGCAACAAATGTGAAAAGATGAAGAAGGGTACTAGATTTAGTGGAATGATCACTTTGCAATTTATGTGAATTTCTGATCACTATGCTATACAACTGAAACTTGTATATTATTGTATGTCAACTATAATTGAAAAAAAGCTCATCGAATTGTACAATGTAAATACAAGCAACTAATTGTCTATTATATTTCATTCAAGAAAAGTTTGAATACAGGCCATCTTTTCCAAACATTTTCTTTCCTATAATAAAACTATCAAGGAAGTACAAGATTGTCACAATTTCAGGAACATGTCCTTTTATATAAAGATACTCAAACACATGTTAATCTTCCACTGATGATGGAGATCGGACAAGTGTCCATTATAGTCTACAAGGGACAACTTACTATGAATTCTTTCATATTGAAGACACACAAAAGCTAAAAAAAAATTGTGTGCAATAACCTACATTAAATGCAAACCACTATTATATTTGCAACTAAAACCTAGAGAATTCAGAGACTTAAGATCATTTAGAGTAGGTACATCAATCCTCATCTCTTCAACTGTTTGAATTTATTAAACTCTAAAATATAATTCATTTTCTTGACTAGAAACAATCTCTAAGGTCATTGAAATTAATTATTTTAATACTATTACCAAATTAGAGTTTTTTAACAATAAAATTTTAGATTCACATCACTAATTGGTTGTGGTTATAGAATTAACTTTTCTAGCTATTTTACTAAATATTTTAGAAAGTGTCATTAAATACCTACAGTTTTTACAATAATTTGAATTGTTTCTTGTTCAATTTTTTAAAAATTAGTTTAAAAATTTTAAAACAATTGTCAATGTTTCCCACTTTCTTAAATATAATTTTAGAAGCTGAGTTGAATAATTTCATGGTAACTAGTGTCCTTAGTTTAATGCCAATTATCAGATATTCTGCCACATTTTTTTTTGTTTTAAGTACTATCCTCCTTTTTTTTCCTTTCTATATTTTGCTGTAAGAACTATATTTTTTGAGGGACTTGTTTTTTTCTTAGTTAACTAAAATATTTATGCACATTTTATTTTTTTATTAGGATACCTGTATTAAGGACAAGATACCCAAAATTCTTTTACTTTTATCTATGACACATGCAACTATTTTTTTCCTTTTTAAAATGATGATAAAGGCTATATTTATTATCTTGGAAATGTGTTTATGATATCAATATATGCGCACAATTTGGTTGTCTCTCTCTCTCTCTCTCTCTCTCTCTCTTCTCTCTCTCTCTATATATATATATATATATATATATGTATATATATACATATATATGTGTGTGTATGTATATATATATACATTTTATATTAAATTACTAATAAACTAAAATTACCTCAGTTACCATCTTTAATTTCATCTCCTTAGAAGCAAGTGCTTTTATTAAACTCTTTTAATTCATATGTTTATACAACTATTACATGATTCTTTAGCTATTATTTCTTAACATGGGGAAAAGATTAGTTTTTTTTTTTTTACATTTATGCCTTACCCCTGCAAACATGTACACACTTCCCCTTTCCACTCTCACTCCAATCCTCATAAAGTCATGTTTAAAACTTGATGTTTTATGTAAAACTTTATTTTATAGGAGATAACAATTATTTTAGTTTTTCATTTATTTAGTTCTCTATGCAACTATCACTAACTCATTTCTAAACTCTCTGTGAGTGAATAAATCTCCTCTATATACACTTAAAGATCAGAAATTATTTCAGTTTTACGTTTTTAAAAAATTATTGACTGCTCTCCAGAATCACTAATTTCCTTCTCGTCTCTGGGTTGGTTGTTCACAAAGCTTGTGATAAAATTATCATTGGGGTTTCTTTACACATCTCTGTTGTATTGAATATTTATCCATGTCTTATTTTTTCTTACTTTAGTTTCTGAGAAAATATTTATTGGAAATAATTTTACAACTTTTATGTTTCAAAATGCCCTATTTAATTTTTGACTTGATTCATAATTTGTCAGGATAAAGAATTGTATTTTAACTTCATATTTCAAAAATCATTACTCAGATCATTTTTGAGAATTTCAAACTATTGCATTATTGCCTTATTATCTTTAAGCTACACTTGCGGCAACTGAAAATCATGTCATTTGATTCTTGGTCTTCATTCTGTGGTCTACTTTTTCTCTATAATATTTTCAGAATTCTTTCTCCTATATTTCATAAGTTTTGTCATTTTTAAGTCTCTAATATCTAGCGGTATGGGCTCTCATTGGGTCCCCACCCTCTAGAAACAGACATCCTTCAATTTGGGAAATTTATTTTAAAAAACTTTTTAGATAATTTTTTCTCCCCACTCTCCTTTTATTTTGTTCCGTTTCTAAATCTTTTATTATTTAGTTGTTGTACCACTTAGATTCAGCACCTCACACCAACAGCGGAAGAATATTGTGCCCATTTCTAAGTATAAATTTTATTTACCTCAGCTTTACTATTCTGAAAATAATGGTCCTTCATTCAGTCAATACATAGAAAAAAGCAACTAAAAATAATACACTGTCAAGAAACAAAGTATTTAGAGGAAAAAAAATCAAAAAATGGCCCAGATCTTTTAACTATTGGACAGATTATTAAAATCTATTATTATTAATATGCTAAAGATTCCAGTAGAAGGCTGGACAGCATATTTGTTAAAATGGGGAATTTTAAAAGAGGGATGGGTACTATAAGAAAAATTCAAGAGAAATTTCTATAAATAAAGATACACAGTAACAGAGATGAAGAACGTCTTCAATAAGCTTATTGGAAGAAAATTGTCTATGGATTTCTTGAGTTCCTTTGGCCTGGGCCTTCTGAAAAATTATGTATTTGAACAGAAAATAGAGTTGAAAACTAGAGATAGTATAACACTTTAGGAAGATTTGGAGACCCACCTACCTGGAGATGTCCCATGGTAGTAAGAATAAAGTCACTGCCTTTCTCTCTACAGAGAAATTTGCTTATTTACCAGATAATTAATAATCTTTCTCTTGGGAGGGAAGAACAGACATTGTACCAGAAGCCCAATAAAAGCTTAACATCACCTAATTTCAAATTATTTTTACCTATAGTGTATCTCTCTATGCAGGTATATGTCTGGTCCCTATCAGGTAACTCTGTGGGAATGGTGGCATGGAGAAGTAACACAAAATATTTCTCTGGCTGCTATTTTTTGCCTGTGTTTCTCTGACCCAGGGGTTTTGTGTTCTTCTGTTATTATATCTATCTATAACAATGGCAGACAAACTTGTTAGATTGCACATAGAATAAAATCTCAGACACTTCATGGTTTCTGATTTAACAGGGCTTGTCATTAGACTTGGCACAACTGAAGAAAGAATCAATAAACTTGAAGATAATACATAAAAATTACCATGCTAAAAAACAAGAAAAAGTTTTAAAATGGAGCCTCTAAAACCTATGATAAAATATCACATGCTCTAACATGTGTGTCATTCAAATTCTATAAGAAGAAGGGAGAGAGAACAAGGTGGAAGAAATATTTGAAGACATACAGTAAAGAACATCCAACAACAATGAAAAACATAAAACTACAGAAACCAAGATGGTCAGAGAACTCCAAGCAGAATTAGTACCAAATATAGAGATATTATAAAACATTGTATGCATTGACAGGGCTTTCAAGATGGTAAGCTACAGTACACAATGATCTTTTCAAATCCATTTAGCAAGGGAAATTCTAATGCTTATTATTATGTTTTATGTCTTTTTTTTTTTAAACTGATTTTATATCTGGAGTATGTCTGGCTGATACTGTTCTCAGAGCCAATATTAGAAGCAGTCCTAAAGATTTTACCATTCAATATTGTCTCTTTTATTTACCTGTCTGTTAATGATACTGCCCATATTTGGTTTGTCTGGTGTCCTCAAATTCAGAGTTTCAGGTTCAGGTTTATTTATCTGAGATAACAAACCCTTGTACTCAGGGTGGGGGAAATTCATTCTGTTAATAACAAAGAATAGGTTAGACATCTCGAGTTCTAAGCATTTCATATAAAAACTTTCAGCCTCCACTTTCAAAGGTATCTTCATTTTCTAATAATTCCAGGATTTACAACATGAATCAGTCTGCTTCTGGGCTTTTCCTACTGGTGAACTAAGTTTTATCTCTCTTTTGATTGTTCAGTATGTTGTCACTCGACCAATTATTTTCTAGTTTATAAAGTTTTGTTTTTAATTTAGTCTCATTTAGTTATTTTGTGTTTATGCCTTTAAGTATATATTTAATTTTAAGTATATATTTAATTTTGGTATTATTATTATAGATAGCTATGATAAATATTTTTCTAATCCCCAATATTTATCCAAAAACTTCTGTCACTATTCACTTTTTAGTTTCATTGAAATACATAATGTCATATTTTTTATCCAATTATTACTAAATTATTGTTTGTATTACACAGCTTCAAAGCTAGAAATTATTCTGACATGTGCATTATTTATTTTTATTGTATTTATTTTACTGTGTCCATCAGTTACCATAATTATTTGATATAGTAGTTTCTTCAGTGTTCTATATTTTAATCAATTTTTTACTTTTTAAGCAATTATTTTGAGACAGGATGTACACTTGCATATAAAAGATTCTCTTTCTGTCACATTTTAATATAGATGACACCTCTTTAGGTATAAAAATCTCTAGGTCTAATGTTTTCTCACAGACAATAAAGACATATTTCAATGTCATATTTAATGTTAAAGGGGACAAGACCTGGGCCAACTTGAATTTTTTCTCATTTGGTATGCTGATTTTTCTTCTTGATCACATTGAAAAGGTTTTTTTTTCCCTCAAAATTTAAGACTTTTTCCATGATATGGCTAGATCTTTATTTCTATTAAGTTGAATATTGTACAAGCCCTTAAAATATGCAATTATGAAATGTCAGCCCAGAGAGTTTTTTTTTAAAGTAATTCTTTTATTCACTCTGTTAGCAGTTTCTGCAATTTCTAGGATTCTTATAATTGTCTTCCTAGATTTTATTTCATGTTTATTAACTTTTCTTTAATCAATTATTTTTTTTCCCTGTAATTCACTGGAGAATTACTTTGCCTTTTACTTTACCACTTCAAATTTTGACAGTAATAAAAATGTCTATTGTCTTCAGTATTTAAATTGGAAAAGATGTTTGTCACTTTTTGATTGCCTATTTTTGTTTCATAGAGGCAATAATTATGTTGATTTTGATATATATATTTGCTCATTTCTGGTACTAACTTTATTTCTTTGAAATCTTTCCCCTTATTTAATAGATAAGTCTTCTTCATTAGTACTGTAGTATCTTTCCAAATGTTTGACCTTTTTCTTAAATTGTTGCTCATGAAGTTGAAATGGATCATCTCAAAGAATTGATGGGCCTATAACTTTTCAGGGAAAATTTAAACTATATTAAACCAATGTTTCCCTATAGTTGATCTTGGACTAATTACAAATTCAAGTAACTACTGGAAGTAGGCAGCAGTCACAGTCATATAAAGCCCAAGGGATGATGTACTTATAGGAGATATTTCTTGTCATATATGATATGTTAATCAAATATTACCCAGTATATGATTCATATTCTTTGCTTTATTTAACTGTTCCCTCCATAAAACAAGTTCAGTAATGACTCTACTTCTTATTCACATGATGGTCCCTCTATAATGATATAGTGAGATCCTGTTTGGTGTGCTGTTGTAGGCTTGGGCTCTTCTCTGAGGAGAAGAAAATCTAACATAACCCTGGACCCATACCATCAGCCCTTGAGACTGTTTCTTTTTTCGTTGTTTTTGTTAGTTTTTGTTTTTGTTTTTTTGTAGAAAGTTCTTTCCTTTCTGCCTTACTCCCATTATATTTTTACAGAAATTTCTCTGTTGTCAGTAAGTATGAGTGTTTCCCATACTTATAAATACAAATTATTTCATAGAATGCTGCGAATGATTTAGACATGTGAATTTAAGTTCATCTTGATACCCATTTCTAATATTCAGTTTACTTAAAGTAGATTCAAGTAGTTAGCAGCTAAGTTTAAAGGAAAAGACTGTGTGTGTGTGTGTGTGTGAGAGAGAGAGAGAGAGAGAGAGAGAGAGAGAGAGAGATTAGTGTCCCATTTTTCAGGAAGCAGTTATGTCCATCTTGGTGAATAAAATGAATAAAAATATAAAATTTGAAGGGTTCTCAATTCAGGGATGCATTTCTGTTGAAACCAAATAGCTTGGTCCATTGCAGTTTTCTATCCACAGAACCAAAAGTCAGTGAAAAGACAATGGAAATCTCAGAGGAGCTTTACTGGCTTTTAGAAGAGTTTTCTATAAGGAGATAGAGAGAGTTTTAGTGATTAATAATGTAATCATTAAAATAACTGAAAATGTGTAAATCATTTAAGCCATTAGCTGACATAAACTTTTAATAGCTATCCCAGAAACTATTTTCTAAAACAAAGAAGATATGATTGCAATTGGTAGATTATGTTTTCAGTTTAGAAATAATTAAATTGATAAATTGCTTGAAGTCAACATTTGGCAAGAAATGTGGCCCGTTAATCATAACAATATCCAAATGGTTTTGATAACAAAACATCTGATATGTTTAACCAGGTGACTTATATGAGAAATAGTTAAGTTCCTGACTGATAGTAGAATACCATGATATGTCATAGTTGACTTAATGCTTGTGGTGCTATAAATCTGAAAGAAATAGTCGTACCCATCACCTGGAAACTACTTCTGAAAAATTCCTTACCAAAGTCATACTATGGAACAAAATGACCCAGATTCTCCACTATTAATATTATTAACATTTTTAGTAGCCAATATCAGGAAGTCTTTAGAAATTTATAATACATTTAAAGTATTTATATGATATGATCCACTGTTATTTTGCCCACGCCAAGCTTAAGAGCCATTTTTGTTTGTTGGATTTTTGCATTTTAGCAGTAATTAACCTTTTGCAAAATGCTACCTGTATTTACCCTAAATGATCAATAACCACTTAAAATATGCATTGTGTTTTTAGTCAACTGATTTTATTTAATGTTTCAGAGAAGATTTCAGAGAATGTTTAAAGTCTCGAGAGAAAATACTATTTTAAATGTTTAAATAAAACATTTATAATGAAACATATGTTCTAAATAATAACTTGAATTAAAAATTATATGTTTGTTTCTCATTTCCATAAAGTTTATATATTTCCTCTGGATGAATGCCGTTTTCAGTCCAACAGGGACTTTTCAATCAATAATTTAGACCCTCATCATTATGGAACTGAACTTCCTCTTTTTAAAAAGGGGTTAAAGGCAGGGGAGTGGCTCAGCTATTGGCAGATGGTAGAATGTAAGAAAACTGGTAAATGTCCTAGTACAACATATCTTGTGTCATTTTAACTGCCTGTTTGCTGGGTCTGCCATAACAAATATCACAGATTGGGTGGTTTAGAAATTTATTGTCGCACCATTCTGGAGGTCAAAAGTCTGAAATCAAGTTGTCTACATTGTTGCTTTCTTCTAAAGGCCATAATAAAGAAGTTGCTCCATGCCTCCCTTATAGCTTCTGATGGTATTCTGGCATTCTTTGGCTGGTAGAAATATCATCCTGATCTTTTGTGTTTTTCTTTGCATGGTATTTTCCTTGTATATGTGTCTTCAAATTTCCCTTTTTCATAAGGACATCAGTCCTATTGGAGTAGGGGTCCATCCTACTACAGTATAACCCTGTCTTAACTAATTACATCTTCATGACCCTATTGCCAAATAGGGTCACATTCTAAGGTACTAGAGGTAAGGACTACAACATATAAATATTGGAGATGCCACTCACCATATAACACTACCAAACTCTTGAGACCTGTGAACTTGGGCAGGTTACATCATTCTGCATTTCAGTTTCCTTTTTGGAAAATATAATAAAACTAATACCACCCATCTCATTAGAGTATTTAGGATTTAACTATACCATACAAGACACACATTTAAATACAGTTAAGTATATTTAATATATCTGATTTATAACTTGATTTTCACTTGGTTGCAACCTTCATTTAACCTTTACTTTTAATCAACACAGGAAAATATTGAACACTTTCAAAAGGAGGAAATGTTTCTATCCAAGTATATATTTTTTAAAAGTAGTTGTTAATGTCCAATTGCCATTTACAAAAACAGTCTGGAAATGTTCATACATCTTTAAATAGAGATATTTGTTATTCAGTAGTAAAATTGCATCTATGATATATATTCAAAACTCATAATTGCTTAAAAGTAACAGAGTAGCAAGACATTTATAATTCGCTCATTGCATATTTAACAGGAAGAAATGTTGTATTTAGTAAATATTAAAGTTAAAAAATGAGGTCAAATATGATTTGATTTTTCCTGTCAAACAAGTATTTCTATATTTTAAAACATGTTAAATATTTTGTGATATTTCCTGAAAATACCACACCAATAAGAGTTAACTTACTTCACAGAAGTAGTTATGTTACAATGTCATGAGAAGCCTCATTAGATTTGCTTTGATAATTAGCTATAACTGCATCAAAAATTATTAGCTATAATGAAACAAAGGGTCTCTGGAAAGTGAACCCTCATGAATACTTATTGTGAGTAAATTTAATTGAAAAAACCTTGATTAAGCAATACACACCTAATTTCACATAAAAATGTTGATTTCTCCCTGAAGAACAGCTACAGACTCCATTAAAATGGGAACATTTCAAATGAATATCAATTAATCAAAAATGTATTTATATGATGTCTCTGACTAGAATAAAAAGCATATACCATCTCACATATATTCAAAATTCAAGTGAATTAATATAGCTGTCATGCATCAAAAGAACAATCAAATTGTCACATCTCAGTTAAACAGGTTTATCGAATAAAATGTGACTAGTTTAGAGATTCCTTTTTCTTTGTTATGGTCTTAGTTTTTTTTTTTCATATTATAATTCGACATGTACATTCTAAGACATTTGAGAGGTTAAGATTCATAATATTTTTTTAAAGGGGCTTGAATAAAAAGAATGCAATGGGAAAGAAAGAGGGCAAAAGAAAAATAAAATGTGATTTAGAGTAATAGTAATTGGAACAATGATTCTCAGTATTCATATCAATAGACTAGAGAAATGCCTTCTTAATAAGCATGCTAAGCACATTTTGCCATATGTATTTCAACAATAGCATTCTTTGGGGCTGAGCCTTTGGGGAAGGTTCAAATAAATTTCAAACCTAATTTGATTACACATTCATAGGATACCCCGCATAGTGATGAGACACGTAAGCAAATAGTGAGAAAGATTTGTGTAATTCAAGTATTTGATGGAACTTCCATCCCTAGGTCCCTAAGCCAAGTATCCCAGTAAGAGTGGTTATGGATCTGCAGTGGTCCTTTGCTTCACCACTAATAACATTCTAAGTCCTCTGCTACCTATAGGTAGTGGATTACTCTCCATAAGGTAAGTTGAAGATTAAATTTGACTCTTCAATATCAAGCCATATTCAGTTTAAAATCTGATAATTTAAACTTGTGCCTAACCTATGGTCAGCACTATACCAGTTAGTCAGTAAATATGACACTATTCAAAATCAGTCTGAACTTAGTCCTGCTATGAGTTTGAGCAGAGCAAAAATACAGGAAAGTACATGTATCAGTATTTGATTGATCTTGATATCTTCTCATACAATGCAAAATTTATCAGATAATTACACTAGGTTATTTTCTGTTTTATTATGTCCATGGGCTCAGCCTTTAAGAGAACATTTTCACCTATGCTTCACTGAGCAATTGACAACCATTAGAATTTTGTTGCTGTAATTTATAAATGCTATTCAACAAATATATATTGTTTTTTTTTCATATATCTTGACTCTTCAAATAGATTATACTTTTGAGAAGTAGACATCACATCACACACATATTTGTAATTCCATACCTCTATTATTGGAGCATAGTATGTGATTTACAAATATTATGACTTTAAGTGGTTTAACAAAATTATCAAAATTATCACACTTATAAATATTAGTTCTTGCCTCTCTACTGAGTATTGCAGAGGAGTTCAACCAGTTTCAGGCCAGAATTATTAAATGAAGTTAATTTTATAAAGATTAAACCTGTTCAATATCTCTACCTAAACTAGAAGTAGATTTTAAATAATTCTATTCTAAAATATTTTTCTTTGAAGTAACCAAAATTAACATGAATGGAAACTGTGAAATGCTAACTTCCCAAGATGGGAAACAAAGTGACTGGTTGCCATTTTGCAGCAGCTTTTGTACAAAATGAAAGTGATTTCTTTTACCATCATGAAAATTACGGTTTTCTTGTCAAAGCTGTATGCATACAACTGGAAAAAAATACATCTGGTCTGAGATGTTGGAATAAAGTCTTTTCTCTTCATTTACCATAAACCAGCATTCCTCACTTCACTTAAAGGGGATCTGTTGAAAAAGAAAATGAACTCAATCGATTTTCAGATGTGAATGGATTTCCACATAGTCACCTGGTCTAGGAACCAGTCATACTTTCTTTACAATCTCTTTAATGTCCCTAAGTCACCATTCTTCAATGGGCATAGCCTTTTAGGCCATTCTACAGGATTTTCCTTGTTCAGGTGAATGGAATCAATCATATTAACTTCTTACAATGTTATAGGTGCTAAATAAATTCCCTCTTGAAGGAGAAATGTTATCTATGTGCTATGAAAGGAAATGTGAGATTAATGGAATCTTGGGATTGGAAAGGGACTCAACAGTCATTTACTTTACTCCATATTTCAGTTGTGGAGTTCCCTCCTCCATAATATTTGTCAAGTTCTCCTGAAGTATGGGCCAGAAAACTTTCAATGATATCATTTATGTTCATGTGCAGGGAATAGAAGTATTTTTCAGCTTTTACAGTCTATGGCATTTTCCATGCCATAGTCAATGAAATCTAAGGCCCTGAACTAAACTCAGCCCTGAAACCTTGGAATAAGCCCTAGACAGAGCTAAGAAACTTTCCTCTCTACAAGGCTCTGAGCACATCTGGTTTGCTGAAAGTGTAGAATTTCTCAACTAGAAAATAGAAAAAAAAATGATATAGAGCATGTCTTATCTACTTGGTATAATTTGAGCAGTTTGGAGAAGGCTACATGGCCTCAGAATCTTTATTTCATTCAAACTGCAAAGCTCAAAATTAAAACATTAAAGAATCTTTTATTCTGTTAAACTGTAATCTTTAATTGTTTTTACAAAAATAAGTAACTATGGAAAGGTTTAATGTATAAAGTTGCTAAAATTACTATCTCGATCTCTATCTATCTATCCATCATCTATCTAATCTATAATCTATCATCTAATATCTATCTATTATCTATTTTTAAAGACTTTCTCCCTTACAGAAATAACTGGCCATATTGTAAACAATCAGAACAAAAGTAACTAAAAGAGAGAATATGAAGCTGGGGATAGAAGGTATTTATCTAAAGAATAGGGAATAGTAAATGGAAACTTCAGAACTTAAGGGAACTTAAGAACTTCAGAACTTATAGCCTGGTCTATATTCACTTTGAGCTGTTTGATAGCCTTATGCAAGTTCTTCCCTTGTACCCTGGTTATTATAAACCAATGACCAAAATCATATTGTCAGCAGCTGTTGCTTAATTATTCTTATCATCCTGTGGAACCATATGACATAATGCATAATAACTTTGGACTATGGTAAGTGGAATATGTAATTCCTGCTGATCACAAGGTCTCAGACATTGCTATGACCTGGACCAAGCCTCTGTCTTTTGCTCAATGTCAGTCTCTGCAGTCTGTCAGATAGTGAGCTTTCATTAAGCACCTGACATGTGTTAGACACCAGGTGAAGTTCAGGTCAGGGTCCTGAAAAACAGAAAAGAAAACTGCCTTCTTAAGGTTTGAACCCTAGAGAAAAATAGTAACATTCAGCAAGGCATAGAGAGCTTGTTCCAAGCACCATTTTCTTTCTCTTCCCCACAAGAATGTGGAGGAGGATACCTTGGAGAAAGACTGGAGAGCCACTAGAATACTCCAGGTGGAGGGAACACTATGCCACCACCTGAAACGGAAAAGGCAAAGATACTCTCAAGGAAATAGAAGAAATTCAGGAGTATTAGAACAGAGTAACTGGGAGTGCCACAAAGGATGAAGCTGTAGACCCACATCATAGAGGATTTTGTAGCAAGAATCTGAGATCTTAGCTTCAGAATAATATATAGCTATTAAATGACTGTAAACTAGCTGGTGACAATTTATTAGATTTACTTTGTTTTGTTTTAAGTATAACTCTGGCTAAAATTTCCAAATTGAATTGAATAATGCAAGGTGGAAAGTGGGAGTAGCAGGAGAGATAGGATTAGTCACCAAAGAGGATATTAGTGACTTAACGCTGAGAGCAGCATTAGGAATACAATGAACACATTTGTACTTTTGAACAACTAAAAGGAGATACCATTTGTTATGTGGGAAGAAGAAATGATATGAAGATGAAGCCAAGGGTTTTGAATGCTGGATGAAAGGGCTTATATATTTAATATGGAAGAGAAGGAGTAACTTTGGATCAGGAAGTAGGAAATCTATGAGTAACAGTGAACATTGATTCAAGAAGAAGTGAGTGAACATTTGAATTTAAGAGGTATTCAGTTCAGAAGAGAGATCTGGGGCTCAAATAAACATTTGGGAAAAGTTACATGGATGGCATTTGAAGCCACTGGAAAGCTCCCTTAGGAAGTGAGTATAAGATAGTAAAAGAGGAATCCATCAAACCAAGTCTTTGAATGTCAACATTTAATGACTGAGTTGACATGGGAAGGAAAAAACAGAGATGCATGGGAAAAATGAAAATGAACCACAAATATTTGACATTAAGGTAATTTAGAAGCCAATGTATCCACATGTTGTGCATGATCAACTATTTAAACATTCTGAAGAGATTAAAGTGAAGACTAAAAAATGTCTATTAGATTTAGTGACATGGATGTCATTGGTGAACTTGAGAAACTATGTGTAATTAATTAGCAGATATGTGAAAATTTTAAATCCTGAAAGAATATTACGGATCATTTTGACAGATCTAAAAAACAGATTCAGAACATTTAAGTAAATTTCCCAATCTTATGCAGCCATTTCATGGGCAGAACTTGATCTGGGATCCTCTCCTACACCTCTTTCCATCACACTTTGATCACTGATATGTTCTTATCCTGGAGTGTCAATTTAAATTTTTAATTAAAATGGAACAACGATTACTCAAAGCAGTTAATAATGAAGTTCAATTGTTTAGAATAGAACTTTTTTTCCTCTAAATATTGATAAGAATTAATAAATGAAGATATTTTAGTGCAAGGACTTAAGAAACACTCTAAATGAAAGGGTCCACCAAATATGGTCAGAGGTATCTAGTTCAAAGACTGAAGTATCAGGCATGTGGAAGACATCTTTTAACCAAGCCACCAAATAGCATGGTTAAAATTACAAACAAACATCCTATAAAACATTATGTCAAAACAAAACAAGAAACTCCAAACACCATCTTACAGTGGCTTATTGAAAACTATTTGAAAGTGGTTACATGTCATTACTTTTTTCACTTTGGTAAGATGAAAATAACATGATTTTTTCTTTATGTATTTATGTACTATCTCAGGCTAAGACCTTGTATTCCAAGTCGAAGCCTAGGGCAAAATTTTTATAGCTGAATTATAAATCCCTGAAAATAGGGATTTATAATGGAAATTCTGGAAACCCATACCTAATAGATCTATACTACCTGGAGCCTCTCTAATGAGAGGCGGGATCTAAGACTGTTTCCAGCTAACTTTGTTAATAAGTTTAAATGATGAAAAGGGTGTTAAGATGAAACATTTAAGATATAACCCCTTTGTTTTGTACTAGTACACATTACAGTAGGTCCTACACACAGAAAAACATAAACAAAAGAATCTGTTACAGCTGTATAAAAGAATATAAGATATGAAAAATCCTTTGGGGGAAATGATGTATTATTAAGGTATGGACTATAATATCATCGTCAATCTATAAAACTTTTACAACCTAGTCTTATTTGCACAGAGATTACATCCCCAAAGCTCAGTGCCAAAGACACATGTTAATAAGCTCACAACTTTTAATTAAGCAATATGTAAAAGTAGATTCCCAAAGCTGTGATTTGTGGGCTAGTTCATTACAGTGGGCCTCAACCACCAGACACATATTCAATACAAATCAAGCAGTCTGCATATTATCCAGCTTAATGTGAGCCTACCAGTGATGTTTTATTGCCAGTTCAGGAGAGCGGTTCATAGAAAGTATTTTTCCCCAAAAGACTAGGACAGAGATCAAAGCCTAATGACCCCATGGTGCTTGGTTAATGAAATGACTCATCTGCATTGTTTATTTGCATAACACAATAATTACTCATACAGTTAATTATCATACATATGATTATCTGACCTGAGGGGATAGAATTTTTATTGTCATAAACCCATAGAGGGCAGCCCTGTTAGTGGGTTTGGGTAGTTGGGAGCAAGATTAAACTGCCCTTTTTTCAGTTTGGTTGGGAAAGGAAGTGTCATGGAATTAATGGTCTGAGGAGAATGGTTAAGTGAAAAGAAAATGAAGCTAAATCTTCCCTCCTAGTAAGGTAAATTCTCCAGGAATCAAAGTGTTAATTCTAAAAAACAAAACTGTGGAACAATGGGGAAGAATGTGACCTCATGGTCGAGAACAATTTTAATGTAGAGAAAGATACCATATAGAAGAAAATTCTGTACATTTGACTCCATAAACAATAAAAAATCTCTACATAAAATACAATCACCAATACCTTCAAAAAAATTGTGTGATATCTAGGGTAGATGTATTTGAATTAATCATTTAATCAATAACCCAATTACTCATTGAATAAATATTTATTCAACATTCATCGTGTGCCAGGAATTTTATCTGATTGATTAACTAAACTATAACTATAATTAAGCTATAATTAACTATAACTATAAATATACATATATATATATATATGATTATAAGTATATTCACCCAGACAAAAACTCTTTACCAGAGAAAAATTCTTATACTTGGCTTATGGCTATTTTAGGTTTTTTGTTCAATTCAACCAATTTGTCTGATTATGTATGTCCAGTAAAGTGCTTTAAATTTAATGCTAATTTAAAATACATACTAAAATTTGTTTGCCTAGATCTCCTTTATTCTTCTCTCTTCTCTATTTATTAATGATATACAGGCATACATCAGAGATATTTTAGGTTTGATTTTCAGCCACTGCAATAAAGTGAATATCACAATAAAACTAGTCACATGAATTTTTTGGTTTCCCAGTGTACATAAAAGTGATGTTAACACTATACTGTAGTCTATTAAGTGTGAAATAGCAATATGACTAAAAAGCAGTGTACATTTTATAATTAAAGAATACTTTATTGCTAAAAAAATGTTAACCATCATCTGAACTTGTTGGAAAATGGCAACTTGCTTGGCACAAGGTCTACTCAGCAAATCTCAAGTACACGATACATTGTTATTAACTATAGTGACCATGTTGTACATTAGATCCTCAGAATTTAATCATTTTACAACTGAAGGCTGGTGGCCTTACCAGCATCTTCCCATCTCTTCCTATCCCCAGCCCCTGATAACCACCATTCTATCTTTACAAATTTGATTTGTTGTTTAGAGTCCACATATAATTGAGATCATACAATATTAGTCTTTCTCTAGCTAATTTCACTTAGCATTTTGCAAATCAGTTCATTCATAATACCCTAAGTTTATTGATTTTGTTGCAAATAGGATTTCCTTCTTTTCAATGCTGAGTAACATTCCATTGTATAGATAGCACATCTTTATCCATTCATCTGTTGATAAACACTTAAGCTGTCTCCATATCTTGGCTATTGTGAATAATGCTGCAATGAACATAGGAATGCAGATATTTCTTTGAGATACAGATGTCATATCATTTGGGTATATATACATAAGTGGAGTTGCTAGGTTATATTGTAGTTTTATTGTTAACTTTTTGAGGGAACCATGCTGTTTTTTATAGTGGCAGGGCCAATTTAATCCTCACCAACAGTGATTGCCATTTTCCATACCTTTGCCAACACTAGCTATTTTTATCTTTCTGGTAAAAACCATTTTATCCTAACAGATGTAAAGTTATATCTCATGGTGGTTTTGATTTGTATTTCTCCAATGATTAAAGATGCTGAGTATCTTTTCATGTACCTGTTGGCCATGTACAGTCTTCTTTGGAAATAGGTCTATTCAGGTTTGTTGCCCATTTTTAGTTGAGTTATTTGTGGTTTTGCTATTAAATAGTATGAGTTTTTAAATATATTTTAGATATTAATCTCTTATCAGAAATATGGCTTATAAATATTTTTTCCCATTTTATAGTTGCCTTTTCTTTTTTTTTTTCCTCTGTGCAGAAGCATTTAGGCTTGATGTAGATTCACTTGTTGATTTCTGATTTTGTTGTCTTTGCTGTTGGTATCATTTCCAAAAAAAAAAAAAAAAAAATCATTGCCAAAACCAATGTCAAGAACATTCTTTCCTGTGTTTCTTCTAGTACTCTTCTTATATGAGATCTTATTTTTAAGACTTTGATTCATTTTAAGTTAATGTTTGTAAGTGTTGTAAAATAGGGATCCAATCTAATTTTCTGTATGTGTTTACCTAGTTTTTCCAACACCATTTGTTGAAGAGACTATCTTTTCTCAATGAGGTGATCTTGGTTTCCTTATCAAATATTACTTGACAGTATATGAGAGAGTTTAATTTTGGGGTCTCTATTCTGTTCTGTTGCTCTGGTCTATGTGTCTATTTTTATTCTAGTAACATACTGTTTTAATTACTGTAGCTTCATAATCTAGTTTGAAATCAGGAAGTGTGATGCTTCTATGTTTTTTTTTTTCTCAAGATTGCTTTAGCTCCAGTTTTATACAGTTCTATACAAATTTTAGAGTAGTTTTGTTTCTATTTCTTCAAAAAGAAATCCAAAAGAATTTTGATAGAGTTTGCACTAACTCTATAGATAACTTTAGATAGTATGGATATTTTCACAATATTAATTCTTCCAGTCCATGAACATGTGATATCTTTCCATTTATTTGTGTCTTCTTCAATTTCTTTTATCAAAGTCTTCTAAGAAGTTTTCAGTATACAGGTTGTTCACTGCTTGGTTAAATTTATTCTGAAATATTTATTTTTTATGCTATTATAAATAACATTGATTTTTAAATTTCTTTTCCATATAATTAATTTTTAGTGTATGAAAACACAATCGAATTTTGTATATTAAATTCAAATCCTGCGACTTCACCGAATTTATTTATAGTCATAATATTTTTGGTACAGTCTTTAGGGGTTTTTTTTTATGTCATCTATAAACAAAGAAAATTTTACTTCTTTTCTTATTTGGATAACTCTTTCTTTCTTTCTTTCTTTCTTTTTTCTTTCTTTCTTTCTTTCTTTCTTTCTTTTTCTTTCTTTCTTTCTTTCTTTCTTTCTTTCTTTCTTTCCTTTCTTTTTTTTTTGCCTAATTGCTCTAATGAGGCTTTCCAGGACTACATTGAATAGAAGTGGTGAGAGTGGAAATTTTCCTGTTCCCGACCTTACAGAAAAAGCTTTCAGCTTTTCACCGTTGAGTATGGTGTTAGCTATGGGCTTGTCATATATGGCTTTTATTTTGTGTAGTACGTTTCTTCTATATCAAAGTTTTTGAGAGTTTTTACCACAAAAGAATAATTAATTTTGTCAAGTGAGAATTTTTACTTGTATATTCATCAGAGATATTGGCCCATATTTTCTAGTGTCCTTGTCTGGTTCAGGTATTAAGATAATGCTTGTCTTGTAAAATGAATTTGGAAGTGTTCCCTGTTCTTCATTTATTAGAAGAATTTGAAAAAAATTGATATTAGTACTTCTTTAAATGTTTGGTAGAATTCACCACTAAAGACATCAGATCCTGAGATTTTCTTTGTTGGAAAGTTTTTGATTACTGATTTGATCTTCTTACTCATTTTTGTCTGTCAAATTTTCTGTTTCTTCATGATTCAGTCTTGGTAGTTTGTATGTTTCTAGGAATGTATTCCTTCATTGTAGGTTGTCCGAAATTTGGCATGCAATTGTTCACAGTAGTCTCTTATGATCTTTTCAATTTTTGTGGTCTCAGTTTTAATGTTCCTTCATCATTTCTGATTTTATTTATTTAGGTCTTCTCTCTTTATTTTATTAGTCAAGTTAAGGCTTATCAATTTTGTTATCTTTTCAAAAAACCAGCTCTTAGTTTTGTTGTTTTTTTAAAATTGTTTCCTAGTATTTAATTTACTATATATTTTTTGTGATGTTTGTTATTTCCTTCCTTTTTCTAACTCTGGGCTTTAACTTGTTCTACTTTTTCTAGTTATTTGTTGTGTAAAGATAAGTGTTTTTATTCATGATCTTTCTTCTTTCTTAATGTAGGTGTTTATTACTATAACTTTCCCTTTTAGAATTGCTTTTGTTTCCCGGAAGGTTTTGTATGTTGTGTCCCCATTTTTGTTTGTTTCAAGATATCTTTTAAATTTATCCTTTTGATTTCTTCTTTGACCCATTGATTTTTCAGTGTGTTGTTTAATTTTCACATTTTGTGAATTTTCTAGTTTTCCTTCTGTTATTATTAATTTTTAATTTCATACCACGGTGGTTGGAAAAAATACTTAACATGATTTTAGTCTTTTTAAATTTTCTGTCTTGTTTTGTGACCTAATATATGCTCTATTCTGGAGAATGTTCCATGTGTGCTTGAGAAGAATGTGTATACCATTGCTATTAAATGGAACATTCTGTCTATGTTTGTTAGCTCCATTTGGTTCAAAGTATAGCTCAAATCCTATGTTTCCTTGTTAATCTTCTGCCTCAATAACCTACCTATTGTTGAAAGCGGGGGTATTGAAGTCTCCTGCTCTTATTTTATGGCTGTCTATTTCTCCCTTCAGATCTATTTGTAGTTGGTTAATATATTCAAGTGCTCTAATCTTAGACACATACATGCTTGCCGTTGTTATATCCTCTAGATGAATTGACGCCTCTATCATTATATAATGACCTTTTATGTATCTTTTTACAGTTTTTGACTTAAAGTCTATTTTGTCTAAGTTTAGCTCCCCCTGCTCTCTTTTGGTTTTCATTTACGTGTAATGTTCTTTTTCCATTCTTTCACTTTGATCCTATGGGTGTTCGTAAAACCGAAGTGAGTCTCTTCTAGGCAGCATGCAGTTGTATCTTGTTTTTAGTCCATTTGGCTACTCTATATTTTGACTGAATAATTTAGTTTATTTATATTTAAAGTAGTTATTGTATCATTTACCCACAGGTAAAATGTCCCCAGTGGTTCATAGACAGAATTCCTAATAAAGACTACAAAACAATTAGTAGGATCTATGTTTCTTTAAACATCTCTAAGCCCTGGCTGCTGTTTTTCCAATACTTCCTCATCCTTCAGTTGCATAGTACACCTCAATATTCTGTCTAGGGCAAGAAGGAAGTAGCTTCTTTGCAGGGTTGTGTGCAACTAGGGAAGTTGGGTGTTCTCTCTCAAACTCACTTCCCCCATGGGCAAAATCACTGACTAAAAGAGCATCTCTTGGCACCAAGCTGTGTTGCAGGTAAAAAGAAACTATTTCTCTTGATTTTTTTTTTTTTTTTAATAAGAAGTGTGCCGAAACTTCTTCACTGGATTTCAGAACTTCCACAAAGGTATTCTTCCCTGTGAGTGTCAAATTTGGTGTTCTTTGAAGTAAAAATGGTAGAAAAGTCTTATTCCACCTTTTTGCTTATGTCACTTCTCTAAATCTTCCCACTACAACTTATTGAATCAGTCTTCCCTTACAAAAAAATTTAAATGGATTATAAATTCTATCAATGAGATTATTTTTATTTTTATTTTTGTTTACTAATGTTATTCATTGCAATATATATATATATTACATTGTTTTATATCTATATCTATCTATCTATCTATCTATCTATCTATCTATCTATCTATTTCCCCCCACCCACTTTTAATTCCTCCCACCCTCAATTCCACCCCTGACCTATGGATGTTGCCATCTTCCCCTTTAGAACTGAATCTCTGAAGGCTGGGTATCTCCTCACATGCTTGTGGCATGCAGCCAGGCCTGGCCATTCCCTGGGCCCTGGCACTCCTGGCACACCCAGGGGGCCTGGCGTACCTGGGGCCTCGTGCACCCGGGGCCTGGTGCATTCGGGTATGGTCTGTGGCTCTCCCTGGGGCGTGAACTCAGGACCCACTACATTATGGAGCCACCCCACTATTATACTTTTAAATGGTGAGTTATTCTTCAATGATTAAGTAAACACTATTTAAGAACAAGATACTTCTCTTAATTTAATGCCATAAAAACTTGCTATTTTCCTCAGGTCTTTAATGTGTGTATGTATGTCTCTGTGTATATGGATGAGTATACACATTTATCATTGTTGGGTAGCCATCAGTTTTTTTTTTCATTTTATTACCACCACAGAGCTACGTATATTAAATTCTTATATTTCAACATCTTTTTTCTGTAGTTATGTCACAATTCTCTCATTCCTAATGTTCTGTGTTTGCAATTTTTTTTCTTTCCTTTCTCAGTCTCACCAGAAGAGGAAACTAATATTGAGATTTACCACTTAAAAAATCATTAATATTAATTTATATTTTTATTTTCTGAATGACTTTCAGCTTTGGAAGTTTTATTCTCTTTACATATTTTTTCTAGCTTCTTGATTTTATTTTTTTAAATAATAAAAGTGTTTCTATCTGAATACAGCTTTGGGCATATCTCATAAGTTGTCATATACAATTTTCTAATTATTTCATTATCATTAATTTCTTAATAACTTGTGATTGTAATTTTATTTCCTCTTTGGCACACAAGTAATTTAAAAATTTCCTCAATATGTATCATTTTAATATAAACTTCCATAATTTTTAAATGCTTTTATGCATTATTATCTATGTATTGTACAACTATTGTGTGTGCTTTAGTGATTTCCTTCTTGTTTGGAAATTCTAATGTATAATATATTCTTATAACTGCACCATGATCACAGAAAAAATATATTATATGTTGACACTATTAAACATTAACATTTTTCTACATAAATTATTCTGATTTATTGTACTTTTATTCTATCTCTATCATCTATCTATCAGCTATGTATATCTACTTGTAGATATCTAAAAGTTTATCATAATTACATTCAATCTTTTTAAAAATACAGATTTCCAGAAATAACCCTGCCTTTTTAATGCACAGCATCTAAGAAATGGTTTAAGAATTACTTATTAAAAGTTTGCCTCATAATTCTATGAACTTGGAGTGTTCTGGTCGTCGTCGTCGTCTTCTTCTTCTTCTTCTTCTTCTTCTTCTTCTTTCTTCTTCTTCTTCTTCTTCTTCTTCTTCTTCTTCTTCTTCTTCTTCTTCTTCTTCTTCTTCTTCTTTCTTCTTCTTCTTTCTTCTTCTTCTTCTTCTTCTTCTTTCTTCTTCTTCTTCTTCTTCTTCTCTTCTTCTTCTTCTTCTTCTTCTTCTTCTTCTTCTTCTTCTTCTTCTTCTTCTTCTTCTTCTTCTTCATTTCAGCTATACAGATTTTTCACAATAGCTGATATAAGAATCTCCTAGGGAGAATATTTGGTGAGAAATGCTTTTAAAAACCTGTTCGGTGGTTGGTCCTATAGTGAGTGAGTGTGCATGTGTAAAAGCCTAAAGCTGTGGTAAGTAAAAAGAGTTAAATTGAGTTAAATAAGAAATGATACAAGATTTAGGGGACATGGACTATAAAAAAAATAATAGCGAGCTCTCTAATGGGTAATTGTGAGATTCAATTTTTAAATAGAGGGATTAGTGTTAGCTTTCATTTGAGTAATGACAAGAACAAGACAATAGTTAGCAAATGGACCTCTGAGGACATTTAGCAGTGTGGATATCAGCTTTAAAAAGAGTCTGGAATGAACTTTCAAGCTGAAAGAACAGGTGCGTTGGGGAAATTGGAAAAATCCAAGATGATAGAACATAGTAAATAAAGTCAACAGTGTGTATGCATGAATGAGATAAGAAATAATGACCAGGCTGATTGAGTGTGACTTAAGACTGTTGTGAGAACTTTGCCTTTTATGCTGACCTAATGGAAAGTGTGAGCAAAGGCGTCATATGACCTGACTTATTTTAAAAGGATCACATTAGATAATGCATTTAGAATGGATTGAAGTGAGGTGAGAGTAAAGGCGGGGAAATCAATAAGGAGACAGTGGCAGGAATTCAGGAGACCATTAACAGTGGCTCAGATTTGGGCTGTGGTGGTGAAATTGGTGATAAGTTTCCTGATTCTGGGTTTATTTTCAAAGCATATTCAATAGAGTTTTTTGAATTGTTATATGGAATCAAGAGAAGCTGTTAGAGTCAGTAGAGCTCTTTACATCTAAACTAACTCCTCATGACCTCATTCTCCCATTTCTTCGACCATGTAACATGCTTTGACTCTGAGTGGAAGAGACGCATTGCGTGTCTTTCTGGAAGTTTTAAGAGCTCATCATGCTGTTATGAAACCAACAGTATTCTAGAGAGTAGCTACTCTATCAACCTGGAAACAGGGAATGATGACAATACTGTTCAGAGCCCCCAGGGGACCTATAATGGATATAATAAATAGCAGGTGCAAGAAATAACTTTTTTTAAACTAGCGATTTTAGCCAGTTATACCTAACGAGCTTACATAGTCTAGGATCTGAAAAGAAGAAAAAAATAATAGCATATGTTGGATACTACTGGCTGCATTTGACAAGTACTACAAAAGATGAGCTTAAAAAGAATTTGCTGGTTAGCAAACAGGAATTCAAAAGGTTGAAGGGAGTGGAAAAATTTGGAGATTTGTAGGCCCCGGAAGAGATAACTGCTTTTCACCACCTACTAGAATAAAGTAAAGTTGAGAATGTCTTTAAGCAAAGAAAGCCTTTTGGCAAAGATCAAATCAATGGTAAACCTCTCATTCCCATTGTTACTACTTCTGATTGGATTATGATGGTACTCAGTTAATTTAGCAGAAAATGGCTCAGGAAAAAGATGTAGCTTTCCCACAACACTTAATAAGCTCAGTGCACCTGCAATTAAGTCATGTCTCAAAAAGAACTTTAAGTATGGCTATTGGCACATGGAACTGACTGGAATAAAATAAATTTAAAAGCTGCCTAAGTTTTTGAGACAGTTGTACTGCCAAAAAGAGCCTCTGACCTAACCTAAAAGAAACTGTGTTTGTTTGAGACTTAAAATAACCCTGAGGCGCTAAGGATCAGGACAGTTTGACAAAGCTGCTTAGACTCCAAAAAGGACATATTCTCTATGGTTTCATCTCTGTACTATCATTATATACTGGGTGTATAAGTACTTAATAACTTTACTTTTGTGATTATATGTTTCTCAATATAGTAGAACTATTGTGCATCAACACTCATCTTAATTTATTATTATAAAAATTTTTAAGTATATCCAAAAGTAGAAACAATAGTACCTAGTGAACTGTGATTATAGATATTACCTAGGTCCAATACTTCTCTTAATGTTATGCTTTCTTTTCTTCATTCTTCTTCTTATATTGCCAGCAGGTCTTTCTTAGCAATATGCAATTTAATCAGAATCTGTCCTTGATTCATCTATGAGTTACATTAATTAATGGAGCCCAATGCTGGCATGAGAATAGAAAATAAACTAATGAAACAACATTTTCTAGAAAAATATATGACTTATATGTGCTTATCATATAATAAAAGTGGCATTTCAAAATATAAGAGAAATGGTAAAACATTAAATATAGAACATTAAGGCATAAAAAAAGAACTTTACAGACAAAACTAGATAAAAATGTAAAATTCTTTTGCAAAAAATATATTAAAGAAAATAAATAAATAACTTGTAAGTTTGGTATTTTGGGGACAAAAACTACATACAAATTTTCACTGTACTTGTTATATAAAGAGCTACCATAAATAAATAAGAAAATGTGAGTTCTGATTATTAAACTATACATTTTCGTTAATCATGCAAAACAAACAACATTTCTCCGGAAATTATTTTACACTTTCAGTAAGAAAATAGTTTTATTAGTAGTATCTATTACTACTAATAGTCTGGAGAAAGAGGTTATCTCAATTACCATATGTGGATGGAATGGATATTGGTACAATATTTCTGAAATAAAATTAGAGTATATTAAAATTTAAAATGAGCTCCCTGTTAATTTAATAATCTTACTTTTAGAGATTTATCTTTCTTTCCTGCCATTCTTCCTTCTTTCTTTCCATCCTTCCATCATTTCTTTTACCCCTACTCCTTTCGTCTTTGTTTTATTTCCTTCTTTCTCAAGTTAATTTTCTTAACCAATCTCAAAAGATAATACATTCCCTTCATCATCTCTGTTATTCCTCACAACAACCCTGTGAATTTGCCATTTATAAAACCCCACACAAGTTTGGGTTGGAACTACCTTTGATGACTCATGAAGAGAAATGTTAAGAAAATCCTGCTATATACTTACATCAAGCATAGAATTAGTTGAATAAGTAAAGCAGGGCAACCAAGGCAATTTAAAGAAAGGCAGAACTGAAAGTGTATAGTCAGCTTTAGGAGAAAAGGAAACTTTGGTGCATTTGGTGCATATAAAAGACTGATGATAATGTCTTTGTGAGCTCAGCTGATACCTTTTTAAGCTCCCTTTCTGATCAGGTAGCTCTCATATCCCATGTGGTCAGCTTATGACCAGGTGAGCCCTATTGTGAAGTAGCCATTCTCTAGCATTAGATGGACAGATCACATAGGATATTCAGATATACAAATATGCAATTCCAAAACCACATATGCTAATTAAGTCAATGAACTAGCAAATGTTATTTGACATTTCTCAGTGAGTTTGAGTAACTTGTCCAAGGTCACATAGCTAGTAAGTTACAGAGTAGGATGTCAACCTGGATCTAACTCCAGAGTACCAGCTCTTAACCACAATACCATACTATTTTATTCATTTATTCATTCATTCATTCATCCATTTATTTGTCATATAATGACTGAGTTCCTATTATGACCCAGATGTTACAGAGGTTATTTTTAAGAATCTATACCATTTTAGGAAAGATTTTCTGCTCACTCCAGGATTTCATAGATTAAGTAAATTCAGAAGAGAAGGGTCTATAAATTCCCACCTATCCTGATGCTTCATTGTACAAGATCAAGCAGACCATCCATCCAACAGATCTCTGTGTTCATGACACAAGACCAATATCTTACTGTATAATACAAATATGTGATCTTATTGAAAGCATTGTAGGCATCAGGTAGAGTAGGAAAAATTTTAATACAGTAGCGTCCCCCCCTTGTCCATGGAACAAACTTTCCAAGACCCTTACTGGATGCCTGAAACCATGGATAGTACTGAATCCTATATATACCATGTTTGTCCTATTCATATGTACCTATGATAAAGTTTAATTTATATATTACTCACAGTAAGAGGTTAATAATAGTAACAATTAAAACAGAACAAATAACAGAACAATTAAAACAATAAACTATAATAAAAGTTATGTGAATGTAGTCTCTCTCTCAAAATAGTTTTTATTATGTACTAACTCTTCTTCTTGTGATAATATGAGATGATGCCTACTTGATGAGATGAAATGAGGTGAATGACATTGGCATTGCGAGGTGGCATTAAGTTACTATTGGCCTTTTGACTACACATCAGAAAGAAGATCATTGAGCCATGACAATGTCAATGGTTGGGCATCCTTGGCAGGTGAAGTTTTTAAAAATATTTTCAGCCCACAATCAACCATGGGTAACTGAAACTGCCATATTTTTTTTTCAGGGGGGTGTGGCAGTAATGAAGCTTTTTCTGGATCCCTGGAGGGAGTTTCCAGAGATACCTTCTTTTACCTTGAGTTATATCTTCTCTCTACAACTCCCCCTAAGTCTCTCTCTCTCACACACACACACACACACACACACACACATACACACACACACACAATCTGTGTAAATGCACTGTATTCAAAAGAAAATTATTTTACTTTTAAAAAAAGCTTACTTTCTTTCACTCAATCAACTACTATTTAGTTAGTACCTACCATCTGCCAAGGCTCTGAGTTGCTATATTTAGCGGGTGTTCAGTAATAGCTATCTTCAAGCTATTAGAATAAATTTCTGGTAGTAATAGTTCTCAAGTTCTTGTTTGAAGTGATGATTTTCTCATACCTAAAAGTGGTTAGAATT
Organism: Eonycteris spelaea; assembly: GCA_003508835.1. Classification (NCBI taxonomy): domain Eukaryota; kingdom Metazoa; phylum Chordata; class Mammalia; order Chiroptera; family Pteropodidae; genus Eonycteris; species Eonycteris spelaea. The sequence goes on from PUFA01000044.1 coordinate 116,523, forward strand.
AAGCAATATGGGCAACTGGAAGTAATATAGCAGAAGAGATTTGTGACTCACCTAGGTGGCTCACATGAAACTGTATCACACACACACACACACACACACACACTCACACACATGTGTGTGTGTGCATATGTGCATGAAGTCTTAGTAACTAGAAAAGACCAATTTAGAGACATCCTGAATAAGCATTTTTAAAATGGAAATGCCATAATGTCATCAAGGATTTTTTCTCTACTTATCCAACCATTATTAGTTGATTTATGTAATAAAACTGTGGACCAAGAAAGACTGAAAAGACAGCTTCCAATAGAATGCTCTCATGCTGTGATTGTTGAAGTGATAAGTAATTTGCGCTTAATGCTAGTGCATACTGCTTAGCACCTTACTTAACTGAAGGATGAAAATCACTCATTTTTCTTCTACTTGCTTAACCGACAGTGTAATCTATCTATTGTCACCGAGTTTACTACAAAAAAACATTTAATAGAGCTCACTTTTAAATTTATAGCAAGCAATTAAATTTTAAATTTCTTTTTATTTATATTTCTGTTCCTTAATGGAATTTAATTTCAAATGTATATTCTAGGCTATAAGAACACAATAGGTACTAATAAAAATGATCTACTAAAAAGATTTTTTAATCTACAGTTTTCAATTATAATCAAATTTTGTATTGTGTATTATCTCTATATAATAAGAAACATCAATGTGGATAACACAAGACAATTGATAACTATTATATAAAGCACAACATGTTTTACTAGTAGATTCTTGAAAAGTAATTATTAGCATTATAAATTATCCTCCATATACTGAGAAAAACTGATGAATGAATTCACAGATATAAATAGTCTCTCAGAAACCTGTAATCGATTTTTGAAGTAACACTTTTCACTATATATATATAAATATGTGTATACTCCTAGGGGTTTTATACTGGGGACTTTTATGTGAGAGCTTTGTTCTTCTAAAGCATCTATTTACAAAAACCACCCCATCTCTCTTTATTCATGGAATTATTATTTGCAATTCATAAAAAGCCACAAAAAATGAGAGGAATTGCTTATAAGAATAAAAGATCCTTTTTTTTCTCTTTTTCTACTTTTCTATTAACCTAATCGTACATGCACATCTAAATAGTTTAAATTAAATAAGTTATTTTAATGTTAACACAAATGTGGTATTTACTTCAGAGGTAAGACAGTGGCAAAATCTTATTTCAATGTTGGAGTTGAATTATAATCTATATATAGTTGAAATAAAATATATATAACGTATGTTATATGTATATTATATATATACACGATGTTTTGAAAGTTTTAACTAACTCATACGTTGAATCTACTATTTAATAATTAATGCTCAGTAAGATTGTTTCAATGGAAAAGAAAAATATAAAAGAATGAGAGCAACAAAACACTCTTTAGACTTGGATTTTAAAATGCTAAATAACTCATGCCTTGCAATAATGTAGTAAGAGACTCCTTGGATTAGGAAATATACTGTGGCTATGGGCATCTTTCAGGGACCAGAAAATATGGCTTTTCTTAATTACACCCATCCTTCCATTGAGGTCACCAGTTCCTAAAGGAAACATAAACACAAAAAGAAAACTATCATTTGATTGCTGATCTCTGTATTATTCATTCAATTCACTGTCATATAGCACATTAAATAAACACAAACAAGTGCAACCTGGCTTATCAGTTTATTCTTTAACTTAACAAAAAATTATCAAACATTTACTAGTTCAAATTATAGTATTAAAGGACTGAAGAAGGGAGCAATAAAGAAAGCAGACAATGATTTATGCCCTCATAAAGCATAAATTTTAGTGAGAGAAGTACAAAGAAAAGTGAGAAACCTACAAGATGGGTAAATATTTTTATTAATTAATTAAGCAATGTGAGCTCAGTGAAAATATTCACATATCACTTATTTAACTAAATTTAATTTATCAAGTTGACCTAGTAATTTCAGGAAATACAGCTTAAGATGCACAAAACAATTTATATGTACACATTTTTTCCTTCTCAGTATATTTTATGCTGATGCAAGTCTATCATAAAATTTGTTTCAATGTATCTGGCCCCACTTTTGGGGGGAAGGAGGCTTCTTCTTTATACTATAAATAAACACCATAAAGATCTGGCCCTAATCTGTAACCTCCCTTCCTTTTCATATCATCTTTCCAACAGTAAATATTTATTGAACTCATGTATAATGCCAAGCTCTATTCTAACTTCTGTGAATAAGAAGACACATTTGAAAAATTCTCTGTACATATAGCTCATGCTCTAATGGGGAAGACAAAAGCATGGAACTAGAATACACAGCTATTGAGGGAAAGTGGGGATGAGTACTTAGTGATCAGAGTTATGAATAATTATGCTTGCAAGAGTGGAGGTGCGGAAAGAAAGAATTCACTGATCGTGAAACTCAAATATCATCCTGAAGGAATTGTCTAGTTGCATGAGGTGTTGTAGGTGTGATCATTTAAACTCTTAAAACATGTTTTGAATTAGTTTCTGTAAATTGAGATCTGTTGACAGAAATATTAATGTATGTTTATCTACCTTCAATAATAACCACACAGGATAAAAAATGTAGACTCTCTCTCTCTCTCTCTCTCTCTCTCTCTCTCTCTCTATATATATATATATATATATATATATATATATATACACACACACACACACACATATATACATATATATGTATATATACACACACATATATATATACATATATATGTATATATATACACACACACATACATACACACAAATATATATACATATATGCTTATTTCTTCCCATAGAGGGAACACCCAGTATAATCCTTAATGTAAATGTCTTATGTTAGATTGAAGACATCATAACAGTTACTGATTAAAGCTGGGGATTTAAAAGTCACAGGATCAGCTGTGTTCATATTTCCTAACTTGTAAGTATCAATTTGACCCCTCTAATAAACATCATTTTTTGTTTGAGAGAAGTAGCTAAAATACCTGCTCACCCTTCCTTAAGGGTGCAGAAGATCAGAGGGTGAAGATATCCACTGTATGTATTGCTCTATAATGAGGACAAAGGATTTTTTAATGATGAAGATTTTTATGACCCATCAACCCTCTGACCATTTATTGTCTATTTATGATCATAAATCCTCCTCCAAACCTTTAGTTGAAAGAGAAAGAGTAAAGCGAAAAATTGATAACATAAGAGCCAGAAAAGTAGTTATACTACTTTGATCCCTTTAGAAGGAGTTGAAATGTATGGAAGAAGTTCACATCTGAGCCAGCCAGTTTGGGGTTGGTTCTTCTTATCTTAGAATACAAAGTAAATGCTTTGCAAAACAACTCATTTAAGTGATTTCATTTTTTAATTTTTTTCAATTTTTTCCTTGACAATTCTTCTAGAAAAGAAAAAGTGAAACTTTCCAGGTAAATGAAGGGGAGAGAAGATTTATTTGGATTTGGTTAAATCATGTTCTAGACATTTCCCTTATTCCTTCCAAATGAAGGATCATTGCTTTAAAAGAATGTGAAAAATGGTATCCTAACCCTCTTCAAATTCCTAACAGCTCTGACTAAGCTAAAAAAGATTAGCGGCATTTTATGCTGTCTGAACCTATATTTGGAATGATCATGACTTCTAGCTATTTTCTCCAATACTAGTTACTGAATTTTAGTAAAGTACATATTATAAAGCAGTACATTAAAAAGGAAGTTTGACTTTGTCTTCTCACCACGCCTTGTGCACCACTGTGGAGCTTTAAGAAAACAAGAACAGAGCGTGTAGTGGCTTCTTCTGAGTTGATTCACTCACATACAGCAATGAGTTAAATATTTAATTAGTAGAAAATATACCTTTTAATGTTAACGCATTCTTTGTATTTCTCTTGATTTAATATTAAAAGAATCTTCTAGTGCACTGTCCATTTCACTTATATGCTCCTGAATAGCTGTGACCACTTCACTGGGGATAAACTTTAAGCCACTGATATCAAAACACCTGAAAAGTAGTGATAAAATAGCATATTATCTTACCATGTTTCAGAGAAATATTGATGTAGACATACAGTTGAATAGTGCTTTTTCCTATTTTCACCTATTTTTCCTATTTTTCACCTGAAAAAAAGTTAAAGCTTGAAAATCCCCTGAAATGTCATATTGTTAACCTAATTTTACAGTTTAATGAAAGCTTACAATTTAGGTTTGTGATTTGGTTTCATTTTTAACTTTAACAATGATTTTATAACATACAAAAATATAAATTAAAATTTTTGTAATATTTACTAATATGTAAAACACAGAGTCATTAGCAATAAAGACATTTGAAAAGTGAATGATCCTAATTCTATAAAACCCCAAAATTCCAAAATCAAATACAACACCAAGACTTTCTTTTTTGCCTTTAATAAACTTTGTGTGATGAAATGAATAAGGAAAAAAAAAAAACGGTCGAGGGAAAACACAGGACAACATTCCTTTTAGTAGGAACTCATTGTCCCTAGAGAAGCTCTCTGTATATACAAGACTAATTATCTTTGAACACAACTAGTAATCATGCCAACATCCTGTTTCACTTGTCACACACAGTTTAGGTTTATTCCTGGGATGTTTATAATAATCATCAGTTTCACTGACTTCATATGCCTCTTCTACATCTTGAAGGTATCTAACATTCCCAAGCATTCTGCTGAAGAACTCTTTTCCCCAGAACTCATGGGTCTCTTGAACTGAAGGCTATTCTGATGAAAAAGGCAGAGAGCCATGTCTACATCTACATTGGCAAATTGAATGCATTTCTCTGGATAGCGAAGAGGATATCTGCATATCAGACAAGTTCTTCTGGTTCCAGACTCTGGAACTACTTTTCCTCCTCCTAATGAGGTTAGAAATCATATAGTTAGCGTCTCTCTAGGGGTGAGCCTATGGAAAGAAAGATAGAGATTGGGATACTGGGGAAAGAAAGTGGCCTTCCAAGATTCCAAGTACTAGAAGTAATAAAAGCATGGAGCTATGTTACTATATGAAAAAACATACTCAGGAAGCCAATACAGATTAAAAAGAAGAAGGTGGGAGAGGAGGGAAGGAGGAAGGGGGAGAGAGACAGAGACAGAGACAGACAGACAGCGTTGATAACATCTTTTGAACTGAATTCTCAGCCATTCTATCAGAATATCATAATTATTATTATGTGAGCTGATAGATACCTTTTGTGATAAAGCAGGAATAGGTTAGATGTCTGAGACTTACAATAAGTAGTGCCAAGAAAAATAGATGTTTTTGGACATTTTGATTTTTCCTGTTTGGTTAAATCTCTCTTGGCTGGCCTTCTTAGTTTTCCTCCACCACTGGTAAATAAATTTGTGTAGTCCTTCCATTATTTATTTCCCTGTCATTCTTTTTAATCATCTCTTACATTTATTCTTTATTATATGCTTTTTTGATATTTCTTTTTATATGATTTTTTAAGAACTAAGTTTGTTGGGAAACATTCTATGCCACAATAGATGCCTTCTCTTTTTTCTATCAAGACTATCAGGTCAGAATAACAGTTCTAGAACTTTGTCCATGTTTTTTGAGATATCTTCCCTTTTAGATTCTCATGTGTTGGATCATGCCAATTATTCTCAGAACTTCTGAAATGCACATTCCTAATATCAAATTGGGTGGCACTCAGCATTCATCAGAATTAGGAATTTCAAAATGACAAGGTAACTTTCTCTTAAGTTTCCTGTCATTCATAATCTTACTTTGTTGTTAAGAATTAGATTCAGAGTAACAACTTCAGTCACCACTTTATCTTCTGGGAAATAAATTATTAGGATGTCTCCATACTCAGTAATATGTCTTTATTAATAGGAATTCCTTGAAGAGTCCGTAGTGTGTGACTAAGAAGGCGTGTGGGAGCAAGAGCTGTATTGTTTGTTGGAGATTTGAGGAACATCCCCAGTTATCATCTGGACTAATTACCTGGAAGCATTTCTCCACCCTGCTGCATAACAGCAAGTAGTGGACCAATAGCATGTAGCCTTCTGAGTCACACTGGTTCTTCTAATTTGCTCCTACAATTTTAACTAGTCCCTTAGTCCTCATCACAGCTGTCACCATAAAGTATCAAAAATGTACTTCTAAAAAATGATTTGTATGTTTGTATGAATATACATCAAATTAACATATATAATTTGGCCCAATAGGTTTGAGGAGGAAGAAATAAAATATAACTAGCCTTAATTATAGTTGCTAAATTAATTTATTCATTGTCATTTCTGAGTTAACTGTTGTACAATACAGGTCACTTTTCAATTACTGTAATGTGATTATAAAGTAATCTTAGAATACTTTTAATTTTTATCAACCTGTGTAGAGTAATTTATTTCAAATCATTTGTGCTATAAAAATGAGCAAATAATATTGCAATCATACTTATTATTTTATTTTATGGTTTTCATTGATTACTGGGAAGAAATGTTGCTGGAATATAAATATTACAAACAACTAAGATCTCATGACATATTCATATTTAAATGTGTCATGTTTTGAAAAAAAGAAAAGCTAGTCATGTAGCATTTTTCAAATCCAGTAAACTATAGTATTCATGTGGCCTAATACTTCAAACATAGCCCTATCTTATTATGTATAGAGACCATAATTTGTGATTTGTGTGGCTGTAGGTAAAAAGATTATCGAAATGTTGAGGAATGTTTCCATTCACTGTAGTTATGCCTGTATATTTGTTCACCTTTCTGTATGGCAAACTGGAGATTGTGTGTGTGTGTGTGTGTGTGTGTGTACGCATACATACATATGTACATACGTAAATATATGTCAAATCTATATAGATCTCCTTTTAAATTCTCATATTCTTTTGTCTAGTAATTCCACTGTCAGAATCTAGCTTTTAAAAGTAACACAGAACATCAATGAAACTCCAAATTCTACCCCTTTGTAAAAGCAACACACACACACAAAACAAGCAAAAACTCTTATGAACAACTTTTTTTTCTTTTTCTTTCTTTTTTTTTTTTTTTGAGGGAAATTGGTTCTGGCAAACAATGTGGCTGAGGCTGAATTCCCTGAGGACTTGATACGCCACTCAAGACCCAGCACCTGGTGTTAGAAATTTATAATTGTAAATGAATAGAGTGCAAGCACAGGACATCTCTGTGGCATTGCTAGGCAGTGTGACTGGCAAAAGATTTCTGCAGAGGCTGAAAAGGGTCTTTCAGACCATGTGGAGTTATTATTCAACAGTGATGCCCACGGCCATGGAGACAACAGCACACGTAAATTCCTTTGGCCTGCTTTGGTGTAAAGAAGTCCTTTCATTTCTTAAAAACTGTATGGCTAAAACAGACCTTAAGAAGAGATAGTGAATTCTCTGTTAATAAGAGTAAATATACCCTCAAGTGTCTAATTGGAAAAACTGAAGTTGACTTCATTTATTATCTAGCTAGTGGAATGGATCATATCCAGCTGCCAAAAAAAAAAAAAAGAAAAATACACATTAATAAAGCTTCAGTGAAAGGACATTATAAATATGGTTAGGAGAATAAGGAGGATAAATAAAATAGGTAAAATATTTTGTATAAATTTTGTTTTAATTTGTCCACTTAACACAGGATTTGGGTATGCATAACACTAATTCAAGGTCTGCAATACAGCATGATTTGGAGGCCTAATTAAAACCCATTGCATCTCTAATGAAACAATATTTTTTCCCAGCAGATTTCAGATTCCTATACCTGAAGTACAGCAATCTGAAGTAGGGGTGAAGAGTTGATTAAAATTAAATTGCAACTGTAAATTTCAAAAAAAAAAAAGAATTAGGAATAGTACAGCACTGTGTAGGTACTAGTTGAATCAACATTATTTTAGAAACAAAGATGTTCTGCATTTTGAAAAAGTAGAACATTGATGTTAATTTCCTCAAGCAATTAAGTAAGGGCCAACATTGGAATGAATGTCTGAGATTTAGTGATGATGGGATATTGGTAGTAGTGGCTGTGTTGTTCATCACAGTCACAAAGATTAGAAGGCAAGCGCACAGTCTTTTCTTTCTTTCTTTCTTTCTTTTTTTTTTTTTTGCAAAAGTATACTTTACTTGGTTGTAAAATATTCAACGTTCTTAAGATTAAATATCTGAATATTGTTTCTGAAGGAACAGCTGTCGCCTTAAATCTAAAGTCTAGTTTGTTTACTGGCTGTATTTTATATCCTTTAGAAAATGACACAAAATGGCAATAAAATCATTGTAAGTATTCTACAGGGGAAAATAAATGCCCTTTGGTTACAGCGTACATATCTGTATACATAATTCCAGTTTATTTTCCCTGGAATTATGTTAAATATGTAAAAAGCCTTTTTTCATAAAGGTAAAAATGCTAGATGTTTCAGAGTTGTAATTTAGCATTAGTGTCAAGATTGCTTCAGAAAATAAGCTACTGTTACTGTTTCATTCTTTTTAAGTGTCATTCAGTATACTATATGTGATTCTGCACATAAAATAAGTTTATATGATTTTAGAAAATGTGAGATTAAAAGTAATTTATAAGATACAAATATGTAAAAATAGTTGACACTAAACAACTAGTTTTTCAATTGTTTTATCATATTATCATTAACTTTTTTCAGGTAATTATGGAAGAATTGTTTCATAAGCTTAAAAGGAGAAAACTAATACTCCTGTATCTATGGATTCTTGTAGAGAAGAAATCAATACATCAGTAAATAGTTTTTAGATTAACATTGACACAATTATAGAATATATCAAAATATTTTTGTGATATTTCTGTATATAAATAGAAGGAACATAATTATGTGTGTTTTTTTTTCTCGAATGAATTATCTCTGCCTTTTTGAGAATCCAGTCTTAGGCAGCCTTATCAAATGGAGTCAGGAAAAAAATCACTGATTAGTAGTATCATGGCATATTCTAAAAACGCTTATCTCAAGCACTGACTTTTGGGATGCATGGATTTAAAATATGTTTATAATGCAAAAGCTAAAAAATTATCAAAATTTATAATAACAAGATTAATAAAGAGAATCATAAAAATGTGTTTCCACATTTGGAAGTTCACCCTTAAAGATATGGTTTACGAAATCCAATCCAATAAGATAGAAAAATATACAGAATTAAAGTGAACAAATTTTTGTTCAAGGTAAAACATTCCGTCTTTATCAACTGCAATAAAGATTTAATTCTTCACTTCTGTAATGTTTATATTAGACATATGTTTTAGTTAATATGTCAAGGCTAATTTTTTAAACTGCTTTTTACACTTAATATACCTTTGAAAACATTTCTTATGACTTAGAATCCCAGGAAATTTTTCTACTCCAATATAACATATATATGTATTATTTATGATAGATATAGGAATACAATAATAAAACAAATATTTTCTATGGCTTTCATAATTTCCAGTTATTTGGAGAGTCAAAAAAAACCCTAAGATTCTGAGAACTATTCTACATGTAAATATTTTCAAAAATATGTATTCGATCATCCTTTTTCTAATACACGCAAATAAAAAATACAAGGCCTGTGAGAAAAAATTACTAATGATTTTCTCAAATTATGAATACAAATAAAGTTCAGAGAAATTTAATATTTTATAAATTGGACTAAAGTAGTTATTTTTTAAAAGACTATAGAATTTCTAAAATGTTTCTAAAAACCACATCTCAATATATAATAAATAGAATCGGAACAGTTCTTCATGATTTTCTAAGAAAATCCAACATAATTATATTAAAATTGGTCACTAAAAAATATTTTTGACCTTATGATTGAAGTAGTTTTTAAAAAATTACTGAAAATGTGTGAAATCTATTGTGTTTATTTTAAAATTATAGATAGTGTACTAATTTTATTTTTTAAACTGCTATTTTTCTTCTTACAGGTTAGCAATCCTATTTACATAAATGATAAATCAAACTTGAGGAGAGAATCATCTAACTTTTTTGAAAAGCAAACCAATCCAAGGCAAGTTACATTGACCTAATTATGTGTACAAATAAAATAACTTATTTTGACATACACATACAGAAATAATAATTTTAAGGTAACTTTTAAAAGGAGATTGATTCCTATAAATATATATATATATATATATATATTTTTTTAGTAAATGTGCCTTTTTAAGACTTTCATGACAGGAAATTGTCTTATAAGTGACATACTCTAATACTATCTGATAATTAAATTTCTCTTTGTTTTGGGGTTTTTTAAATGTGTTGCTTATAAGAGGATCTATGTTTTAGATATAATGAAATGATGACCCTTTACAGTTTACTAAAATAGCCAGTCATTCTTAGTAGAAGGAAAAAGAAAAATAGCAGAACCTTATTTAAAAAATTAACAAAAGTTGCAACTGTTAAGTTTGAATTTGAAAACCAGAAATAAAAATATTACATACTTGAAATTTTTAGCAACATTTTATGCAAATTCATAACTATTGCTATTACTATTTCATTTTAAGGTATATTTTCAACATAATCATATCACCAAAAGTGCCCAAAGGACTTACTGTATCTTCTTCTGCAGGTGTTATGCACAAAATGTAAAGTGTTCTAAATTTGGGGAGTGAAAACATGCCTTTTTTCCATTTACATAAATGAATTAATTTTAATATTTTCTTTGGGTCAGCCTAAAACTATGTGTGATGAGAAACACAAGAATTTTTTGCCCCCTCCCATGTGCAATGACTTTCAACAAAAAGAAATATTAGAGAAATTTTCCCCTCAAAAATATGCTATCAGAAAAAATTTGTGTACGTTTAATATTTTTTATAGATCCCAATTCTCTGTACTTTTCTATTGATTTTTTTCACAGTCTTTCTCTCTCTCATACACACACACAACAGACACACACACTGCAAATTGGTTTTTGTAGAAGATAGATATACAAATTTCCAAATACAATAACTAACTTTTTCTGAAAGACATTAAAACAAAAGAGTTAAAGATAAAAACTCGCAGTTATTTGTAGGATGTTTTGCCCTGCAGTTCACTGATTCAAGAACAAAATATAATTCCCGTCCCCATTTATTCAAAACTTCATGCAGTCTTGCAATTTACAGTCAGCTTCATTTACTGTCTTCTTGTTGAGGGTAATAAGGTGAGGTCCGGTCTCTCAACACCTGCTTCTTGCACTATACACTTACTCTGTTCCATGAGCAGAGAAGGGACATCTGGAGCTGAGGAAAACCTATCTAATGATAAAATTGTGTTTTCATTTTTCGTTTTTGCCTTTCTTCTCCTGCTGCTTTCTATCAGCAGAGCACTTAACAATCACTAATTGGTTAATCTGTTATTTGGGTAAGTTTTAATATTCTCATTTCGCAGACAAGGAATCAGGCTTCCTGCTGTGTATCTCCTGGCCCTGGGTAAGAAGCTCCTCAGATGGGAGATTCAAAGTAGGTGAGCCCTTCCTCCTGAGGCTTGGAGACTGCCTGAAGCCGCGCAGCAGGGCCTCGCAGAGCCTCGGTTAGATCGCTGAGTTCCTGACTCCCACTTCTCTGCTCAGACCACCGGGCGACACTGCCTCTAATGACAAAAAAGGAAAAAAAAAAAAAAAAAAAAAAAAAAAAGCCCTTTTCCCATTCCACCCAACTAATGCTCCAAGGACTTTCTTAATTGCGACGGATACCTTGGGATTGAGAAGCTTATTTGTGACTTGATGAATCTGCACTACTCTTGCATGGGTTTTTAGGTTTTGTAGCACTAAAAACTTTAGAGTAACTTTGTACTCTCCCCGCCCCGCCGCCTCCCCCCACAAACTCTCAAGATATCCCTTCCTACTGAAAAGAGACAAAGCATTGCTCTGCAGAGAAACTGCAATCGCTGATCTCAGAGAAACGATAAAAATAGAACTAAGAGGTAGGTGCACACTGCCTGACAGACCAATGACCATCTCTCACAAAAGTGCAGATTTTATTTTTAAAGTAAAATAAGTAGAGCCCTGTAAGAACCATGCCATTGTGGATCAGGCCTGGATGAAAAAAATAGTGAACATAAATCCATAGGAAAGATTGTTTGTAATGTAACTTCTTTTTCAGACTTGTGAAATCTGACCTCTTTAGTGCAGAAATCATTCTGTTTCAAAATCATAGCTTTCCACAAAAATAAAACTTGAAGATAATTTACACATAAATTTTACTGAGGAAAAAGAAAAGGTTAATATCTGACCTATATTTCATATCAGAATAAGGAAAGTCTTAGAAATCACTCTCATTACAAGTTAAAGGTATGTTCAATGCAAAAGGAACTTAGATAACTATATACTCTATTTAATTAAAACTCACTGTAAAACATTTGAGAATAGAGTTCAATGTATAAGCGTAAAGCAAAATTTTATTCATTTTTTCATATTTATTGCCATGTCAAAATCGTAAATAACTTTAGGCCCAGACATAGCTACCTGTTCATTCCCATAATCAGAATATTTAATCAAAACGTGGCATGGATCTTACATGTATCTAAGTGGGTCTAACTTATTTCCTAGTTGTAGATTTCTTCCATTCACATAATATGGGCATTAATGGCAAGGATATTGTGGTGCCTAATTACCAATCGTGTAGCACACTTTGGAATTCAGAAATTCAATATGTTTAATAGATTTCCTTGAGCATCAGCAATGTGCCTAGGACAGAAATAGGGAATTCAAGGGTCAAAGTTAACTTGAATCCAATTAGGTGACTACATATAAACCATAATTTAAAAAATTTAATAGATATTTCTTTAATCTGAAAATAGGGAATTCAAGGGTCAGATTTAGCTTTAATCCAATTAGGTGACTACTTATAAACCATAATTTTAGAAGTCTAATAGATTTTTTTTTAATCCAGAAAGTATAATTTACCTAGATGCTGATATTTAAATTTTATTTACAACGCATATATCTTCAAGAAAGATAATACAGGAATTTTATTTCTCACTAAGGCTGTGAAAGACCAGTCTCAAATCCCTTTCAATTTTAAGTTTTATAGCTTGAAAGGCCAATAACAGACCTGGAAGTACCTGTTAGGGGTGAGGAGAGATATAAAGGAAAGCGAGAAGATTGTTGAAAAGCCAGACAGGTGGCTGAAAGGAAATTTGCCTGATTGTCAATATGCTGTGAGACTGGTATTGTTTTATGGTGCTTACCCTCTAGGAGACACAATTGAATGATGTGAGCAAGTTTTGAAAGGCTAAAAAATAAAATGTAGTACGCGTGACAAGTGTCAGAGAGGTGCAAAGGGGACAGGTCAGTTCAAAATGGATTTCATAGATTTCATAGAGCAGAAAGCAGGTAACATGAACATGAAGAAAGAAATGGGTAGGTTTTAGACTACAGGCTCAAGTGTGAGTCAGATCCTGTGCATTTGCTGGGATCTGAAAAAGGGGGAAAGCTGGTTTAGTATTTGCTAGAATATCAATTGGACAGAGGCTCCAGAGTGCCCAGGTGCACTTCCATCATTACTATCATATAATGCAATAGCGTGGAAGATGCAGGCAATGAAAGTCAGATGAGTCAAAAATACCTACTGCCCCACCACCCAATCCTTTGAGAAATGAGTTTATTTTTAGCATAATGTTACTACTATTAGTACTTGGAAAAAAATGTTTACAAGTTAAATAAATTTTGCATGATTGAAATTACTTGGTAATCTTTATTGCATCTTTTTTTAAAAAAGCTAAAAGTACTTTTCAGATGTTACTTCATTGATCTGCCCCCGATCTCTACAAGTCAGGTAGTATAAATATTCATAACCCACTTTTACAGACAAGAATGTAGGTAGAATCGTGGGAAATGACTGAGCCGAGTTTCTGGAGCAAATGCAGGACTGAGTGAATCGAAGGACCCTGCTGATTGTTCTGCTCCTGAGAACAGGCCACCTTATACCTGAGCTTCGCACTCAGGCCCCATGGCCTGCGAGTTAAAAGATGTTTTGTAGCAGAAGGGCAGACACTCTGACATCTTGGCTTTGTGACTTACTTTAGTGCATGGTGGGTACAAATATTTAAGCACATGCCTGTGCAAATTAAAATATAAGAATAATAAGTCATGGCAGTTAGTTCCACAAGGAAATAAACGCTTAAGAAGTCTGGAAATAATTATATGTGAAAGTACCAATAGCAGCTGTGACTCAAGCCCCCAAAGAACTACATTAGATGCAGTCATACTCTACCTACCTGCAATTCCCTTTTATATCTCACCTTAGAAAGGGAGAAAGGAAGTGAACTGACATGAACCTTTTCTGGGACATCTGTGCTTTTCGGAGTAGAGCTAGTATGTGAGCTACTCAAGCACCCTTACACCTTCGTGGACTGGCATAATAAAAAGAAACTTCCTATCTGAAAGACTGAGCACTAAACAATTTAAAATTACTTCAAGGGTATATTCAAAAGGTATTTTTATGAGGATACTCTTTCATCAACTTTGTAACAAAAACAACAATGACTGAAGTCCATAGGGAAAATATGGTGGAAACAGAAATATTTTATTCTGCAAATTCTTACCAACTAATATTTTGCCACTGTTAAGTGATTTGCATGCCAGCAAGACCAGGGAACTAAAACCCAATATGTATCTGAATTTTCCTTCTCCTCTGCCCTTCCTTTCCACCAAATAATGGAGAATGACAATCTCAGATTCCATGATTCAACAACACTGATGCTAATAGGACTGGATCTCCAATTTTGACATGCCACGCAGTTTGGATTCTGAGAATACGGTGTAATGTGAAAGACATTTTTTTCATTCAAACTCAGTTAACCCTAAGACTCTGACATTTTAGGAGGAAACACAATTCCAAAACCTTGTCAAATGCTACTTAAAAAAAATGTAAAGATTTAAGGATGGGCCTTTATTTTTTAAGATCTCTCTCTCTATATATATATGAAATGCCACTACATTATTTATTTTGTGTGACATCATTTAAGCAAAAGGATTTCTGAGCATCGAAATATCTATGAACTCAGGGACTGCTTCTTCATTAACCTGCTGATGTTTACAGATGTTCACTGAGTCAAAGTTATCATAGGCAGAATCCTGAATTATTTCACTTGATTTAGTTCCTGCCTTTCTCTCACATATCTGTGTTCAGAAATATTATTTTTTCTTATGTCGTATCTTTGTTTCTTTAGGAAAACACTAAAATACATCTTCAAGTCCAGGATGGTATCAGATACATTAATTGTAATATGTTTTCCAAGTAATTGGAAGCCTTTGAAATCACACACAAACACACACACACACAGACACACATTCATGCAATACAAATATTTTCTTATATACATACCTCAACAATAGCCCCACCAGGGAGTCTGAGAAAATGACGGTATAGCTCTTGGAACCCACTTGGATAAACGGTGTATATAGATAGGTGAGAAGTAATAGCTCCTGGACCAAATGCAGACACAGAAATTTCATCTAGATGTTGGAGGTCACAGCTTGAGATACTGGACTTGATGCCATGGTTTTTCCAGATATAATCATACACTGCCACCTAGTGAGACACAAATACCCCCCAACCCCCCAGACCCAGAGAAAAAGAGAAAAAAATTAATTAACTTCTGGCAAGAGCATAACCAATTTCAAATGATTTTACAATAAATCTGAAAGTCTCTGCCATCTGCAGTGCCTGCACTCCATTCCATGCATATTTTTATGACATATATCTAAATAGTGAAGATAGACAAATCCCCAGTGTATGCTCCATAAAGTTAATTCTACACAGATGAATCTGTAATTGGTTCCTATATTAACCCAAAGTAGGAAGATCAAGCAGGCTGCGACAATGACAGTGTTGATTAAAAAAAAAAAAAAAAAGTCTTACGAATGGTTTTATCAATGGGTGTTTGTGCTTCCCATCCAAACACAATCTTTGCTTTTTTTTTCTTATTTATCCTGTACCTAGTGCTAAGCCTCTAGCATTCTTGAAAGAGTGTACACGATTAAAGATACATTGTACTGAAGTACACAGGACAGGATTTTTGCATACTTTATGTATTTACCTACTGTCTTTTCTTTGTGACAATCCCAACTTTTGTTGTGTTTCACTAGACTTTATTTTCTGGTAGGATTTCTCAAGTAACAATTTCATTATCAATACAATGTATTCTATGGGGGCTTCGTTAATGTAAATTGAATTATAAATTAATTGAAAACATACTGTTCTATTGCTCGTTTAAAATATTGGTGATGAAAATTAGACTAAATTTGTTTGAGACTGATAAACTTTCTGGTTTGTCCAGATATTTCTGTTATCTTTCACTACAACCACTGAGCTATATAGATGCTTTCTGGAATTTCCAATTTCCATTTTTTCAAATGCTGATAGTTTCAGAAGTAGGTAGAAAGTATTTGATGGATTTCTTTTCTCACTGATTCTTTCTGAGGCATAAAACATTTATTGGTTGTTGCAGAAAGTCTATATCAAATATATTCTTCAAAATTAGCTCTAACTAAGATGATTTACAAATATATTAGAACCTCAGAAATATGGAAAGATTTAATAATATGAAAGAAAGTTCTGGCCAATTATTATTTAAAGTTTATAAATGACTATAAACTCCCAACATTCTAGCTAGTATTTTTTTTTCTTTAAAATAATAAGGTTAGATTAAAATCTGGATGAACAGATAAAGAAGTAAATATCTTGAAATGGCTTGAATGAGAGGAAAGTTAAAAGTCTAACGTAATTTTAAAAATGAATTTCATTGTTGAGCCATTCTATGTTAGGTTTTTGAGAAAATATAAATATGTTTCAGGAACTAACAATCCAGCAGGAATTCACAATAAGAGACTGACATACATTTAACTTAGAACACATTTGATTGTGATGAGTGTAGGGAAGGAACCTTACCAAGGAGGTGAGGTCTGAGTTGAGTCTCAAAACCTTAGAGGGATTTCAATAGGTAAGAAAACTGCTCTAAGTGCTTTTGGCAGAGGCGCAGTACTCATCCAGCATTGAAATGTTGAAATGTGAAAGTGCAAAAAGGGCTCAAGGTCCGGTGAAAGGTCCAGTGTACTAAGTTATACCAGAGATGTGAGAGCCAGGATGTGAGGCTGAAGACATAATTTGGTACTATGAAGATGCTGATTGTTGTATAAGGTATTTTGAACATAATTCATAAATGGGAGAAGCTGTTGGAAGTTTCTGATTAGAAGAGAGGCTCGATTTGACTTGTATATCAGAATAGTGAGCTGTAGACAGTGTGAAGGGTAGACCAGAAGTATAAGAGATGAAGAGCTTATCCCACCAAAAGTAGATGAATTTAAGCAGTGGCAGTTGAACTGGAGACAGAATAAATGATTTATTTTTCTGAGGTAGAACCATCAAAATTTGGTTGCCAACCAGGTAAGAGCTGTGAGTGAAAGAGACACCTCAAAGGTGGCAACAAACATGAGACATCACTGGCCAGCGATGCTACTGAAATGGGACTATAGCAAGCAGTCAGGGAAGGTTTGAGGAGGGACAGTAATCAATTCGGCATTGAATATATCTAAAGAAGAAATTAATTGAACTATGTCAAAACTGTGGTAACAACTATGGAAACATAAATTAATTTTTAAACTTAATTTTTAATCTGCATAATAGCCTGGTAAGGATGTTAAATGACACCACACATCCCCAGGTAAACTCAGGAGGGCGGTGATGACAGGCTGCTCTTCAGGCTCCTCAAGAAGTCTGCGCATTGAGGCAAGATCAGAACTGAGGCCCCTTAGCTTCCCACCCTGTACACACAGCTCCAGGCCAGGTATTACATACGTCTCTCCCACTCTCCTTTACAGTCAGCCCATTCACTGATGTTTCCCAGCCTCTAAATGCAGAACGATAAACTCCAGGCAAAGCAGAGTAAAAGGAACATGATAGGAAAAAGCACTCTGTGTCCCGGAGTACCACAGGGTTTCTGATCATTCCACGAAGTACTGGTGAGAAGAAGTTAGGTGGGAATCTTGATAGATAGGATCCTCTGAGTCTTGGAAATGCAATATAATAATAATTAAAAAAAAAAAACCCAGGTTGCGTCCTGGGGCACCATTTACATGTTTAAAGGACTATGAAGATGATACATTTGTTTGAAAAGCAACAATTCTTGTTTTGGAAGCTGATTTCTTTTCAAAGGTAAGTGACCTTGAAATTTGGGCAGTAAAATGCACGGAGTAGATTTTTAAAAATATTTCTTGTTCACTTTAACGTGCACTTCCTTCTTCTCCTTTTCAATCATCTTTAATTTTCGGAAAAGGAGGAGTGACTTGCTTTCTGCCCAGAGTCATCTTTGACTTATCTAAGAGGAAAAGGGATGGCTAAATTAGAAAGTAAATCAGCATTATTTAGTGGCAAGCCTCAAGGAAGGTAGTTAACACACACACATGCACGCACACACATGCAAACACACACACATGTTTATTCATTAATTTTTATTTAATGTTGCAATCCTGTCAGGTTGATATTATTATTTCCATTTTATAGATAAGAAAACTGAGGCTCAGAAATGTTAAGTGACTTGCCCAAAGACACAGTTGTATGATGATATTTACAATAGGTAATGTTATTTCTCTACCTTAGATTCCCCTGAACTCTCTCTACAAGCTTTGCTTACTCTCCCTTCTGGTGATTTTGAAATAAGAAATCAGAGTAGCCCCCTATATCTCTTCCCTATTGTTTTTTGTTTGTTTATTTTGTATTCAGCCTGCCCCTAGGGAGTGCCCACATTCTCCGCCCATCTAAAATCTAGTTTTAATAGGAGCAGGCCTTTTCTGACCATAAATTTGCATTCTAACTCTGTCTTTGCAAGTCTCCTTCACTGAGGAGTGATGAATTAACAAACCCACTGGGCTGCTTATCTAGAGCCACATCTTCCAAACAGCTTTATCAGTATTGCAGTTAACATTTTCCTTCCTTTGTTTGGGTTCCTATGTTTCCTTAATGTTCTCAAACAGCTCAAGCAGGGAAAAGAGGCATGTAACATAGCAGTCACCTGAGATTCCAACAATAATCAGACAGCTCTGATATTTGAACCCAGTGTGGTCTGACTCTAAAGCCTATGTACTTTTGATTCCACCATGTGGTAAAATATTTGATCGCATAGTATACTATTATCTTTGTGCATAGTGTGTGGATACAGAATAGGAATGTTGCAGACAGGATTCTGGATGCTAAATTTTCCCTTTAGGTTAAGTGCTTATCTAAAAGAATCTAAGAGATTATTGTATCCTTGGTCTGAACAGGAACTTTGCAAATATTTTCATTCACTTGAAAGAGGTAGAGTGTAGTTTGTCATAGAAAACAGAACTAGAGGCAGCATGCAAATTACTACAGGCATTTAGTTTTACTAATATCCCATGGAAGGTTTTCAAGTTTCTTTGAATTGAAGATTAGTAAAAAATATTAGAGTATGTTTTTCTCCCCTTCTGGGGGGAACATAAATTTGTAATACTAAAGTGATTATGGTCATTTTTAGAATTTCTAGCTAGCAGCTCTTGAGACAGTTGGGATAATCAAATATCTATTGATAATAAGGCACGTGGATCAAGTTAAACCCTATTATTTCACTGTTTGAGTACACACATTCTTTTGGAAAAGAAGAAGGGAGTATGCAACAGAAATGAAGAAGAGTGACCCATAAAATCTCACAGAAATGGTTAAGAATCTGAGCCAGATGCTCATGCAGAAGAGAGTATTTTCAGTTACCTGCTAATATATTGAACAATTTCCCCTTGGCCATGAACACTTCCTACCCTATGGGTAATTGCTTTATATTATGACTTACAACCAAAGACAGCCTGAAGCAATTGGGGATGCTTAGCATTGAAATCTTCTTAAAATTCTCCCTAGGGTTAAGAAAGTAGGGCAAGGTAAAAAAAAAAAAAAAAGAAAGAAAAAAAAAAAGAAAGAAAGAAAAGAAAAAAGAAAAAGAAGAAGAATATGGATGTTTTATAACAGGAACTAAACCTAAAGAAAGGGAGATCAGAGAATGGACATGGAGGTGAGGGGTGATGAAGAAATCACCATTACATTTTTCTTATGTCTTTAGTTCATTTCAAACTCTATTTTTAAAGCTAGCTGTTGAGTAACAACTTGCTCAGCAAACTGACCTGTGATATTTGATCACCAAGCTAAATGCCCACTTGTAATATTTCCCATTTAATTTTATTTCTGGCTATGAAGGCAATTCAAATAGAGGAAGGGAAAGATTTGTTAAAGCAAATACCAGACAACTCAGACATTCTTGCCTAGAATAGGCAAGGAATGAAAAGAAGGAAGCAGGATATGATTTTTCTGCTTTTCTATCGATGCCATTGTTTTCCATTTTCTAGTGAGTAATAGTTAAATTATTTGGCAGCCTAAATAATATCAATGTAAAATTGGAGTTCACTCAGTATTTCTGCAAAATGATAGGCCAGAAGACAGTTAGTGCCCTACAGTATCTGAAGTTAGCTCCGCAAGTTAACCCTCTTGTCATCTGAAATTTCTCTTATTAAACCAATCAAAACCGTTCCTTCGTTTCCAGGAGAACCCAGAGTGAGTTAATAAATCTATTGAGACAAGTGAGTCGAGAGACTACACATATAGGACACATTTGAGGAGCTAAAGCTGGCTTCTATCTGGAGGCACAAACGCTTAGAAGAACCCACAAAATGCCAGACCCACAAATATAATCCTAAAATGGAATTCATCGTTCAGCAGAAAAACAAGTTAAGGACAGTAATTCAATGATAGATGAAACAGGCCGGAACAGGTTCAAATGCTGCATATTTCACAACAGAGCTTAATTAAAATAGGACTATGAAGCTGTTAATTGCATTATAATAGTTCAGCATGAAATTAGGTCTGATGTGAATGTCCTTACAGTGGATTTGTTTATGTTATTATAATTACATAGGGGAACATAAATTTACTGCAAAGATTCAATTTTAACAGATCTTGGGTAGGTTTCTTTTCTTTTCAGCATGAATTTACACTCTATTTACAAGTGTGGAAAGTTGGCAAGAGAGAACCCAGGTCAGGAAATTAGGTCATACTGGATGATCCAGTTGTTCTCCTGTGTATTTGAAGCTTAGAACTCCAAAAAAGTTGTGCCTTGATGATCATAATTTGTTCACCATTTTTTTTTTTTTAGGAGAGAACATGTCATTAAAAAACTGGGTCTTAGTAAAATGGGCATCTTACCCATAAATGCTGTATTTTGTCATAGAAAGCAATGCCTTTCTTTAGAATTAATGAGTGCAAATATATGACTAAAATTGTGTTTATTGTTCCACAATATCATATATTCCATTTTAAATAAAAAAAATGACAAAGGTTTGTGTCTAGTAAAAAAATGGTAATGCCTGTTCACAGAATGGGAAGACACAGCAGGAGTTTGTTTTTCAAATGGTAGAAATGGATGCTCTTCCCTGATCCCCTTTTCAGACAATTCATAGGTGGCTCACATAAGAATCTAACCTATGACCTTGACTTAAACACTAAAACCATGGATAACATTGGAAGTATTGGAAGCATATACATAATTGCTAATGTTTTCAATTTTCATCTAGATATTTTTATTTCCATACAGCCTATGTATTTCAGCAATTTTGCATATTTTTTTTTTCATTTTGTGTGTGGAAATAAAGAGCAAAAATTTAATAGAAGATTACCTATAAATAAATTAGGTAACTAAAATGATTATGCCTTGATGTTTGTTTCTTTAACATAACCATTAGGAGTATAGAACAAGCACTTAAGTAAATTTGAACCAATTTAGAGAAAAGTAATAAACTATGTTACATTGCCAGAACACCATACTTCTAAACAGAATTACCTGTGCTTAATTTAGATAGAAATTATGCAATTTGGGGAAAGCTAATGTATATCCATATGTGTTTATATACACATTATATAATAAGTTTTGTTATTGTGAACATCTTTAATTTTGGCAACCCCAACATTTTACATCTTGCATCTATTAGTAGAAATATGTTCCTTTCATGACACTACTGTAAACTTCTTAAGAAACACACTAGAAAACCACAAAGAACTTGACTTCTGGAAATGAAAATTTTCAGTGCTTCTGGAAATAGAAGTAAATGCAGGAAAAAGATACAGATTATTTAACGCAAATTGAAAGTCACAGGTCCTAGTGGTATTTCCAAGGTTTTGCTTGTGGATATGTATGCAAATGTTAATAATGATATCAGTGTCAGCTATATATCAATAAGCTATTGATTTGTTTCAGAATGAATATAAGCAAAGAGCAACACCGCTCTGCCACCCTTTGCGTTCTCACCCTGCATTAGTAGCACAGGCTACTAATATAACGAGTGGACTATAAGCATGAAAACACTTCACTACAGCTCTGAGGTTAAGCATAGAGAGGGGAATTAAAGGATGGCAGAAAGGAGAAAGGTAAGGAAAAAACGCAAAACTTCTTTGCATTAGTCTCCCATCGCTCTGAGGTAAATAGTACAGGCGGAGAATACATTCTTTAAATGTAAACTAGTCATAATGACTGACCAGCAGTATTTTCTCCTCATAAACTCCACTCTATTGATACAGAAAGAACATTCTTTAATTTTAAATTTAGATTATGTAAAACATACACGTTATGACCAGAGATTTACACAATATACTCGGGTCTTCAAATTTAAAAAAAAAAACAAAAAACAAAAACACATCTTTTTCTTCCTCTGAATTCCAGAAAGAAAAAACATAGAAGTTGGAGGTTACTTATCCATTTGCTCTAATATTTTAGTTCCCGGTCTGATGAAGAATAAGAAAAATAATTGAGGCGACTTAGTTAAGACAATCAGTTTTAGCCTATTATCAGAAGGAAAGAATCTGTAAAGAATTTTATTTTACAGACCTGAAATGTGTTGCATAGACCTGGCTAGAGTTTTCTCAAATCCGTAAAAGTCACTAAGTCACTAAATCATTGGTAAAATGGGCTTCAGATGTCTACCAAAGGTAGACATCCTTGCCTTTTCTTTCTAAAATAATTATTCACCCAACCCATCTATATCTTCTTTGATACGAAAGGCATTGAAACAGAAGTTGCTTCCTCTCTGTCAGAGGATTATTAATCTAAAAGTGTGATCATCACCATGCTGGTGACTAATACTTGGTTCTTAGCCCATCCTTTAGTTTACTTTTCTCTAATGATAGGGAAATACCAAAGTGTAAGACAAACAAAAGAAGAGGAAAGACTTGTCTTTATGTCTATGTATGCTTGTTTCTTTTTAGCTTATTTTCAGGAAAGGAGACCATATTTAATTGCCCAAATATTTTTGTGACAACCAACATGAACAAAACTATGTAAATTAAAACTTCTTTACACATTAATATAATTTATTCCAAAAACAAAATTAAGTAATATAAATTGGCCAAAAGTCTAGGAAGAAGAATTGGCAATAGCAAGAGTGAACTTAACAAACACTGAGCATGCTCCTACATGAGGTTTTGCAATGACTATTGCATGAATCTTCCCCAGCCACCTACTGGGCTCACTTCCTTCTAGATGCTACTCAAGTGTCACCTTATCATCAGGGTCTTTCCTGACTCCCGCTGTATGACTCCTGACTCCACCCTCAGAATTCTATTTTTCCACACAAAAATATAAGCTTAGTGAAGAAAGACAGTATGGCCTGGCTAGTAAGAGGCACTAAATATATATTTGTTGAAGAAATAAATAAATGAATTATGTGATTTAAGTGGATTCAATATTTAAGGCACTCTGTTTTTTGTTTTCTTTGCATTGTGCCTGTCTTTGACGTTACTGCAATTGATTCATTTATGCCAACTAAAAATTGATATTCAGGACAACCGCTCTTTTATGTCAGTTTTCTAATAATACTAAGACCATCCCTTCAGAAGTATTAGTGAGGTGAACTCTCTCTACCAACTTTCCACAGTGCAAGTTTTGGCCCCCTATTTCTTAATTTAGTGAGTTTGTTCAGCTGTTATCTTATCACATTACCCCACCTACTCCACCCACAAGCCATGGATTGCCCATGTCATAATTCTCCTGGAATAATATATCTTTGCACGCATGTTAAACCTTTGTTCCAGAGTTACATTGCATTATGTGATAATTAATTGCCTCATTAAACAGCCCTACAAGTAAGAAAGTATTTTGATTTACAGATGGTAAGTCTGAAACAAAATAAAAAAAAAAACATAAATTAAGTCCATCTTAATACAAAGAGTTGATAGGGATGTTAGTTTTACTGGCAAAAAAGACTATATTTAATTTCAATATTTCTCTTACAGTAAGAGGAAGTATTTTCTGGTATTTTTCACAACTGTAAAAGAAATCAGTATGTGTCATTTGTGTGTTAAGATTAAATTATTTTCCATTATTCAAAAACATATTTGAGTCATTCATTCAAGCTAGATGTCTTAATATATACAGAACAAAATATATTTTCTTGGCTTCCATGAAACTTACAATTTATTAAGAGAAGTGATACACAAATGCAAATAACTATAATTTAAAATAGTAAGTTTTAAATGCCCTATGACAGATTAAAAATTCTAAAGGTATTTGAGGAGGGATAAGTCATGTCAGGTACTGATGAAAATAGATGACTCATGTTGGAAATATCTCCTGAGCTGAGATTTAGAAAAAGAGAGAGAAAAATACCACATATGTGAAGATACATATTTTTTTTATTTAAAAATTAAAAAATGAGCAAATTTGGCATTTATCTTTTAACCAAATTTCTACTTTAGTGATTTTCAGTAAGTCTGTTTCCAGACTGTTAACACTTTTTGAGATTTCAAGGGATAGTGTCACTTTCCCATTTCATCATCACATTTGAACATCGGATCTTATGCTTTATTTGAATGTAATTCTCTCTTTGAGCATGGAATTTCCAGAGCAGAATTTTTAAAAAGAAGAAAAATAGCATACAGAAAATTGATCACAGCAGTAACTATTTGGGGAAAGATTAATTAAGAATAGAATTATAAATAAACTTATTTAAGATTCATTATATAAAAAGCTTTGTTTAAAGCACATTCATTTATTAGTTCATTTATTCAAGTATCTACTCAAAACTTATTTATGGAAATCCTACTTTGTGCCAGAGGATTATGGAGACACAGAATTGAATCAAAGAGACAAAGTCCTTGTTCTATTTAAGCTGGTATTCTAGGAGAAGAAAACAGACAATAAATAAATATATGATAAGTGTTACAGAGAAAAAGGAAACAGGTTGGGGGACTAGTTAGTGTGGTAAAGTAGAGAAAGATAAAGGACTATTTTGTTGCTATTTTATTCAGAGTTTCTGTTTTATTCAGAGAAAGATTGAAAAAGAGACATTTGAATAAATGTCTCAATAAAATGATGATACGAGCCATGTATCTCACTGGGAGAATAGCATAATGAAATGAGGGAACAGCTAGTATAATGGTTGAAGGGAGTACATTTGCCCTAGGTTCAAGAAAAAGCAGAGACTAAAAGAACTGAAAACAAGTGATCAAGAAAATAATTAAAAGATAAGATCAGAGCAGGGAGAGATGGGGAGGACATGATCATTTAGAGATGTGTAGATCATTGAAGACTATGGCTTCTACTCAGATGAATTGGGAAACCATTGGACATTTTTAAACAGAGAAGTAACTTGTATGACATTATTAAAGAAATAACTCTGGCTGATATTGAGGGATAAATTAAGGACAGAGACAATGTTATGAATTGAATTGCGTCTACCTAAAAGATATTGAAGTCTAAACACCCAGTACCTATGAATATGACTTTATTTAGGAATAAAGTCTTTAAGTCAATCAAGTTAAGATGAAGTCAATAAGCTGGGTCCTAATCCAGCATTACCATATCTGTATAAAAAGGGGAAATTTGAAACTGAGACAGAAATACACACACAAAGAGAATTTCACGTGAACATGAAGGCAGAGATTAGAGTGATACATCTATAAGTAAAGGAATGCGAAAGATTGCCAGTGAACTACCAGAAGCTAGGAGAGAAGCATGAACAGATTTTTCCTCTTACCAATAAGAAGGAATCAACCCTGGCAATATTTTGACCTTGGACTTCAAGACTCTAGAATTGTAAAACAGTGAAGTTTCTGTTGTTTATACAGTTTGTGGTGCTTTGTAATGTTAACCTCAGAAACCAACACAGGCAATGAGTCACTTTAAATAAATCATTGTATGCAATCCTCATCATAAACCTGAGTAGTTATTATTATTACAGGTTTCAGGTAAATAAACTCAAGTATAGAGGGGTCAAATAGTTTATCTAAGATGAGAGTTAGTAAACAGTAGAGCCAAAATATGGCCACAAGGCTATCTGACCTCAGAACCCAGGCTTTTAAACTCTATCTCTACTGCCTTTCTAAAAGACACACAGTTTAAAAATGTGAAGTGAGCAGAAAATATTGCCAAAGTACCCATTTCAATGGAATTAGGAATTATATTTACTTTAAATCATAAATACATATTAAATGGCTTTATCTAAGCTTTTTATTTTTGAGGCTGGGCTATGAAGAGCAAGTGTTTGGAGAGGACTTGGCTGTAAAAAAAATACCTCCTGTCTCTTTGTTTTTTTGTTTTGTTTTGTTTTGTTTTTAGGAAGAATAATGCTCTGTGAAACAGAACAACTATATTATACTCTGCCTCAGTCACTAATGAACTCTGGGTCTCAGTTTCTTCATCCATAAAATGAGGAAATTGTGTTAAAAAATCTCTCTATGGACTCTTCCATGTCATATATTTTGTCTTGTATTTTATTATTTTTTAAATTTTTAAAACTTTTTTAAAGGTAAAAATGTATTCACCAATAATATCACCAAGATTAAGATATAGAGCATTTCCAGGTCCCAAATTTTTCTTGTGCCTCATTCAAGTCAATAACTACCATGAAGCCCTGCTACTTCTGCAGCCTCCTGCCTGAACCAACAATAAGTTAGAACTTCTTTCAAAGCAATGTTTTTTTTATCATTAAACTTCAAAAACCATACTATACTTATCCTTTTGTGTCTGCTTTTTCACTCTACATAGCACCTTAGAGATTCTTTCATGTTCTATAATTATTATATTTTAATATTTGTGAGTTTTTGTGAAATAAAATAATAAAAAAATCACATTTGTTCATAATAACTATGTTTCTTCAGATTGTACATAGAAAGGAGTCACCATACAGATAACTGTGTTTTGTAAATTTTACATTCATTTCTTTTTAGAATGTCAACTTGTAATGTTGAATAAAATACTTACTCTTCTCTTCATAACCAAAAAGTTTATATTTCTTAAGGAAAGGAATGCATTAAACTCTTCCTTTTGATTTTAAATGTTTGTTGCCTACCTCTCCAATTTCACCCTTCACCATCTTTACTTCAAACAAAATGAACTAGATACAATCCCTACAAACATTCTAAGTCTCTCATATTTTCTTTCTACATATGCTTTTCTTTCTGCATTAGAAAGTATCTCCCTTTTTGTCACTTAGGTAATTCTTACTAGTCTCTTCTAATCCTGTTGCAGGCAACATCTTCTCTATGAAATATTTCCTGACTTCCTTCGTGAAAGACTAGTTCTTCTTGCTCAGGCTACTATTTGTCCTCCAGATATGTGCTCCTTAGGATTCTCATCATCTGTCCTGACATTTTGTATGTCTTTACTTTTAACTGGTGTCAGCTCTCTACCTTTTCAATTTAGTATCTCAAGAAATTAGCAGATGTCTTCATACATAGTAAGTACTTAAAGTTTTGTATGGACCAAAGGAATAAATATTTGAAAAGGTCAGAATAAAATGTTGCTTCCACATATAAAAAGAGTTGTATCAACAGATTCTCAAGCATAAATGAATAAACTCACATCATTTATCAACTTCATATTTAAAAAAAAAATTTAAGCATTTTTTTTTTACTCTTTCCCTCATATATAATCAAAAGGTTCCAGTGGTGATAAAGCACCTAGTTTGAGAATATCTCTCCCCTAATAAAGATATAAAACTGAAAATGTATAAGGCACAAATTTTAGGCATCTTACAAAATCAACTCAAGACTTCCAGGGAGAAGAGAAACCCAAAATGTGGGACTTCTGATGGCTTAGTTTACTTCCTGGAAACAATTTCCTAACCATAGGGCAAAAATATGGAATTCGAGAAGAACATTGAGGTCCTGATGAGTTGACACAGAATATGAGATTTGTGAGGCTGAAATCTATAGAATAAGGCATTGGTAGTCTCAGAGGTATAAGTGGAGGTGTTCTTTGAGACTGTAACAAAGAGCTAGACTACCTATAAGCAGTGTGAGACTATGCAAGGCTTATTAAATAGAAGCTTCTGTGAGGTCAAGAACAGAATAAAGATACTAGCACTGCTATGAGAAGAACAGAGTCTCGATATGCTGGAGTTCAGATCCTACTGCAGTGTAAATATCACGTTAACATCTAATAACATCACCAGCTTCCAGCTGAGGCAGAAGAAAGGACACATCTTAGGAGCAAGAACCACACACCATAGAGTAAGAATGCACTTAGATCAATAGCAGCAATGGCTAAAAACAAGATTTGCCATGAGGAAGATTTACAGTGGAGATGGAGTTTAGAGTTGAGACCCCTCCTCAAGTTAGAGGGACTTTTAGTGGGGCTTAGGATATACATACGGCTTTCTTCAGATCCGTCCTAGCAAAGTTTCCAACCTAGATGACAGAAGTGCAAGGTGATATCCAGTAATTTAACTATCTACTAAAACAAGATCACTCTTTACAAGAAGATTATGGGTTCCAGAGTCTCTATAACTTAAAATGTACAATATCAGAAATATAACACACTCACATATACACATGCACACACACAACAAACAAACAGAAAAATGTGACATCAAGAAAAAAACAGCAGTCATAAAACCAGTCTTATGATTGTCAGATATTAGATCAAGAAACAAAAACTTTAAACTAGCTATTGTAACTCTTTTTAAAGAACTGAGATAAATATGTTCAAAGAATTAATAAAAATATGGTTCTAATGAGTGTGCTAATAAAGAATCTCAGCAGAGAAATGAAATCTATTAAAAAGAGCTAACAGGAAATTCTAGAAAGCACAGTAACTGAAACTAAATGTTTATTGGCTAGGCTCAGCAACACAAAAAAGAATCAGTGACCTTAAAAACAGATTAAATTAAATTATGCAATCTGAAGAATAGAGAAAAAGTACAAAAGAAAAGAAAACCAGAGACAAATCCTCAGTGGTAAAATCGAGTTTTTAAATTTAATGATTTCTAAGAGAATTTCAATTCTCCAAAATACAGTAAAATATATTCATGAGTATAAACAAGAATAGGAATACATAAGAAATCCAAATCTGAGGGATATGGTATTATGTAAATCAACTTGTTTGTGTTCCTAGAGATCAGTGAACCATGATAAACTTATTTTTTAACAACCTTTTTCTTCAACTTTTTCTAATCTGAAAGAGTACAATGCCAAAATACATAAACATGACCCATCAATGTGTCCATCTTAGGAGCCAGAAAAATCAAGACTCAAGTGACAAGATCACGATTCCATACAGTGCTCACTTAGAGTCTAGAGGAAACAAAATATCTCCAAAATTATTATTCAAAGATTATTTATTAGAATGAATTAATTATAATAATTATAAATTAATTATAAATTATAATCATAATAAGTTGGATAGAGTTTTTAAAGACATGAAATTTGATTATTAAAAATTGATTTTAAAACTAATTTTTAAAACTAATAAGTTCAAACTGATGAAGTTATTAAATTGCTTCACAATTTTAGCTAAAAGTTGTTGTCATTAATTTAGCTTTTATTGTTAGCTCAGTGGAGGATACTTACAGATTTTTCAGTTGTTTTTGTTGAAAATGCTCAATTTAAGTTTGCAGTGATTTTGTAATACAGTCAGGAATTCACTTGTAGAAGAAACAGGCATTAGAGAAAGCTAAGCTAAAAACTAGCTTGAGATTTACAAACTGAGGAAGAAGAACTGGGAAATCAATTTACCCACTGGAGTTACTTTAAGAAAAAACTGGGAAGGTTGTGCATGACCTGCATGAGGCATGCTATTATCTCAGCCACAATTCTATAAAGAGCTGTGTAGAGCTATTCAAAGAGGCAACTGCATTTGATATTTTGAATTTTTATCTTTCAGGTGCTTTTAATTACAAAGTCACCTAGTAGACATATAGAGTTTAATGAACACAGTACTCGATAGATAAATATATTGTGTGTTTATATATAGAAAACAATAGAAACACTGGATTCAAGATTGTAAGGTAATCTCATACCTAAGGTTACTTTAGGTAACTGTTATTGGATTGTAACAGAAATTCATAAAGACTATGGGTTCATATGTGTTTTCTGTCCATGAAAATATTATTATTATTATTATTATCATTATTATTATTTTATTATTAGAGATTAGGGCTATTGGTGAGGATGAGCAAAAAAGAAATAGTTGAAGAAGAAATATATGGAATAAGTTAGGAATAACTTATTATTAGAGGCATTATTTAAGGTAATTATCATTACGAGTATTAACCAAGGAATAACAATAAAAAGAACAAGGAAAAAGGTTAAGCTATTCTGAAGAAAATCAACCCAATTACTTATGAGGTGAAAATTCTAACTATAACCACATGGTATGTCTTCAGACATGACATATATAATGGGAAAAATATCCCAGGAGGAAACTAAAAATGACATTAGAGTATGATCATTGAAAACAAGTAGCTGTAGGTTGAAAATCAAAAATGTGTTTTTCAGTAAGAGAAAGACACAAGACAGGCTAGAAATGGTGGAAGTTCAGCATTTTTTAACTAACTGGGTATCAACAAAGATTTTTCAAGGGCTGGAAAAGAGAAAGACAGACGCAGAAAGCATGCAAGTCAGAGAAGAAATGAGCATTTAGAAAGAGATGAGGTGGAAGAGCTCAGGAAAGGCTGTCATAAAATGCATGTTGCAAAATACATGATGGATCAGTTCTATTATTTAACTCTCCAAAAGATGTAACAATACAGAGATATGCTAACCATCATAGTCAGCATTAATTTACAGTGAGAGAAATAATTAGAATCTCACTTTTTCTGAAGAATAGAGTGAAAATGTAAACAATGCTTCCCTCCAGGCAAGTGCTTTATCAAGTTGACAGGTGCATTTGAATTTCCATGGGTGGGGGATATAATAGGTTATTTATGTGTCATTTTAATAGAAAGACCCAACCATCAAGATGGACAGCAGACTTTATCAGTACTGCTGTTTGCAACTAATCTACCAATTTAGTACCCCATGAAAATACCTGCAACAAAACCTGTCCATTTTTCTTTTACACTCCATTATGGAAAAATCAAT
The DNA here is from genome assembly GCA_003508835.1 of Eonycteris spelaea. Taxonomy (NCBI): domain Eukaryota; kingdom Metazoa; phylum Chordata; class Mammalia; order Chiroptera; family Pteropodidae; genus Eonycteris; species Eonycteris spelaea. Next base: position 147,840 of record PUFA01000044.1, read on the forward strand.
ATAGGCGCTATTCATCGCAAATCTCCTGCTTGTCGGTTGCCTGAGCCACAGAATCTGAAAAAAACTGACAGTTCAGCACTCTGTGTGGCAGAGCCCATTTCTTACAATTTTATTCTACCGCATTCTGGCATACACAATAGCCCAATTGGCCTAAAATATGTTCTAGAATCTAAAATATTGCTCACAGCCCCTGAATCTGATTAATATAAAGTGAACTTCACCTGTAGTTAGCTTTAGAGCAAAAACAGGAATTAGTTGACTTCCAAGCTTGGCAGATTTAATTCTTCTCTGTTTTTGACATTCAAGCACTGCATAATAACTCATAAATTTAGTACATAATAATTCAGTCAAGCAACTCATAAACTATGCAATGATAATACTTTACTCTTCAACCAGCATTATCAAAGACAGAGTCTGACTACCTACTTTCCAGGAAAATGGTTTACATGTTTCCTCCAAAACATCTCCATCAGGTTTCATATCCCAAATCATACGTTCAATGGGAAGAATTCTCCTATATCCCAAAGTAAATATATAATGGAATGCCAGCGAGTTCTTTACTTTCAACTACAAAGCTAAAGGTTTTCAAAGTGTTTAAACTTCAGCACCTCCCCTATGGAAACTCTTAAAAGCACAAAGTTTATTTGATTCCTCTTTGTTTCCGTCCAAATTGTTAAAATTATATTTTTGTCTAATATTTATTAGATGAATGAGTGTGTAACAAGCAAAAATTTATACATCTATTTTTTGCTATTGGATATGTTAGCAAAAGCTAAACGTTTTAAAAAGCCCCATAAATGATTCTTAGACATCAAGATTTTAACTAACCTAACTACATCAATTGAGTATGTTGCATGGAGCTCTGTACCAGAGCCTACAGATTGGCTCACTCAACATAAACTCCAGATACTTCACAGGTAGAAAAAATCTTAAGACTATATTTCCCAGATTCCCTTTCAACCACAAGTTCCCTTTAGATATTTCCTTCTTCTTAAACTAGCAAGGGGAATTCTATTCCCTGTAATCTATAACTCTGACCAGTAAGAGACAGAAGGACTGCCCTGAGATGTTTTGCTAGACAAATGATACATTATTTCCATTCTGAAGTCATAATTTTGTATATTCTTTTCACTTGAAAGTTGGAATTCCACAAATTATGAACTCTTATTTCCTTGTTAACAACTGACCTTATTTACTTAAATGACTTTGTAAAAACCAAGTTACTATATTTTAACTTTCTTTAATCATAAGATATCTGTATATCTAAAGACATCATCAGAAACAATCTGTTGCTATTTACTAGTATGTGCTGTCTCAATGAAATTATATCTATTGAGCATTCTATTATGTTCCAGACATTCCCAGAGCATCTTGTGTGAATAATGACAAAGCTCACAAAAAGAAAAGTTTTGTCAAAACGTGTGTTTTATTTTCATGATATTTGGATACAAAACAGGCAACCTCACATCTTTCAGAAAAATAGCCCCACACCATAGACTGGGTTACCCGTGTGGTTGTAGAAGAGAATAATTTGGAGTACGGTCCTGAGTCTTGTTGGTCACATATCATACAGACAGGACAGATGTGCCAAAGGGCCAGAAAAATTTATCAGTGCACTCCTTTTATTGGTCTCAATTCTAGGTACTATTTGCTTCCAATAGTTCCTCAGGTGATAATAAAACTGAGTCATTTGGAGGCAAATAAATTCTCTGATATAAACAAACTCTTTGAGAAGTGATGTTACCTCTGAAACTTTTTGATATGTAGATATGTCTCATATCATATGGGCACACATATTTTCTCAAGTGTTATATATACACGTCAAACTCATAACAAACAATTGAACAATTAATTATAACTGCTACTCTTTGTACTATGATTGTTTTATGTATTTAATTTTTTCTTACACTCCTGGCTAGTAAGTTTCTTTATTGCATACTTTATATGTCTTTACGTGCTCCAAGGTATTTACTGCAGTGTTGGACAGAGCAGTGGCCCAATAAATGACAGACTAACTGTCAAGGATATTTGGTCCTTTCAATGATTTTTAAAGATTCAGGCAGGTATATAGTTCTGCGATGTCTTATTAGTATTTTATTTCATTGACCCCTTGTAATGACCTGCAGAATTCCTTTATTAATGGGCCAAAATTACACATTCAAAACACAGCTTCCAGTAATATCAACTGTGAGATCAATGTAACCTTGAAGAATTCATGGTAACTGCAACAATGTCAGGAAATATAGAAATAGGAGCTTTATCAATTCACAAGAGATCATATCTGTATTTGCATCCACTTTGCAATCATGTTTATTGATGAACACTGTTCAAATATTGCTATATTATGAGATTGCTTACCCTAGATTTTCTAAATAATTTTAATCCCTGTCTTTTCTGTCATGTGAATGATCAATAATTACCTGGGCTCAAGTGATACGATTATTTGTGGGTAGCTGTTGTGTTTATTCTGATGGCTATTGGAAAGCACGTGTTCCTCAGACAAAATGAATAATTTTCATTGTACTTTTGACATAATTAAGTACAATATAGTGAAAAATGTTTATTGGATTCAGACCAGGATGATGAAAGCTTGAATGGCATTTTAGTGTCTTACATTAAGCTGCCTGAGCTTCAATTCTACCATTAGGAAAATAGGAATTACAGCCTATTTTTCATAGTTTAACAAATATGAGTTATGACAAAGCAAGTGAAATTGTCAAGTTGATGTTTTTATTATTATTATTATTATTATTATTATTATTTTTAAATAATCATTAATTTTTGTTAAGGACTAGATAATTATGCTTAAGTAACTTAGCAAGTGAACATGTTATTAATAATTAATTCCTAGGCTTCTGAAAATGTAAACTTTCAAGGCATGACATTTAAATTGGAATTTGGTTTGCAGAATAATTTAAATGTAACAAAGTGATATTTATAATCTGTTTTTATTCCTAAGTAAGTCTCCACTAACACAATTGAGAATCATTATTCCACAGGTATTGCTATGCAATCTCTTATGATGGATCTTGGGTTTCCCATCCTCAAAACAACTGTTACTTCTATGTACATTTCTCCTAAATATATTTTCACTTGAAAGTTGGAATTCCACAAATTATGCACTCTTATTTCCTTGTTAACAACTGACCTTATTTACTTAAATGACTTTGTAAAAACCAAGTTACTATATTTTAACTTTCTTTAATCATAAGATATCTGTATATCTAAAGACATCATAAATATATTCTCAAAATTGAATGTTTCTTATGAGTTCAGTTGGAAGCTGTTTGTTGGGGTTTATATTTGTACAACAAGGGTCACAATGACTCCTCCAACGCACAGGGCCACCTGCTCTCATAAGGCCCCTCTATTAGTGGCATGGAAGAACGGTAGAAGTTTCGTAGTGGTGTCATTTGTTTTATGCCGCCCTCCAAACACCACACTCTTCCAGAAAGTAGAGTTACTGAACTTTAACTTAGTTTTATATATATATATTAAACCTTCTTAATAACCATCAACTTGGTCACTTCAAAAATAACCCTGATTTCTTAACTCAATTGTGTCATTCTAAAAAATAATAATAATAATTAGAACTAGAAGCCATTACATTGATGTCTTATCTCAGCTAGTTTCCTAAGGATGTCATATCTCATCATATCTTCTAGTTCAAGACTTTGGCAAATAGATGAAAGGATAAATGATGAGGCTATCTTTGATGATTTCTTTAAACTCAGCTCCTTTCGCCTTTGAAAGCTACTTTATTTGAGGCTGCACACCCACACCTTTATTTTTTTATTATCACCTGAGGAAACAGTGAGAAGGAATGTTGCATTTAGAGACTACATATTGTTTTTGTGTTTCTCTTAATGTACATATTTAAGTTCATATTAAAAGTAAGACTACTTTTTTGTCTTGGGGAAATAATTTAATTGAACTATTTGTTTATTGAAAGGGATAGACATGTTTCTACTTGTACAGAGGCCTCTGAAAATGTTTGGGAAAACTGCTGAGCATAACAATATAAACTATTGTCTTCATTGTGTAGAGTTGCATTTCCCAGCCTGTTTCCTTTTAGAAAAATATTTATATATTTTTTGTGTGAGTTTCATGGCAGTGAGACACCAGACTGTATGTAAAGTGGAGGAAATATGCAATATATGCTCCCTAATGGCAGGGTGAACTAGTGTGGCAGGGGCAGCAGGAAGATAAGGCAAAAGAGACAAATGTGAAAGTTCTGGTCTTGTGAATTCTTGAAAAAAAGCTAAATTTATTTAAAAAAATAATACTAATGATTTGTTTCCATTACTCAGGATCATATAGACAAATGTTAGGAGGTTATGAAGGAGAAATAAAACCATGCTTTGTCATGTCACATAGGGGTAGATAAACTCTATTTATTATTCTTATACTGATCATTAAAAATATTAGGAAAAAACATAGTTTCAAGTAATTTTTAATCTTAATTTTAGCCAATTAAAAATAAAAATAACAATTATACTTTACAAATCACTAAGAAATAAAATATATATAATTCAGACAGCAAGAGACACAGAACCACAAAAGAAAGTTCAAGAAAAACAATATTTAACAGTTTATAAAACATGATGTCAGAATTGATTAGTAAATGAAGTCTGAGAATTTAGGAAGTAGAGTAAGACTTAGAAGCCATAAAAGCAATAAAGAATTCAGAAAGAAAAACTTAAGTTATTAAGAATTAAAGCTCATAAAAAAAGAATCATAGTCATCTTTAAAAGGCTAGTGACAAAGGAGAAATGTGTTTGGAACCAAAAAAGATGCCGAAACAACAACCACGACAACAATAACTATAACTATATATATATATATATATATATATATATATAGAGAGAGAGAGAGAGAGAGAGAGAGAGAGAGAGAGAGAGCTATAATCAATAATGATCTCTAACAAACTGAAAAAAAAAATCACTAACACCCCAATAGAAAGCTAACAAATGTCTCAAGTGAAAAATTCACAGAAGAAATGCAAATAAGCATAAACATATGAAAAATTTCAGTCACCAGCAATCAGAGAAATACAAATTAAGACTATGAAATTTTACTTCAGACAGGCAAAGTATTTGTTTGTTTTTAAAGGATGATATTCAGAGCTGGTGATAATGGGTTAGAATGTACACTACTCTACACAGCTAGTGATAATATAAGTTATCATATTTCTACAGAGTAATTTGATAACAAGTCTTTTAAATTTTTATATTTTTGACTTGGTAATTTATTTCTAGAGAATGAACCTAAGAAAATTATCACATACGTGGAAAAGATTTATGTACAAAATGTTCATTATTATTCATAATAGCATAAAATTGAGGAGAAAAGTACTTAAACACCATATAATAGGAAATAAATATATCAATGTTGGTACTTCCAGGTCAGGAACTATACTATACAAATATTAACATTATATTTTCATAGAACCTTTAAAAACACTGGAAAATGCTTTAAATATATTGAAACATATATGTGTAGTATAACTTAAATTTTGGTGAGATTTGGAAGTTAATTTCTCCTTCATACTTTTGTTTTGCTCTCCAATTTTTCCTAGATTGAACATGTATCACACTGATCATCAGAAATTCAATAGACATCATTCAAAAATAAATATTTCTCTCAAGGAACAAAGGTCCTTACTTTCAGAAATTTGAGCTTATTTGTGTAATTTAAGAAAGAAATCCTGTTTCTTTAAATTCAACTTTTATGTTGAGCCATCACTGGGAGGTTGTGCTGAATTTCCCCCATTAAGCAGTTTCCTAAGGAGAAACCACCTGATCAAGCACTCACTGCACCATTTCTTCAGATTTTTTAATTTCAAAACATTTCACTTGGCAGAGGCAGACCAGGGAGCCCTGTCAGTGACTGCTGGTATTTGGCAATGATAGTGGAAGCACAGGAAGGAACTGAGCTCCAGAGTAAGCCAACATACTTTAATCAGCTTCTAGTCATGGAGGAGCCGAGATTTACAAGGGCCTCACACCCTTAGGTATAAGCAAAGTGACAAACTTCAGTGTAGCTGCAAGGTTTTATAGCGATGTTATCACTCAGAGAGCAGAGACATAAATGCAGAGGGATTGGAAGAAAAGTGCATAATGTTTTCACACTCTAAGTTTAATTTCAATATTGTTTTGTGCTCCTGGGCTGCCTTATGAATGATTGTAAAACTCTATCATTTCGAAAATTAGTGGATCACAAAGAAAATTGCACCTTTGATGACTCTGTTGTAATGGGCTGGTATACTTGTGGCCTCACCTCACATCAGGGCATGCTAAATTGTCCCTAGTTTAAGGGAAAAGATTTGCAGAAAATGACAAAGGATGAAAGAAAATTTTTTTTTTTGGCACAAATTAAAAAGAAAAAGAAAAAGAAAATTAAAAGCACAGTGCCAAGAATATTGAATCTAAGAATCATGCCTATAATTGAAAAGTAGAACTAGGGTATTTCTAACTTATATGGCCAGTATGTGTTATATGGGGCAGGGTGAGACATGCAGCTTTTGAACTTGACAGAATTATACAGATGATGTTTCCATAATCCCCCCTGTTTCTGAACAATTTCTTGTTGTATTATATATTATATCTACAGCTGTGCTATGTTCAGTGGCCATAAAACCATCCATTTGTGTAATCTCAGAGCAAAAAGCACCACAAAGAAAAGCAATGGGACTGGGAAAATGATCCATCTTCATTTATGCATTTAAAATTTTTCTCACTGTGATAGCCTGGTGAGGTGGATATCTTCTTGTGAAAACCACAGAGAGCCAGCTGCCTCTTCCTAGTCCAACAAACATCAGTAGAGACAATAACATTAAGGATTCATAATCCCACATAGAAGTACACAACATTATCCTAACTAAATTTTCTCCTTTTGCATCCCCAAGACTTATTAATACACTGGATAAAAAGCTATGGGAGCTCGAGCTTCCACAGTGTGTGTGATGGATATCATATTCCAGCTGCTCAGTTTGGAAGCTTTGTACCAGATTCATCAAGTTCTAGAGGAAATAAACAGAATGTGATGTCTGATTCTCACAGTTGTCTGAGCATGCTTTCTTCATTTCTCCTGTCATATATGCCAAAAATATTACCTAAAACACAAATGTTCTCAATTTCCTCAGTTCTACAGAATTTTATTTTCACCAAGTCTGTGTTTTGCCAACAGACTATGATAAATACCTCAAATATTTGAAGTCATTTCTGAAGGAAAATACACTGATTTTTGGCTGCACCATTATGCAGTCTTCTTTGCTTATTCTCTTTCCTTCACAAGGCCTCTACACATTGTCTTTAGGACCATGGTCCTCTTCTTGTCAACTCTCAAACCTCTCTTGACATACTCTTCCTAGACTTTAAATACTATGTACATGTTGATGACTCAGACTTATGCTGCTTTCCAGACTACTCCCTGAGCTATAGACTTTGTATCCAACTATTTGACATCTGCACATATAGATCTATTAGGTATTGCAAATTTAACAAGGCTGCATCAGAACTATTGATTTCTACCCCTTTGAAAAAAGAAGCTCCTCAAGTCTGCCATCACAATACCATCCCCTAATTGCACGGACTTAACACCTGAGTGTCACCTTCTGCTTCTTGTTTTTCACTTTCTAAATCCATCTAATCCATCAAAGCTACTTGACAGAGACTTTTCTGAGTAGCTCATTCATTTATAATTTTAAAAATTTCCCTCTTCCTAGTCTGCTTTACTTCGAAGAGTCGGAGAGATACTTCAGAGGATTGGGATAATTAACTATGTTTTAGGTAATGTGGTGGGTTGAGGACAAAAGGTCCTTGGTTTTTCTTGGCATCCTTTCATGCTCTCTGGCCACTGAGGCAATCTTTCTTACTGCCTGGTTACTGCTTGCCCTGCTGAGGTCAGCAGCTGGTGTAACTCATGATAAGGTCGGTCTTTGCTTGGTCAGGGCCCGGTGTGTTCCCTGGATGATTCAACTAACCTTCAGCTCTTACTGGTGTTGCTGTGATCCCTCTAAGTTTCTGTTATTACCTCTATCCAAACCCTGGTCTTGTTGCTTTACTCTGTAGCTGATGCTGTGGAATGGCCACAATGGGCCTCCATTGTGGCTCTATGGCAGGATTATTGCCTCTCAACTCAGCTGCCTTTCCAGCTTCTCCCATCAGAACACAAGACCTCTTCAGGTCTGCCCCGTGCTCCCAGGAATAAGAAATCTTACTTGGACCACATGCTTTGTGCCCTGCATTCTTAGTTCAAGATTAAATTTAGGTGGGGTACAGAATGTGGGAGGCTGTACTTTAAGTGTCCATCAGCTACTTCAACCCACTTCCTCTCTGGACCAAATACTGGAACACAAAATAGAGAACTATGTATATTAGGGCTTGCCTCTGTTGCTTTTAATTCTATTCCTCTCACTCCTATCTACCAGTTCCTAAGGAACAAGAAGGGACAAGCTTTAGGCTTTTATCCTCTCTAAATAATATCTGCCTCCATCCAAATTCTGATCTCAAAACTGAATTGTGTATGAATTGGGTTTGGGAGAGAAAAACTAGCTTATTCATTAGGGAGGTTAAAGTAGGAGGCATTTTAAAACTCTTGCACTGTCGCAATTGTATGGCAGTAAATAGTTATAAGGTATTTATGCATATTTTTAACAGTGTCACTTGAGTTACTTGGTTACTCTGAAGTGAGATTGATCTTGTGCAAATGAAACAGATGTTCAATAAATGTATCAGAAAACCCTGGACACAATGATTGTAAGTGACACAAGTGGAAATTTCTGAAGGCTTCTTTTGGTCATTTGCGGCCAATAAGATAGATTTTTTTTTTTTTAATGAGTGAAGTTCTTCAAAGCTTATCCTTTAAAACCATTGCATGCAGCAGTATCAATCATCACCTAACCAAAAAAGCCTTCTACTAAAGACTGCGTCAAAGTATTGTGCTTGCTTTACACATGTGGTTATTGCCTTAATTCCAATGTTATTTTTTTTCTGTATATATAGTCAATGTCAAGCCACACCACAATAATGTGATAATAATACATATTTGTAAAGCATAATTCTCACTTCTTGTATTCTAAACTAATTAGCATAAGAAATTAAAGTCACAATCTCTAAAATTTTTTTCTCCATCACTTTATGTTTAATCAATCTATACTATTATATTTAAAGTAGGTTTCTTGTAGCCAGCATATAGTTAGATATGTTGTGGGCTTCCCATCTGATAACTACCAGGTCTTAATTGGTGTGTTTAAACCATTTAAATTGAATTTCATTATTGATTTGATTGAGTTCAGGTCCACCATTTTACCATTTTTCTTTATGTCATCTCTTTTTCTTATCTCTTACTCCTTTTCTGACTTCTTTTGGATTATTTCCTGTATCCCATTTTAATTTACATTTTGGGTTTTTGAACTAATATTTTAGTATTTACTCTAATGATTATAAATGAGCATTCCTAACTTTTCATAGTCTATTACAGCTAAAAAGTTGTACATACTTTATTGAATTTTAGAGCAGAAAAAAATAGTGTGTTAAATTTGCCAAAATCTACTCCATTTCTGTTCTTCTACCATCATCCTGAAGTTCCCAGTTTCCTTCTGGTATCATTTCCCTTCAGCCTGAACAACTTCCTTTAGCATTTCTTCTACACCTGATATTCTGGATGAATTCTCTTAGATTTTCCACACAACAGGATGCTATATTCAACCTTCAGTCTTGATGGATGGATATTTTAATTAGATTCAGAATTCTGGCTTGCCGGTTATTTTGTTTCGATACTTCAAAGGTATTCTTCCACAGTATTCGGGCCTACATAGTTTCTGATAAATTATCTCCTATATGCATTATGTTACTTTTTCTCCATTTGCTTTCATTATTTGTTTCTCTGATTTTTAGAAATTACACAACTGTTAACCATTTGATACTGTCCTCAAGGCTCTGCTCATATTTTTGGTCTCAATTTCCTTTCTCTCTGTTCTTCAGATGGAATAATTTATGTGAAACTATTTTCAAATTCACTTACTCTTTTTTCTCTTATCTCAAGTCTATTAATTAGCCATAGAGTAAATTTTTATTTCAGATTTTATATTTTTCAGTTCTGAAATTTTCAGTTTATTTTATAGTTTCTACTTTTTTCACAAAAACTTTTATCTTCATTTATTGCAAAGAATTCGCTTTACTTCAGGAAGGATGATCAAAATAGCTGATTCAAAGTCCTTCCAACTTCTGAGTTATCTCAGGTGAAGCATCAATTGAACACACTTTTTTTCTTAGAATTGGTCAGATTTTCCTGGTTCTTTGTAGATTGTGTAATTTCACATTGTATCCTTGACTTTTTTTAAAGTCTCTCTGGAAAATATGTATTTTTGCTTCTGTTTTATTTTGCGAACAAAATCACCCCAGGCAAGGTCAGAATGCAAGTTCTGTCTCACCTTTGGGTAGTGGTCCTGATGGCAATTCAACTTTCTAAGACCTTGTAATACTGTTTTGATATGTTACATACATGTGCCATTCAGAGTTCGGTCTAAGATTTGGACTTATATTGTAGTTAAGTTCTCTAAGGGTTTTGCTATAGTTCTTTGGATCTGTTCCACACATATACAGCTTGGTGGTGAGCTCAGAATTATGTCAGTTCATACATAAGATCCTATATAAATCATATACTCTTAATGTAGAAAGGATCCCTTTATTCTGGTTTCTCTATCCAGAGCCACAGATTTTATCTTAGGGTTTTAGGTGCCTCTTCCGGATACTTCAGATAAATATAATGATATAATACATAGCATGTTAGTTTTCTATTGCTGTGTAACAAATTACCACAAACAATATTTTAAAACAATGTTCATATTTGATCTTACAGTTTATATCAATCAGAAGTTCAAGCTAATTGGGTCCCCTTGGTTAATATCATACCAGTCTACAACCAAGATATTAGTCTGGCTGTGCTCTCATCTGGGGCCTAACTAGAAAAGAATCCATCTCCATGCTCATTCAGGTTTTTGGCATATTTAGTTGTACATGGTTGTATGACTGAAGTCTATGTCTTCTACCTCGCTGTCAGTGAGTGACTGCTTTCAGCTCATTAGGGACTTGACACATAGTCTCCTTCCTAAGTAGTTCACAGCATGCTTCTTCAAGGCCAATAAAAAGAATATGTATCACTTTGAACTTCTTCATGAAAAGCCTGGACTCTCTTTTTAAAAGCTCACCCAAATAATTCAGGCTTACCCAGAATAAATTCAAAATCATCTGATTTGAAATTGGTTATATCTGCATAATCCCTTCACCTTTACTGTCATCAGTTGATGGAAGTTTTAATTATTCCTATGTTTTAGCTATTATGAGCAACAGAGCTATAAAGATTCTTGCACAAGCATTTTTTTTTTTTTTTTTAGTTAGACACCTGAAAGTGGAACTTCTGGGTCATATTATAAATTTAAAGAGAAGTGTATCTTCACATGTTCTGATTTTATATTCCAACTCCATTCTTACTAGCTGTGTGATCATAAACAAGTAATCTTACTTTGCTGTGCTTCATATGCCTCACCTGTAATGATACTTACCAAGCAGTGTGACTCTAAGAACTAAATAATTCATGTTAAGTACTTGAGCATGGCTTGACACAGAATAAACATTCATTGTTAGCTACCACTAATACTTATTCTGACAACCTACCAGGTATTCAATAAGTATTCTCTGACTGATCAACAGGTTAAAGATGGTTTTGCTGGATAACTTGCCCTACACATAAAGCTTCTGATACCTAACTTCTATATAACAAGATTCAGATTTCTTTCATTTCTTAATCATAGGGCCTGTGCTTTGGGCTAACTTTGTGACTGATCCTTTGAGAGGTTTGTCAGATATCTAACACCTATAGATTCCTTGACAAACATACATTTTCTAATTTTGCAAATAATAAATACAAATAATGAGAATATACAGGTTTCCCATTTCTGTAGTGATTTTTATGAAAGGAAGTTTACACAATTGTAATCTTTTTCCCACATGTGACTGTTAATATTCTGATCTATAACATCAAATAAACCCTGAGGATTTTGGTTTTTGATTTTTTTTTTTTTAACTACAGGCTGGTGGTCTGTCTGGAATAAACTTTATGTGTGAGGAAAAAATAAAATTTTATTTGCTGTTTGCAGACTAAATAATTCTTTTAAAGAAGTAAGTTTATTGATGTTATAAGCAACGTGATACCTCTTGGGGCATGAGAGATGTCTTGGCTAAAAGCACCACCCTACTTCCCCTCCTCTTTTTCTTCACATTCTTTTAATTAAGAAGTCTGTTGATTAAAGGGTCATTAGCAGGCGCGTTTCCTATTCTTGGAAAAATAAGGTTATTTTAAGAAATCTAACAGGCTCAAGATGTCATGTTAAATGAGTGCTTCTTCTTTTATGTTTCATCCTTCAGATAGCATGTTAAAAACTTTTTCAATTTTTTAAATTGTCCCCTTACTATGATCTAACAGTATAGTAACTCCACCTCCCTCTGTTTCCTGGAAATATTAAATATTATAATTCTATGTAGGAATTGTCAAAATGATTTGGGATTATATCGCTAATATCACTTAGCTCATCATGGGATAATTATCTTTCAGGAAAGAAAAGACCTGAATTTCTCCCTGAATTCAGATTATTTATCCTGTCAGTCAGCATAGCTTTGCAAATTACCTGGGGGAAAACTGTGTGTCTCAAACCAGAAAAGGAACTCAATAAAAATCCTAGCTTGCCACCATCAAGAACCCTAGGAGATCATTTTCAATATTATTGGTTGTAAAGAGTTTCCTTTGTTTAGCAGCAAACCAGGAGTTAAAAAGCAAGGAAGTAGGAAGTTCCTAAAAATTTACAAGGATTCTTCAGAGTAAAGGTGTGGTAGCTGTGACTCTGAAGTGAGGTTTAATAGATCAGGGTCTTCCCACTGAGTAAATTAGCTATGGTAGGTTTGTAAACTTGTTTGTAAGCTTGAAACCATTTATATTTTCATCTTGTTTCCCTATTGTTCTAAGTATTTAACCAATTATTTTTCTTATTTGAGGGCTGCTTGAGCTATGTTGAAATATTCAAGGAATGGAAAGTTTATCCATACTTCTGTTAGGATTTGAACATTGGAGGAAGGCAACTCTGCATTCCTGCCAGCAGTAATTCAAGTGAGAAACCCAAAGGAAGAGAACATCAAGGAAGACAATTCTGGTGTCACATGATTCAACCATTGTCCATATCTAGAGATAAACCTTTTCAATGGTAAAATCCCAAAGGTTTTTTGAGTAATTTTTGAGATGGAAGTGATTTCTCTCATACCAACCCCAACCCAATGTGGTGGTCTCTGATGCTTCAACTTTTACAGAATTGACCAATTATCATGCTAACAATTGCCTTAAATTTTTTCTATTTTAAAAAACTTTTTACAGTTTCTAATAGGATACTATGTTCTTTGAAGGTAGAGATGTGATTTAAAATTTGTTATTTTCTCACAGAGATGTTAACATACTGATGTGTATGATATATAGTCAACATTTTTAAAAGTTAGCCTAGATATTTGAAAATTATTTTAATATTTAATAGTTTAAATGTAATAGTTTAAACTGTATCATATTCAATAAACTAATCAACTCCATTTCCAATTCTTTTGTGAAATATACCTTATGTTTATGTTATGTATTATTAACACACTCAAATAGCTGTGGAGTTAAGAGAGAGAACACAGGTGCTGGAGTAAAAAAAAAAAAAACAAAAACCTGAGCTCCAGTCCAGGCTTTGCTTCTTACTAGAAACTTTGTCCAAGTCTTATAATCTCTCTGTAGTCTTTAATTATTAAATAAGAAAATAAAATCTTTCTTAAAGTTATCGTATTTCATTGAAATTATACACATGAAAGTGCTTCATTAAATGATTTAAAGTAAAAGTAAGCAGTAGTAGTAGCAACATTGTATTAATAATTACATTGGAATCTAAAAAAGCACTTTTTAAATTTAGCTAAAGAAGATTGTCTTTAATAGAAGGGTATAAAAGCACCCCAAGTTAAATACTAAGCTTTATGAAAGGAAGTAATATAATACACCCTAGATGTATCTTCTAAACTGGAATACCCATAGTCACATTCAATTATATCAAAGACTTAAAGAATATATTCAAACTAGGGTCCTCAATTACAAATTACAAAAACGAAGCAATAAGAGAGCATTGCCATTTAGTAAAAGAAAATCTATTGGTGATTCAGTAAAACAAAATCTATTTAGTGAAAAATAAGCAAGAAAGCTAGTGATAAAAATGAAAACAAAATAAAACAAACAAACACCCTCTAAACTATGACTGGAAATGTCTTCGCTCCTTCACTGGGTGAATTCTATTTTACATGCTATGTCAGGTTTCCAAGTTATTGCTCAAAGTTCAGTAACATGCCGTTCTGAAAAAGAATCTCCTATGCTTGCAATGAAACTCCCCTTCCTAAACTAAAACTGAATCTTGAAAGCATTGCTAATGTCTTTCCAGTCTAGCTGTTTCACATACAATACCATAGCTTCCAAACGTCCCCGCAGTTGAAATACTCAGTGTTCTTTTACTTAACCTACACATAGCTTCAAATGCTATAGTTTATAAAGCAATAATGAAAATAACAAGTCTATAAACCTGTGCTTAACGGCAGGGGTTTTTAGTTCCCAGGTCTTCAGACCTGTAGTTTATGCAGTGATTTATATCTAGCGGAATGAAGGAAACAATGTAAAGAAAGGAGAAATAGAAGGAACACTCAAAGGAGCCGTGCATGTGCGTGTGTGTGTGTGTGTGTGTGTGTGCGCGCGCGCGCGCGCGCGCGCGCGTGCACGTGCACGTATGCAAGAGAGAGAAAGACAGAGACAGAGAGACAGAGAGCAACAAAGACAGAAAGAGAGAGTTATGTGTTGTTGTGGAATAGCAGAAGTCAGAAGATTCAAGAGAAAGAAGTTCAGAAATCTTTGGCCAGAAAACCAATTGGCAACAGCCAAAATATCGTGTGGTGTCTGTAAATCTGCTCAAAATCCTAGAACAGTATGAGGTGAGAGAAAGCACTTAGGGAGTGGCAACTGCATATTTTCTATATATATAGGAGGGAATTAGTGGTATTTCATGCTTGGAAGTGGGCTAAGGTGTATACTTTGAAACTGTAAGCAGTTTTGAGTGAGGTTCCATTTTGAGGAGGGAGGGTATTTGGGGGTGACAGACCAATGGGAAGATAGTAACATTACCACTGAATGTTCTATGTTTAAAAGTAAAGGGACTGAAGACAGATGTTCTGTGTGATTTCATGCATTTTAATGGGTATTTCCTTCTTGGGCTTTGAAGCCAATACACAAGCTTTTTATGCTACATGTTTTCTTCATTGACACAAGGACCAAGAATGTGCTGAAAGCAGAGGCCAAGATAGCAAGTACCTAACATTATATTATCCAGATTCCAAGTCCATTTTGTCAGAGATCTTAATTTCTAATTAAGACAGTGACTCTGTCTAAATGGCAACAGTAAAATCAAATAACTGCTTTGATTCATTTTCTTCCTTTGCACAGACTTGTCCATTCTTTTGATACAGTGTCATTTAATTTGAATGCGAATAAACTAACATGTTTTTAGTCTTTCTAGAGACTTCTTGTTTCAGGAAGATAACTTTAAAATTATGTACTTAAATAGGTTGAACAAATAAAGTATAAATACAACTTTGAAATCTTCCTCCATCAAGGCTTTAGGATTGAGATGAAATATATTACTCTGGTCTATAACCTGGAAACTCCCTAATGAAGGGCCTCATCAAGGTCTTCTAGATATTTCTTTACTAGGTCTTACCACAGGAGCAAGCTGTGCTTCTGAGCAGTATTTTGGGAGCAATGTTGCAATTTCAAGTTGATGTAGAATTTAAAAAATAAATAAATAAAAACATTTCTTAAAGCTTCAGTTTTGATATTTTGGCAGATAAACGTGAATCCTGTGCTGAACATCTAGCAGAGGCCATTTTACCATTCATCATTTTCAGATTTAAAATTGAGGGCAAATGTTATATAACCTATTTACATATTATTTACTAAAAAACATAAAATTAAAGGCAAAAAGGTTCTTATTCAGGAGATTTTCATACTTTTCCTAAAACGTTCTGACATATACCAAAGTCATGTTTGGCAAAGTGTCCTAGATTTTAGTCCTGGCTGTGACATTTATTATAATGGGCAGGTAGGTTATCTGGTCTCACTAATTTCCCTCACCTGTGAAATTTCCTGACCTGATTATCGCAAAGATTCTCTAAGAAGCAAATAAAATTATGTTGACAACATGTTGAAGACTCTAATGTGTGATATTAATGTAAGGTACTATTATTTCTTTCAATGTTTTAAGTTAACATCTACAAATTGATTATATTCATATGGAATATTCTAATAACTGTTAGATGACAGAAATAAAATCTTTTAAGTTTAAAACAAAAAAGAGCCAAAGAAAATACATGCCCTTCTTTAAAGAAGCTCCAGTTTCTTCTGATCATCTTTTAGTACTCTGACTTGTTAGGCAGTGTTCTCATCTATACATTTGTATGACACTCCTACAAAATAAGGTGATTCTTCACCCAAAATCAAAGCAGGTATAAACATTTCCTTCCATTCTAATTATGTAATAGCATAACCTTCTACACTTTATCACTCATTGGGAAGCAATTACAAATCATATAGGAAAACTTTTATCAGAAACAACATAAGAGAATTACATAAGGAAATATTTAATGATCGTTCCTGTTTTTAACATGTGAATTTCATTTATGCCCCTTTTGATATATCTATTAATGAAAACCAATTTGTCTATTTACATTACACAGGCTATTATTTGTTAAGTCAATAAATTCATAATTATTAGGCTTAGGAAAAAATCTAAACACAGAAGCCTCTTCCACCAACATATTCACATTCAGAAATGTCAGGATTGGCTAAGTCTTAAAGTTGAAACACACAATTAATAAAAAGTGTTTCAATTCAATAGTTTAGCTAACTGCCATCATATGTCCTCAATATATTTCTCTTAAAAATTTTAACTAGTGGCAACTTACCCAAATACTGAAAATGGGAAATATCAATGGGAAATAAAAAAAAATCCCCAAACCATCATTTTAAAATGGCCTACATAGTTCTTGAGCATAAAGATTATGTATAATATTGTTTATTTCTGCCCAACAACAACAAAAAAGTTGTTACGCATACAATTGCTCAAAGAATAATGAAGAAAGAGAGGAAGGAAGGAGGGAAAGAAGGAAGGAAGGAAGGAAGGAAGGAAGGAAGGAAGGAAGGAAGGAAGAGGAAGGAAGAAGGAGGGAGGAGGAGGGAGGGAGGGAGAAGGAAGGGAGAAAGGAAGGGAGAAAGGAAGGAAGAAGGAATGAGAGAGAAAAAAGAGGAGAAAAGGGGAAGGAAGAATTACTACTGTCTAGGCTACTAATGACTTAGTTCATGCATAAAATTTCCATTTAGTGTCAAAAATTAAACTTTTCTCTAATTCATTCAGGGATGAGGGGATTTTCCTTTTCAGTAAATCCAACACACCAAATTCACTTTACCCAGGATGTGGGATCCTTACACCAAAACAAAGTAAAACGATTTGAGAAAAACATGGTGTCAATATGTTACTCTTTGGAATAAGTGAATGTCATATTTTATTTGTAGAGGTTAGATTTAACATTACTAATCCTTGGTGAATAGGAGAAAAATGCATTAAATTATAAGGTGAGTTTCAAGTTACATGAGCTAGCATATGCAGCATGTCCTGCCAAGCATAATCAAAATAGTTGGCACTGTAAATAGGACAGAACCTTGACTATTCTTTCTGTTTATGTCAGCCCCTTAGTGACGGATGTTCCTCTGATGAATTTTCAAAAGTTTACCTGATGGACACAAATGATCTTGGAGAAGTTGTGAAAAATTGAAAGCAAATATAGATACAGCATTTGCTGAGCACTGTTGTGCAATCATATTGAGGGTAATCAAGTACGTTAAGTTTGTGACAGTATAACTCTTCATGAGCTTTGGCAAATTTCAGTAAAGTGTACTGTTCCTTCATGACAGTACCTTAACTCTGATGAAATAGTTTGTCTATCTGTTTAAGTATTGCAGAAAATAACAACTCCTTTACAGTTGTGGTAATTTAGAGAATGGCGATAATTGGGTTAATCTCCACCATTGCTTACACATATTATTCTGTCTGTTACAACACTGAAATTGTTCTATGTTCTTTTAGGAAGAGAAAAAGTACTAACAGAAAAATTTTGTATTTTAAGTAAAAACTGTGATAGGTATTACCTATGACCTGGAAGTTATGTCAAATAAAATGAGAGTTTCAGAAAAGCACTATTATCATAACAGAAACAATTCTTTTTTATCCTGATGATCTTTAGTGTCATTTCCTCTTATATGATTGTATGATATGCAACAATAGAACATCATAAGAGCTATCACAAAGCTCAAGAGAAAAAAAAATTTACACCATTAATAACTTTTTTTATTTTCTTAGCATTTATTATTGAACCTTGGAGTCAAAGTCCTCTAGGCTATGTTGCTCTAAAATCCCTTAAAAATCTCTTAGGTGAAAAAAAAAAGACTACTTGGATTCTTCGAACAACAACAACAAAAAAGAATATGGATTATGTATACATATAGACTTATTCATTAGTTCTGAGCATCCAAATATTTTATGTAGAAGTCTGATTTCCTGAAAGATATGAGAGAGAAGCAGTGCACATTTTTGTCTCTATGGTCTCTACTCAAAACCTTGTGGGAACTTTCAAGAGAGTTGATTCTTTTCTTTCTGTTCAGCCTTGGAGCCCCAGCCAAACAAGAAAATAACTAGAGATGGCTTTCTTATGAGAGAGCAGGCCTCTTCAGAGGCATAGTTAATTCAAATTAACATTACTTGAATGTTTAATGTATGAGACGAGACTTCCTAGTCTAGCATTGGAAGGGAAACACACTCTGAAGAAACAAGGGGGACAGGAAAATTTAAGAAACTTTCAATTAGTAAGTAAGTAGATGGAATTCATTGAAAAAATATAAAATATCATCAGAATATGATCAATATAAAGTTCTTGATTGCTCTGAATACATGGAGATGAAGATGGTTTCTATTGGACTGGTGAAGCAGACCCTGAAAAGCTTTATAGTGTTGCTGATATTCAGCCTGCCCCTTGAATACAGAGAATTATGATGCGGTAAGATTGTGGGGAAGAGAACTTATGGTTAAGATGGCATAGTAGGTAGACACTGTGCTTGCTTTCTTTCATGACCACATCAAAATTACAACCAAACTACAGAATAAACATCATTTAGAGTTGCTTGAGTTCTGACTGAATGAAAAATCATACAACTGGGGACATACATAAGAGGCTACCTTGAGACAGGTAGGAGTAGCAGAGATACAAAATTGACTGGTCCCACAACTTCATGTGGCTGTTGAGAATTGGGAGGGATACCTTGGCTATGGAGGTACCCCTGGAGGAGCAAGGGTGCTGGCCCCACACTGGGCTTTCCAGCCCAGAACTCTAGTGCTGGAAAGAGACATCCCCACAAATTCTAGCTGTGAAAACTAGAGGATATTGTACAGAGAGTTGGAGGGCCTCTGGAGTTGCACACACTTCTCTTAAAAGGCCCATGCATGAACTTAAAGAACTTACTCTCTGATGGATGAAAGAACAAAACAAAACAAAACAAAACAAAAAACTAAACTAAATGGAAACAAGCAAGCTACCATATGCAAAATTCATAACAATTGTTATAAGGATGCTCAATGAACTTAGAAGAGTAGATGAACTCAGTGTGAACTCAACAAAGAGATAAGAAACATTAAAATGGAGATTTAATAAAACATAAAGAAGAACCAAACAAAGAATACAATAACTGAATTAAAGAATGCATTTGAAGGAATCCACAGTAGATTAGATGAAGCAGAGAGTCAAGTCAGTAATTTAGAAGATAGCGTAGCAAAAAACACCCAATCAGACCAACAAGAAACAAATAATCTAAAAAAATAAGACTAGTTTAAGGGCCTCTGGGACAATATCAAGCTTGCCAATATTCACATAAGGGTACTAGAATGAGAAGAAGAGAGAGCAAGGGATTGAAAACCTAGTTTAAAAAATAATAACAGAAAACTTTCCTAACCTGGTGAAGGAAATAGACATACAATAAGACATACAAAGAAAGACATATATTCTAAACAAGATGAACCCAAAAGAGGCTCACACAAAGGCACATCATAATTAAAATGCCAAAGGATAAAGACAAAAAGAGAATCTTAAAAGCATCAAGAGAAAAGTGGTTAGTTACCTACAAAAGAGCCATCCTAAGACTGTCCGTTGATTTCTCAACAGAAACTTTGCAAGCCAGGGATTGGCATGATACATTCAGTGATAAAAAGCAAGGGCCTACAACCAAGATTACTCTACCAAATAAAGCTATCATTTAGAATCAAAGGACAGATAAAGAGCTTCCAGACAAATAAAAGCTAAAGGAGTTCATCGCTACCAAACAAATATTAAAAGAAATGTTAGAGGGATTTCTTTAAGAAGGAGGAAAAAGGATCAAAAACATAAAGAATAAAATGGTAATAACTATCTATCTATTAATGATTACTTCAAATGTAAAAGGATTAAATACTCCAATCAAAAGACAAAGTTGCTGAATAGATAAAATAACGAGACTCTTAACTATGCTGCCTACAAGAGTCTCACTTTTGATCAGAAAATACACACAGACTGATAGAAAAGAAATATAAAAAGATATTTCATAAAAATAGAAACAAAAAATAAAATCTGGGGTGGCAATACTTACACCAGACAAAATAGATTTTAAAACAAAGGCTATAACATGAGACAAAGAAGAACCCAATAATCCCATTTCTGGGTATTTTTCTAAAGAAACCAAAACTACTACTTCAAAATGACATGTGACTCCACATGTACATTGCAGCACTATTTACAATAACCAAAATATGGAAGCAACATGGGTGTCCATCGATAGGTAACTGGATAAAGAAAAGGTACATATATACAATGGAATATTACTCAGCAATAAAAGAATGAAATCTTGCCATCAGGAACAACATGGATGGAACTGGAGAATATTGTCTTAGGGCAGTAATTCAGACAAAGACAAATGTCATTTCACTTACACATGGACTCTAAAGAACAAAATAAACAAATAAAACAAAAATAAACCTACAGAGAACATTTTTTAGGTTGCCAGAGGGAAAGGAGGTTGGACAGTGGGTAAAAGAGAGAAAGGGATTAAGAAGTACAAATTTATAGTTACAAATTAGTCATGAGTAAAATACAGTGTAAGGAATATAGTTAATAATATTAAATAACTATGTATGGTGTCTGATGGGTGCTTGACTAATCAAGGTGATCACTTCATAAGTTATATAAATGTCTAATTGCTATGTTGTGTACCTAAAACTAAACTAATGTAATATCATATGCCGACTATAATTGAAAAATTAAAAATTATGTTAAATCTTAAAACAATTTTTAAAATATTTCACCAAAAAAAAAAAAAAAAAGATTGTGGAGAGTGGGGAAGGGAACTCCATAAAGGAAATATTACTGCAAAGGCCTAGAGATAGAAACTTTCAATATATAGTCATGAAAAAGCAAATATCTGTGTATGTGAGAAGGTTATATTGTGTTGAACCCTTTAGAATACAGAATGAAGCCAGGTCTCTCCTGTACCCCTTAAGTAACTCTTCCTTAAATTGGGATCCAACTATGTGTTCTCAGTAATCTCAAATTCCATGATTTTATTTTCAGATTAAAGTTTCCATTTCCGTGATAACATATGAAGGAATAAAAATGTTCTAAAATTGAATGATGGTGATGATCATAGAATTCTGTAAACATGATAAAGACCACTGAGTTGAAAACTTTAAATGGGTAAACGTTATGGTATAAATAATATCTTAATAAAGCTGTTATAATTTATTTTACCCATTTTAAAGAGGCAAATATACTTTAAGGTAATGGACTAAGACCTTCATTACTTAATTCAATGTTTCTCTTACTAGGATCTGTCGACATCTGTGAGGTTCTTAGCTACATTTTAAGGGATGCCCAAGAATTTCTCTAAAAGGAGCTTTAGATTATTCATAGGATATACAGACAAAAAATAGAACTCAAGAAGTGAAAACCGCAGATTTTAAAAGAATATAGAAATTAAAAGAAATTGGCAATAGAGACATTTGATTAACAAATTAAAAATTCCTTTGGTAATGCATGCTATAAACAGATAGTATGATTAGATTTAATGAACTATGTATGTATCAGGATCTCTACCCGTGAGTAGATTGTGATTATTTTCCTATGTAGACTGTCTGGAGTTTGAAGTCAGTTTACCTCTTGATCAAAGATAGTTAACTTCCTCTACTTAGATTTTATTAAACTTTGTTTTAGATTTTTGCAATATATAAAAGCATCATTTATTTTAAAAAAACTAAAAGTTTAGTTAAAAAACTGCATTCTATATTTTTAAAAATTTTATTGACATAGCTCATTCAACCTAATGATAAAATTAGGTTTATTATTTATGATTTTTAAATTTTACATGTGACTAAGACAATATGTGACCGAGACAATTAGAAGAGAGCCAGGAAAGAAATATCAGCTAATTGTGAAAAACCAAGGATTCACAGGTAATCTAGAAGGATCAAACATTTGAATAGGGTGACTTACTTATTTGATAAATCATAAAATACAAAAAAAAAAAACAGAAACTCAATTTTTCATGTCAAGAAAATAAAAATAAGCAAGTGTCTAAAGCAAGGGAACAAATGAGTTATAAACCGACTTGGTGACAGGCTGCAGAGTGGCAATGAGAGCATTTCTAACAGCTTGCCTGAGAAGCCAAGGGACCAGCCTGGAAACCAGGAACTAAATATAGATGGCAGTGTGTGTCACTTGGAGTGCAGCATGGTGACTCTGTTTCTGCCAAATGTACAGCAGGAACAGTCACAGCAGCTTAGCTGTGTTTTAGGACCTAATAGAGGCATAAACCACAACTGCTGCTGTTGGCGGTGACAGTGGAAACCAAACTGCATTTTTAATTGGAAAGAAGAGATCGGGGACAAAGAGAAACAACTAACTAAATCTCTCATCAGGAGACACTAAGTGTGGGCAGGTTGTGCCACCAAGTTATGCAGGGTACACGTTTCATCAGATCTTGAAAGATTAAAAATCAGAATGTATAAGAAGACACACTATGATCATGATAGTCAGCGTGTTCTTACAACATCAATATTCTCTGATTTTCTTGCTTCACTGTCTGAAGATAGATCATGGGGCATACATATTGTCATGGCTGAAACATCTATTTGTGAGTGTAACATGAATTGCTAGTTTTGTCTGCCTCATATTCTTTTTATAGAATGGCTATTCCTCAATACCACATGATAGTGACTTGTAAAAAATTTTAAATTGTGCCAGGTGCTTTTCCCTTTCAAAAATACTTTTTTAGGTCTTTTTTTCCCCTAATTATGAAAAAATATGCATTCGTCATGAGAATTAGTAGAAAATTTAGAAAAGCATGAAGACAAATTTCCTATACCCCCACATCAAAGGAAGATATAACCACTATGACAATGTTATGTATGATTTTTTGATTTTTGAGTTTATTTTATCATCTGCCATAGGCCACTCATTTTTGTACTACTTTACCATATTACCTAGCACTTAGCTCTATTATAGTGATATCTTACTTATCACTATTATTTTCTCACCTGTTTTCCTCCTTACTGGACTATAAGGGAAGAGACTCTGTGTCATCTTACTTTCACTTGTACCTAAGGAATATGCCTACTTCATAAAAGATGATTAATAAATAAGTGATAAATAAATAAATGAATAAGTGAACAAATGAAGTTTTCTCATCACATGAGCCTTAGTTTTCTCTTCTGTAAAATGAGAATAATACCAACCACATATATTTGTTTTGAAAATTAAATGAAACGTCATGTAAATTGTCTGACATAGTGACTAACTGACAGTAATAGCCATTTATTTTCTCCCTTTGTTCCTAAGAAAATGATTTTTATAATTCTAACTTCTTTTTAATTGTCTTTGACCTATCTACTAAAAATGTAACTGTTAAGAGTCAAACAAATGATTTCTATGAACAGGTAGCAATAATATGGGGACTTTTTGCAATATGAATTTATCCAAGATTTGTGACTGTTAAAAGACTAAAGAACAAAACCTATAGAAATTAGATAAGCTAAAAGGAGCAAAGGGTAATAGGAGAGATAGTTTCCATAGAGTTGTAGTTTAGTCCCATTAAAGCCTATACAGATGCAACTAAAGTTTGCGTTTATCAAATAATACTAAGATATGAAAAAGTGTGACTTTCATTCTTCCTGGTAAAGAACAAAGTGTACTTCAAAAGAAAAAAAAAAGAGCATTGTTTAATGCTTTCCATAAAATTCCATTCTCTATCACAGAATTATTAAACTATAAGTAGCTCCTGCATTATTAATAAGAATAAATAATAAGATGGCAATTAAATAGCTATCATTAATGACTTGTTCATTAATATATTAGCAGTTGGCTGTTTTATCATGAAGAGAAATTAGAGTAAGATAGGAAAATTCTGTAAATAATAAAACAGAAAGCTGTGTATTTTGTCTCAGTTAATTACAAATATATCTGATTCTTAGGGAACTCAAAAAGAAATTTGCATACTGGGTAGAGATGTAGTTCAAAGTTAATAGGTACTTTGTTACAAACAAAACTCTCTCATGTCTCTTTGAATTTCAGTTTGTTTACTCTTAGAAAAACTTGATTTCCTGTGTCTGAAGAAAATAACCTTATAAAAAAAGATGAAAAGACTACTATATAGCACTCTAGTAAAGGGATGCTAGCAAATTAAGTGTTAATGAATGGAAAACATATGGATTACACTTCACTTCAAATGAAATGATTGTAGAATCAAGGACGGAAGTACTTAGCAAAATGTAAATAAGTCCTTGTCAGTCTTAAAATGCAAACATTTGAGGTATCTTCAGAAAGCTAGTTATTCCTCTCTTTAGTCGTTATCTATCATTTTCATTTTATAGAAGAGATCAATTTCTCCACGGCCAAATGGCCCTGTCAAAAGTTTAAGAATATATTGGGTAACTTATAAACAAACATTCCAGAAGTTCAGAGATAAAAAAAGATCAAGGGAGAAATGTGTATTAATTAACCAAAATTACCATACCAACACAGAATATTATCCTTTGCTCCTTGTTTATCATAATTTAAAAAACAAAACAAAATAGAAATGTCAGTTATCATATGTTTATTAAACATCCATGTGTAATATGTGAAATATATATTTAATATAAAAATATGTAATATATATTTAAATTTTAGCTAAGATTTATATTTCCAAATTAGTTGGATCAATATCAATTTTCATTGTGCAAGAATTGGAATTTATATAATATTAGTAGTTCTAATTACAGTCCACAATTACATAAAAACCCTTAAAAGATGACTGTCTTCATGCTTCTGTAGAATTGGGAATGCAGGAAGAAAATAACATTGAATATGGAGTTTAGAATATATAGTTGATTACTGTGCAGATACCTCTTAATTTAAGATAATTTAGGCATACTTTTGGCTGCCTTTACCTGAGTCCTTAAAATATGTTCTTCACTGGAAAAAAAAGTAATGGTATTCAATGTAACAAAGTTATGTTTTTAGTACCTAGTGTACTGACTTTCCATCAAAAGACAGTTTATTTGCCTCCTACATTGCTGCTTATGTCTCTTTCACTAAAAATTCTGTTCTGGAGTTCAAGATGTATATTTCTTATTGGGGAATACTTAATTCAGTGCCTGACATTTAATGTAAAAAGCCTTTTAGTTAATTTGGAAGTGGAGCCTCCACAGGTAAAGCCTGTAAGTATGAAAGCCCACTGGAATTGTAGTCAGGAGACCAGAAGTATTACATGCAAATGGTTTGAGGGCCTGCCTTTTGTTCCCTCCTATAAGGAATTAAATGTTCCTATCTCTAATTGAGTTAGACCCCTGCTTCCCACCTCCTATAATCAAAGCAGCCTGTTTATGCTTTGAACCAACAAGATTCAAGGATTCTTTGTTTTGTAGTGACCGCTCTGTCACCAACCATTTTGGATTCAGTTTGACTCCTGGTTTCCATTTCCACTTGCTTCTATATTCCATTCTTAAGTTTAAATTTGGTTACATCCATTATAGATTGGTGTTTATCCTCACCTACTTTCAAGTCCCCATCAAGCTCATACAGTGCTCAAAGCCTTGGGCCTGTCCTTCTGCTACAAGTCAGGATAATGAATACTTGATGACACATAAAACACAATCTATAAGTGATTGTGGGATTGAATGGAATAAGATAGATAGAAAATGCCCTGAATAACTTAGACCTTCCATGAATAAACAAGTCTTAATGATGGAAAATTGAACTATGTGTTAGGTAAAATTCGTTAAATCATTTACTTCCCAAGAGGCAAAAGTATTAGAGCTTCAAAGTAAGCATTTGATAGAGTTCAATGCAAAAGCATCCAAATTCTTAACAAATTCTTTACTTCTTTTAAATAAAACTTTCAGTGGCTTCTTATTTTTATGATAAATATCTAGTCTCTACTAATTACACACATTTCCAGCTTCCGGTTTACTTCTCCAGGTTCATTTCTCCCTTTCTTCCATCTTTCTGTTCTTTGTTCTGACCAGAACAAATTGCTTTCGGGTTTCAAATTTGCCTTCATATTTCCTGTCACTATACCTCTACTCACTGTCTCCTTGTGTACAGCAAAGTCTATCAATTGTCTCCACCCCAAAACCTCTTCAGCATGCTTCCATTTATCTGTTTGCTACCACCTTGCCTTTCATGACCTCAATTAAAGCTTTCCTTCTTCCTTGACTGTATTCCCCAAGTAGAAATGAGCAGTACTGGTAGGAAAACACTGTGATCACACTGTGACACACTGCCTGCAGTTTGCTGTCAGTAACAATGCTAGTTTTACCTCTCTATATACTTCATTACTAAATATAGCTTCAATTTTTTCTTAATTATCTCATTTTCTTAAAAATTATAAATTGTATATAACATTCATAATAGAATTTCATGAAAAATGAACAACAGAATTCAAACGATTGTAGTGGTTGCTCTCCAAGTGCACAAAACTGGTAGATAAATAGCTACTCTTATACAAAGATGAGAGAATAGGTGTGTTTCTATGTGCGTGTATTTCCCCAAACACATTCCTGATAAGAGGTGGGCAGCTCCTTCTCAGAGTACCTTACATACTTTCATTGTACAGGCATCTATTAATACAAACTATTCTTACAACAATAACAATCTTCATTAATAGTTTATGGCAGTTCTCAGATAATACAGATACTTGAGAAATAAACATTTATTTTTATGTTTTCCAATTATGCTGCTTGAATGAATCTTTAAATTTATACTACACTGTTCCACAAAGCACAACTTTCTCTAAACCTTCATCTCTGCCTAACATCCTGCTATTTTTTATGAACTCCAATAGCCCATTTTAAAGTGGTAGTTTCTTTAAGAAAATAATTACAATGTAAATTAGTCTTCAACAAATAGTGAGGCACATTTTGGAATTAAATTCCTAAGTATTGAAGCTTTGCTTCCTGATATGTTTAAATTATATAAGTTTAACCATACCCATTCAATCTATGTACCTAGAAATATCATTTCTTCTGTTGCTAATGAAGGTCCTACGGCACAAATTTATTAAAGGTATACATTTGCATGGGATAATAATTGGGTCGATAATATTAAATTCATAGGCTCATTATTTAATTGCAAGGGCAGATTATGAATACAGCTTCTAAAATGTATTTTAATGAAAAACACTACATCCTGATCTAATCATATCAACCTTATGCTATCTAATTAAGGATGCAAAAAATCATTAGAGTTGCAAAATATTAGTTCCAGCTCCATCAGGCAGTGAGCTGCCCCTTCATGAATATATATATTTTTTACTCCACGATAAATACTTAATGAGGTAAAAATGACAAAATTTGCATGTAGGCAAATTAGTTCAATAAAATGGTGTCTTTTCTTACTAGTGAAAGTGACCTTTCCTTCTCAAAAAAATAGCTAAAATATTTTGAAATTATCATCTGGCTACCTTTGCATAAATGACAAATTATATGTATGAACAATATAAAAATCACATTCAATAATCCTAAATTGTCAACATACTGTAAATGTGTCCTGTTCTCTTGCATTTATCAATTTAATAAAAGGAAATTAAGCATATTATAAAGTGTCCATTTATGTGGCAATTTTTAATCCAGAGCATAAAAATGAGAAGCACATGCTTAATAGCTAGCAATATGGTAAATATTTAGATCAAAAATTTAAAGTACAAGAATTCTAGACAACTTACCTGAAATACTTTTATATTAAAATATCTATTCCACTCTTAATTTTAAATTATAGAAAATTGTTCTCAAACTGGCATTATATTTTGAAATTCATACACCAATTATTCAATAAGGCTACCTTCTTTCCCTGTTGAAATAAACTAAACAAGCAAATATATGTATACCGAAAACTAGTATAATATTGTAGGTCAGCTATAATTAAAAATAAATTTAAAAATAAAGTGATTATTGATAGTTGAATTAATATCTGGAAAAAAAAACCAATAAACCTAAAACAAATTAAGAATAATACCATACAAAAATTAATTAAGGAAAGGAAGTCTTTATGACATAAATATCAAGTTATGAAGAGACACAACAAACAAATAAAATATGCATGTCTATTCATTTAAGTTTGGGAATGTTTTTGTATGCTTACCAAACATACAAATAATAACAGATGCTCTACAAATTTTCAAACAATTTGCATAAACACCTCTGTGAATCTCATCACTTATTGGTGCTGAGTCTATACATGGTGGTAAATAGACAGCAGCAATTTATCTAGACGTGAGGTTTCTCTTGATGGCCCAGCAGAATATAAGCCAAAATTTTTTACTTAAGACACAAATGTTTTTAATTATATTGTTTATTTTAATTGCATTTAATCTAATTTTTTTAAACCTATTTGAATGTGTGCACACAATCAGCATTATAGATATTCAAGGTTTGATGTCTCTTCTTGAATTCTACTCTTTTCAATCATGTGTCAGCTAAGCCATTTTACAAGGAAGGGAATAAATACCAATTTTAAAGAGTTAAGGAAATTTACAATCTCCTTTAATTTTCTTTCTAGTACCTAATTATTATTTTTGTCCCCTCCTTCCCTCTCTGTCCTTACCTAACTAAATTAAAAATAATAAATACTGAAATAATTTTCCAATTTCCTCTATATTCTCTTGTTAATTATAATATTGTTCAACTGAAATCATTTTGATACTCAATTTTAGATTGCTTTCAAATTCCTAAACTTCCATGTTATGAAACTCAATAATGAAATAAAATAAAATGTACCTACCTTAAGCATTTTATAATTATCCTAGAAAGTGCTTTTTGCTTAATTTTCAAAATAATTTTGACAAATTTGTTCTTTTAAAGATGATGCTGTTAGTCAAGGATTTTTGAAGAAGAAGGTGGTAAAGTGAAATTTGTTTCACTTTAAGTCAGTGACTATGGTCTTGGGAAGGTCCACTGTAATCTTATCTTAACTATCAAATTAATAGAATTCAAGATATATTGAGTATATTAGTAGTTAATCCATGTTGGATTAAAAAAAAAACCTATTGTTTATGTTTGTATCAAGTAGAGAATGGGATGAAGTAGATTGTATAGGCAAACTAACTATGTTCAAACATTCAATCATTCATGCCTGCATTCTTTTATGAAATGAACAAATATTTTAAAAAATACTATATTCTACAGACCTTGTATGAGCAGCCAATCATTTATTCTACAAAATAATTGTAGTCTAAAAAGGAAGAAAGACGCATGGACAAGTAGTTCTCAGGCCGTGTGTTAGATGCTAGAAGGGCCATGTAAAACAGGCAGTTTTGACAAAAAGAGAATGTTCCTCACAGGCAGGCTCTATAGAGAAAACACTCAAGCTGAGTCTGGAAGAACAATTAATTTTCCAAGTAAGGAGTTGGAAGAATACCCTCCAAACAAAGAGAAATATATGGTAATGTGAAACAATATGACATATTTTTATGTGGGCTAATTATATTTTGGTAAAAAACATTTGGTAAAAGGAATGCTGAGAAGGGTTGGAAGGAATAAGGAAACAGATGTCACAGGAGAGGTAGGAAAGATCAGATCAAATATCAAATACACAATAGTATAAATTTTGGGTTGTATTTTTCAAGCAATGGGAAGTTATTAAAGAGTTTATTCTAGGGAATGCAGGGTTAGAGTTGCATTTTAGAAATATTCGGACAAGAGTAGAGTGTAACAATGTGGCAATCACAGTGTAGGAGCAGTTAGCAAAGTATTGCTGTTCTTTAGAAGTTGAGTATTGAGGTTCCAGACATATGTAGTAGCAAATGGGACAGAGAAGAGCAAATATGAAGGAAGTAAAGTCAATAGAACTAGATGATCAATTTGAAGAAAAGTGTAAGGAGACAAAGAAAGGTCTAAAAACTCAAGTTTTGGATCTTTGGTATTCAGAGAGAATGTAAGCACCTGTACAAAAATTATGGATATGTAAATGATGTGGGGTAGTGTTACAAGTGAAATGAAAGTGTTAATTAGTTAATTAATTGAATTGACAGTATGTGTTAAGTTGATTTTGTTTGAATCATACTGAGTTTTAGATATCTTTGGGACTTCCATCTGAAAATATTAAGTAGGCTGCTGCATTATGTTAGTTAGGGATTCAGAAAGAACGTGTAGCCTTAAAATACATATTTGATAATCTTCAGCAGAATGAAAGACAAAGTTTGAAAAGAAGTTAACCAAAAGATAGTGTGTAGAGTAAGAAGAGGAATAAACTAAGAACCTTGAAAGACTCTAACACAGAAGAGGCTGATAGAGCCAATGAAGAAGTCTATAAAGAAAATTACTGAATGAGAAAAGAGATCAAGAGTACTAACAGAGACATTAAAGGGGAAAGGTAGAAATAATATCCCCTTCCTGCTGTTCACTCAAAGTTACATTAAAGCCAGCAATCTTGTCATGTGTGGAGCTCGGTCACTAGCTTCTTTTATATTCTTCACAACCCTTGCGTAGTTTTGTACAACTATATAGCACAAATGTCAATAAATATTTTGATAAGGAAATAATAGTGCTAAATTATAAGAATCATCTGCTTATATCTCCTCATTTCAATTAATAAGAAAAATCAAGATACAGTTTCATTGCAAGATTTGTTTAGTTATGGTAGTCAAATACAATATTAAATAGCTTCAAGAACCATCAGAGAAAATTCAACAACTTGCTGCTATGCTAACAGAATGAATTTCTTTTGTGCAGTCGAAAAACAAATATATATACTTCAAAACAACTCACCTTCCTTCTTTCAGCATTGATTCCTCGCCATTGCTCAGAACGTTTCACTATGTAACTTAACTCCTGATTGGAAATCTCCAAATCATATGGTATAAAAAACTTATTTTCTTCACTGTGAATGCGTTGAAATGCATCTAATATCCAAGAATCACTGTGCAATCTAAGAACAAAAACATCTGTTATCTGTTTTTTTCCCCAAGATATTGTTTACTTTTTTCAAAAATATTTGTTTCTTTTTATCAGTTTCTATTTATTTAGTTCATTATTCCTATTTCTTTTCCAGAAATTATTTGACTAAGATTCCAGAAATTATTCAATAATTTCTTCCACTAAGTATTATAATCCAACAACAGGTTTTTTTGCAGTTATCTATGAAAAGCCTATTTCTGATTTCTGATGGCAAAGTGATAGACTGTAGAAAACTGAGAACTATTTGGCCATTAATTTATATTATGAATAACCAAATTAGTTCACATGTGATTTTTCAAAGGAAGTTTAAATTTCAATTTATTCTTCCTTAGTGAGTTTGTTTCAGTGCACTATAACAGAATCCCCACTGGACCACCTCAGCACAGAGGTTTTGTTTGGTTGGTTATTTTCCAATGTGAATAATAAGTAGGTCAATTCAGAAAATCACCTAACCTGATGAAATACTCATTTAATCTTTTCCTCTTTTTCAAAACAAATACAAATATTACTCTTGGCTCACCATGTATATCTGAAACTAGTTTAAGAAACACAGAGCTATGTCACTCAATAGTCTGTAGGCCAGATCAAGAACCCTAATGTATTAGTGTTAATAAACTACCCAAAAGAAGATTTTACAAAATTTCCAAGATATAAATTAGACTATTACAACAGTTAAGCATCATATTGAAGTACCTTTCTACACAAAGTGGAAAATTGTATTTTATTTTAATGATCAGGATAATTATATTTTGCTTTAAATAGGCTAAATAATTAAAACTAAAATTTATTAATTTTCTGTCAAATAGCAGTAAATTTCACATTCATTGCATTATCTAACCTTACATTAATTATTTTATATATCGACACGGTAAAATATAAAATGTTAGTCTTACTGTTTATAAGTTACAGAGGCAGAGCCAACTCCAAAGATTATTTCATTCCATCCTCTGAATCATCAGTGAAAATAATTGATACAACACATATCTTCCATTAGCAACCTCTACGTTGATTTTTGACCCTACCCATCGAATAAGATCATTGTGTCTTTTCCCCCAACTATTTTGCATTCATCACAGAGTAGAAATAAAAAAAAACTACAATCAGCTTCACTGACAGCCCAAGATAGACCATCTGGCTTGATGTCATCTAGAAATACAACTACTAGTCTTACTGTGCTTTGAGATTCAAGTTCGGCCATTTGAATGATTTGCTAGTTGCACTGTTAAAAAAGAACTAGTCTTTACCATTCTGTTAAGCGCGTTTAATGCAACATTCATCTTTTCCTTTTAATGGTGGTAAGATTTAATGTAGTGAAATTACTGTCAATTTGCTGCCATAAACATTTTCTATATGAAGATTTTAAGTGCAGGATTATCAACAATGCAATTAGCTTTGAATTAATTAGGAATCAGAGTCCTGTTTCTGCTAGCTTCTGTTTCTTTTGCCCAGAAAATGTCTGTCTCCCCTTTATATCTTCTTCATTCTGTGTGAAAGAATAATTATGTGAACATCCAAGCTGGGATCTACAGGATGGCAAACAAATGTTTTAACAGAGAACAAAATGACACGTTGGAATATGGAAAGCTGTACAAAGATTAATTGCATTTTAGTTTTAATTTTAAATATTTTTTGCATTTTAGTGGAATTTTCCAGTGAAAAACTTCGTGATGAGTTGTTAATGCGTCAACTTACCAAATTTTATTAGTTTTTTGCACATTTTCCATCTCAAGAAAGCCAGCTTATATAAACAAAAAGAAAATCACCTATGGTTGATAGAGTATGCAAAATTAAGAAAATAAATTGAATGTTGATAATTTTATATAATCATTTGATAATATAGTCAATTAAGGGTTATAACATTTATCCAAAAGTGAATTTAAATACAGTTTTGGATATTTATATAGTCTACACTGATCAAAGTTGGTGCATATCTATTGAACTTTCACTTTTCTGGTTCTCTTTTGAAAATTAAAGAGTCCAACTAAATGTTAGGAAAGTTTCTATTCAGATAAACAATATAAAAACAGTTCCAACTTCATAAATAAATTGGACATTGGTAGATATTGATAAGAGAGAGCAATAAACTAGTCTTTCCATAGGCACAAAATTAGCCATTCAATAAATTGTTTAAACTTTCCATGACCATATTTAGTTATGAAAGTTTGTTATTTTCAAATGGGTCATAAATGACATAGATATGCATGCATTTTCATGTATTTTCTAACATTTTAGGTGTGTTTCTATAAATATTATTGAATTATATACAATTAAAAACATTTGATCACATTCAAAGAGAGAAGAGAAAGGAAAGCAAAATAAAAAATTAATTAGTGAATCTAGGAGAATTACAGGTTCATGTACTATATTTGAGAATTTTGTGTTTGAATATTTGTAAATATAAAATTAAAATTTTCTGATATTATATTGAAATTATATCAAGATATGATGAAATTTGAAAATTTGAATTTCTTTTAACAATATGTCTAAAAACTTTATATATTTAAATTATTTTTTCAAAATGTAATTAAAAGAGAAACTACATTTTACCTGTCCATAAAGCCTTAGGTATTATTGCTTGTAGAAATAGGTCACATATCATGCCACAGGTTTAGATGATGGCCAATAAAACAAAGTAATTTACAAAGTTCTCTGCCCTGTGTCCTACATTTGAAGCAATTCATTGCTTGGTGAGTGGCAGAAGCTATTATGTTTGGTTCACATCTGAATGTGGGTCATTTACAGAAACCTAGCATGTGACATTTCTTTTAAAGCTAAAAAGGACAAGTGTGAACATTTAGTTAATATAGTATTTAAGGGTCATAAAAAAGATGAAATCTATAACTTTAGCTCTAAATGCAAAAATATATTAAAATGAAGAAGGATCAAATATGATTGCTTATTTCCAACTCCAAAAGTTACACATAAACTAGCAGTATGGCTTTATACATATTGCCATCAAAGTGCTAATGAATTATGTTGGAAATTACTTATCTACTGGTATAATTACATTAGAATGTTACAATTATACTCTGAACAGAGAGCATATAAATAGTCAAACTTCTTTTAGCTTGACCAATATACATTTGTCATTCTTAGTTTTCAATGTTAAAATCTACATATTCTTTACCTAAATTATGAACACTATAGATGGCATTAAAGTTTTAAAAGGATGAAGAAAGGTTTTTTGTTTGTTTGTTTTTGTTTTTGTTTTGTTTTTTTTGGCTTTCTAGAAACCCTTGAGAACTCTCCATTCTGTTTAATGATAATTAAAATTCGAATGGCTTTGTTTTGAAATTGTACTAAATAGAGAAAAGGGGAAAAGGAAAAGGAAGAAAATAAATAAGAAAAAATAATTTGGAAAAAGAAATTCAGAATATAAAAATGTGCCTAAAATGGGAAATAGACAAGAACTCTATCCCCATTTCCAGAAACAGTCTTATCATAGGTTTCTATTTATAACCATCTGTTCTTCAATACATGTGTAGTCTTACATTTGTAAGGGGAAAATTGTTATTTTAATTTATTCCTCATTGATGAATTTATTCAGTCAACAAACATTCACATATACCTACCAAATGCCAAGTACTTGGTGCTGCAGGCAGCCAGTAGAAGAGAGCATAGATGAGAATTTCAGGAAGAGAGTGGAGAGAGGCTTGCATGGGGCCTTGAAGCTAATGGGTAGATGACAGAGTGGTGAGGGAAGCACAGAGTATTAGTGTAATATAAACTGGAGAAGGCAAGGTTCAGATGAATAGAACTCTTATTATAAAAGCATAGGAAGCCATTATATGGATTTAAGGCAAGAAGTGATATTTTTTTTAATTAAAAATCATTCTGGTTATAGTGAGGAGAATAGATTAAAAGGGGCATGAGTTGGAAGGCTAATGAGAAATAAGTCACAGGAGGAGTTAGGGCATATTGGATAAGGAATAGAGTCTATGGATACCATGAGATAAACAAGTTCAAGAGCTAAGGACCTGCCAGAACCTGGAGAAGGTAGACATAGAGTGTAAGAGAAAGGAGGAATCTGAGGACACTCTTGGGGTTTTCTTCCTTCTACTCCTTTCTTTTCCCCATCCTCTCTTTTTTCTTTCTTCCTCCCCTTTTCCTTCCTTCCTTTCTTCTTTCTTTTTCTTTCTTTCTTTCTTTTTCTTTCTTTCTTTCTTTCTTTCTTCTTCTTTTTTCTTTCTTTCTCTTTCTTTCTTTCTTTTCCTTTTCTTTCTTTCTTCTTTCTTCTCTCTTTCTTTCTTTCTTTCTTTCTTTCTTCTTTCTTTCTTTTCTTTCTTTCTTTCTTTCTTCTTTCTTTCTTTCTTTTCTCTTTCTTTCCCTTCTCACTCTCTTTCTTTTCCTTCTTTTTCACCCATAACTAGATGGATGATCTTGGCATTTACTGAGATAGAGAACCCTAAATGAAGAGATCATCTGAGGAAGACAATAAATTTCTTTTTAGAATGTCAATTTTAAGTCTTGTTGATATATATATAGGGAGTTTTCACAACTATTTAAAAGTTCTAAGTTGTTTAACTAAATTCATGTTTACCTTGAAAGAACTAAATTTTAGAACTAAACTTAGTTGCCTAAATTACAAATCTGTTAGAAATATACTATTTAAATCAATTAATTAATTCTCAAGTAAAAAATCAAAGTTTTTATACTTGATTTTCTATTCATGTTTTAAAGATAAGAAAACACAGTCATAAATGTGAAGCTATTGCAAAAGAACATGCAGCTAGTAAGTGCTGGAGTCAAGATTCAAGCCAGGCCTAACTACTACCTTCAACCCAAGTAGGGAACCACCACATCATACTCATTCATTAGGTGAAAATTAACCATGAATGTGAATTTTGAGTAATCTTGTTTTTAAAAATTAAGAAATATGACACACAAGTAATGTTTCAGTGTTTGGAGTTGCAAAGACTGCATAAAAATATTATCTGAGCCACCGGCCTACTGCACAACCTTAGGCAAATTACTTAAAGTCACTAAGGCTTGGTTTCTCCATCTATGAAAAAGAGATGATATCAATGGGTCCTGAACTGCACATTTGTTGTGAAGATTAAGTGAAGTAATCCATCTACTATAGTCAAACCAGGGTTGGTTGCATAGTAGGTGCTAAGGCAAAGGCAGAAATAACAAAAATTGCTATTCAGTAACCAAAATGAAAATATTAAAAACCCTCTGTGGAGTCTTTAGTGTGCCAGTTTACATGGCTTATATATTGGAAGTTTTTTTAAACCTGTACTTGGAGATTCGAAATGGTTGTGAGAGCCAATAACATATTAGGGTTAAGAGTCTGTTTTTTTCTAATGGCCACAACAATCAGTTTTATATTCTCACGTGAGTACTGACTCAAGTTATGTATGTGGATTGATTTTATTAAGGAAATCCAAAGTAGAAAGGATAATTGAACCAGAAAAAATGTGGTAATCTTTTCTTAAATCAAGCTCTTCTGTGAAGTCTCAGTCCTGGGAAAGAGGTCCTAGCTTCATGATCAGTGCCCGTGCTGAAGTGGTGTTCAAGCACTTAACCCAGACTAGAGGCTGAAGCACCTTCCATCATTTGTGCCATTGCAGAATGACAGCTCCTTTGCAAATGTGACCAAGGTCACTAGGAACTCACCTTCTGTTTTGAGCATCTAAGCATGCCTCACATTAGTCTACTTACAGATCATTATAGAGAAAAGACTACCTGAGGAGGGTAGTCCACCGACGGACATTGGGGGATAGTGGAACTGAGATTTGGAAATACCAAGTCAGAGCAGAGAACTGATGAGAATGGAGTTAGAGAGCGCTCTGCATCTATGATGTGTTTATCACCTCCCAGTGCCTAAATAGTTTGCATTTCCCCAGCTATGTATATCATTTTTGACCGTTTTAAACTCCCTCTATATTACAGTGCAATTTTTTTTAATTGGCTGTTGCCAAAGAATTTAAACAAAAAATCTATTTTGATTACTTTGATAAGTCAAATTAACACATCTAAGAGCCGTGTGTATACCTTTTCACATTTTTTCGTTATTTTCCAGTTGAGAGCTCAAAATGGAAAACACTTGGGAACTAGTGTCATTTGAACATAGAGCCTGTGAGCCATATTTTATTTGAAAAAGGAGGTGCATCATTAAGAAAATGTATTATTTTATTTATTCATGTTTTTAATTCAGCAAATATTGATTGTATATCTATTGTGTTCTAGCCATTTTCTAGAGAAGAGAATGGTGAATCTTAAAGTCAACAACCTTGTCCTTTGTCCCCAGTGCAGAGTTTCATGTTATTTTGCTACTGTATTTCTTTATACTTCTGACTTGACTAAGTAACATTTAATATACATGGTTCAGAAAGTTCGACATCATTTTATGCACATATAATCTTCATTGGCTTGTGGCAGCAAGCCACATAGGTGCTCTTTTTGCTTATTATTTGTTCAATTGTTTTAGTGATAAGTGTGATGAAATTCTTCTGGAAGAGTTTTACAGATTATACGTAATGCTGACAGAGAGGTGGGGATCAACACTGGCGGCTCATGTGCATTAACTATGCTATCAGATGCAAGTACTCACATTTAAGTAGAAAAGTTAACCTCTCATCCCATTGTAGCCTAAAACAAGCTCAAGACAGGGATTTGGACTCTTCCAATAAGACTGTGTCATCCAGTTACACATACATTCTTGACATGTGCTTGCCATTGGTTAAAACTCACATGCCAGTTCCCAACAAGTTTGGGATAAAAATAAAAGTTCCAGTAGATTATTTTAGTTTCTTTTATCCTAGAAGTATTGCAAACAGGCTAATTTACCAAAAGCTAATTCATCAAAGTGACCAATTAACAATTAGACATAGCTGGCCAGCTTTTATTTTCTCTTTTTGAGAGAACATAATGTCAAGGAATATTCAGTTTATCTCTGACTCAGCTTCATGCAGCTACAGATGAGGATAATTGGGGTAAAAGTAGATTTCTCTATTTGCTGAAGAAAAGATGAAAGATGCATATAGCATAAACTCAACAGCCCACATGAGAGATCTTAAGGTCTGAGGAACAGAGAGGGGATACTGATAGGCTTTTGGCAAGTAGATCAATGAATTTACCTGTGCCCACATCAATAAGCTATTTTGGTTACAATCATTTAGTTTACTGGAGTTGACACAATGTAACATCCAAAACTTTTAAATATTCATATACCTATATGAGTATATCATAATGTTTATAATCCATTACTGCCTGTCAGAGTATAGAGTGCCCATAAGTAGGTGACAGTTTCAAGGGGGATGAAAATTGTTTAGCTATATATTAATGAGACAATTTTTTAGAATTTTTTTCTACGTGACAAATTATATTTTGCCTTAGTATCCTTGCAAAGGAGATTGATTTATAAAGTAGAAAATCTTTGATTATCTTATACATATTCCCTGGACAATGAATATACTCATAACATTCTCATCAAAACTTGCCTTTAAATTATTTTAATCTAAATTAATTTTCCTAAGTAATAAATGACAGCAGCTAAAACTTATAAGGCTATTTGGAACTATTAAGTCACTGATTAAGAAGACATCAGCACCCTCAAAACTAATTAACTCTAGTACCAGTCTTTTAGGTTTGTGTACAGCTTCCAGGAACAGAAAAGTTTAAACAAATCAGACATTTAAATTGTGATTTTTCATTTTCTGCATGTTATAAAGAAATATGTAAGCAGCCTCTAGATCTTTTGGACTATTCAGATAAAGAATTTAGAGTTAAAAGATCCATATAACATTGACAAAAGCTTTACTCAGAAAGGTTATGAAGAATGCTGCAAAGCCAAATATGAATAAAACACCATGAGAAGTACAGATGATCCTCACAGATTTTCTTTATGGCAATGCCTATAGATGGCTGTATATACAAGTTTGGTAAAAAGGTAAATGTTTTCAAAGAAGCTCTAGAAAAAAAAGAAGCTCTGTTTCTCACACTGAAAACTTAGGTTGAAAATTTTAAAATACTTAAATTAAAACTAAGACAAAATAGCAAAAGAGTTAATATTTAAAAATAACACCAACATAAAGAACAGACTATTAAAGATTAAAGCTTATCTCATTTAGATCTTGACACACTATCCTTGACATAGCAGATGAATTCTACATAGCTTATATAAGTTCAATGAAAAAAATTCAAACTTTCTAAAAATAGAAGTAAACAGTTATAAAATTTCTGAATGAGAAAATATTTTTAAAGAGATAGTTATCAAGTCAGACTTATAGATATAGAGAATAAACTGATGGTTACCAGATTGAAGGGAGGTTGAGGGGCTGGCTGAAAAAAGGTGCAGGTATTAAGAAGCACAAATCGATAGTTACAAAATAGTCTCAAGGATGTAAAGTACAACACAGAGAATATAATCAGTAATATTGTAATAACTAAGTATATTGCCAGGTGGGTACTAGATTAATTGGGGCAATCACTTTGTAAATTATATAAATATCTAACCACTATGCAGTTCACCTGAAACTAATATAAAATAATGTTGAATATCAACTTTAATTGAAAAACAAAAATAATAAAAATTACATTTAAAATGTAATTATCACATGGAGAAAATATCTTTAAAAAATATAACAAATTAATATGTATTTATATATACATTATATAATTCAATAAGAAAAACATTTGAATACTCTATAGAAAGGCAAAAGGACATTTAAAATGCAATTCACAAAGAGGAAATACAAATGGAATGACAAGCACACTAAGAATGTTTAGTTAGTAGTAAACAAAGAAATACACACTTAGAAAAGGATGAGAGTCCATTTATTACATTAGGTTATAAAAGGTCAACACATGATGTGAACATGGTTTGGTAAGTTATCTCATGCATTTATATGAAAGTATAAATCCATATAACATCTCTAGAAAACAATTTTGCAACAGTTAACTAAGTGTCTTAGAAATATACTTAGAACCAGTATTTCTGGGTGTCTAAGATACTATTCAAAGAACACTTTAAAATATGAAAAGCCCTTGAGTTTCAAGTTGTTCGTCAGAATTATTTATAAGATTCACAAAATGAAAATCTATTTCCAAGTTTTAAGAAATATTTCAATAGTTTATACTGCTTCTGTAATATAAAATATTATATAGGTGTTAAATAAATGTTCATGAAATAAATAAAGAATATGAAAATATTATATATATGAAGTTTAAAATTGACAGATGAAGTATATTTACAGTATAATTTCAACTTTGATGAAATTATACTTACAGTATAATTTCAACTTTGTAAAAATAAATGTACATGAGGAAAAGGTTAAAATAAATTTACCAAAAGATTAACAATGTTTCATTTATTGGTATTTTTTAATTTAACTTTTGATTCTTTTCTATAGTTTTGATTGTTTCTAAATACCTATTCTTCTTATGATAAGGAAAAATCATTTTAAAATTTCATTTTTAAAACCTATAAAATCCAGTCCAAATAATTACACCCAGCCCACCTACTACAGCTACGGGACTGAGATTTTCTCTAGTAGAAACCCTTCAGCAAGAAATTACTCAGGCTCTTAGAGGAATGAGATCAAATCAGCCAAACTCAATAGTGTCCAATCTGGAGCTTGCACAGCCAGTCCCCATAATGTGGAGCTTCCAGTGCCCAGAGCTAGACAAAATTCTATATTAACAGCCTGCACAACAGACTTCCTCTCCTTTGTACTCCTTTAATGCTAGCCATATTATCACACGTTTTCACAGCACTGATCCAAGAGCCCAGAAAGAGGTAGGATTGTTGCTTTACCATGTGGATTAAGAATGCTAACCTAAATCAGTCAACATGCACAAATCCATATTGGCGTTTATCACTAAGATGAATTCTTAAGTCTCTGTATTTCTTTGCCTACTTTTATGCCAGAAGCAAAACCCACTTCATTGACAAGATTCATCCAGTGAGGACAACGTGTGCTTCATAGAAGAACTGAGCTGCCCAGCTCTCCACTATATCAGAGAAAGATATTTTGCAAACATCAGTAAAGAGAGATTTGGAGTGATTTTATTTCTTCATATGGAAAACATAGGTATTTTCTCTGTGAGTGATTATAACTTTGTCATTATCCAAAGGAACCTTAAGATCATTGGCTTCTAAAATGCAAGCGAAACCTGCTTGGATTACTGAGGGTGTCTAGTTCTGAATAGGACATGTTAAGCATGGAGAACAGTGAGAGGCTAAGTTGAGTAAACAAAACTTATTTATTTCTCCTGGATTTTCTCAGGTTAATTCTCTATGATGACCAGACACTCTATTTTTGCTTTTTCCTTAATCAGATCTCTATCCATTTCAAAGCTTCCCACTCTTTCTATTCACACTTCCCTATAAGGTAATATTTCTGCCTTATTAATGAAAAAAAAAACAACAACTTTATTTTAGGTAGCAAAAGATTAAATCCTAGTTTTTTAGTGTCTAAATTCTATGCTCACTTTTTCATACTTTATATGTTGTCCTGACAATAAAAATGTAGACTTTGGACAAAGAAAAGCATGGTTATAAACATTCATCTTATTTTAAGTGAAAAGATATATATTAATGTGAGAATAAATAATACATAATATTATCCAATAATTTTTCTATCCTCCCAAAGTTTAAACTACATGATGTATTACTTTATTTATTTAACTTCTCTAGGAAACCCTAGTCATTTAAAATAATAATGATAAATGTAGAGCCTTTTATAAGATTTAAATATATGTTATTTTTATCATGTTACACAAGAAAATACCTAAAAATCTAGCAAATGATTATCTCTGCCTAGTTAGTAGTTAGATGAAAACTGAATGATCACAAAAACCTTTCTCCTCTACGAGGAAAGTGAGTGCTCTGAAAGATGACATGCAGCACTCATGCCATGTCAAAATGTAAAGCAAACCTGTGCCTAAACAACAAACATCCCCTGGAGAATTAGACAATTTTAGTACAGCTGTGTTAGTAATGTAAAATCCCCTTCAGTCTAATAAAGGAAGAATTGAGGAGTGAATTCATCCCCCATTTCATAGAAAATAATAATGGTTATCATATGAGAACTTCCTCATCACCTCAGTACTTTGCCAGGAACCTCCATGCATTTGCTTTCACCCTTATTTCTTTTTCTATCACATCAAGAAAAAAAGATGTTTTTCCTAAATCCAGGTTTTGTCTCCACATGAGCTCTGCCTCGTGTCTTCAGAGACCTTGCTCAATCATCTTCCCTTACTTAGGCATTTTCAAAATTTCTCTTTCTTTTAGAATTTTCATATATATATATATTCAAACCACAAGCATATTAAAAACCACTTTATTAAATATCTTTTTCTAACTACTTTCTATTTACAGTGTAGCCTTGTAAAAGAACTTGTCCAAGTCCTGACTCTATGCCTTCATCCTTTCCTCAGTTAGCCCACTGTAATCTAAACGCTATCAGACAAATAAATTAAACTGGTTTTGCCCACACAAATCCATAGTTCATATTGTTTTCTCTGAACTCTGCACTCATCTATTCAACTTCTTATGTATTTCCCCTTGGCAATATCAAAGATATCTTAAGGTCAATATGAATAAAAATATAATTAATGATCTCCTTTACTCTCTATGTAATCTCGGTCCCTAAGAATGCTGCAGTCATCCACCTATCTGCCCAATTCCAAAACTTAAGTTTACTAAATGTCATCCTTTTCGTCACCTTGAACTTCCAAAAATTACATTGTATCTCTTAATTATTTCTTAAATATTCCATAACTTTCCATTCCTTGCATCATTATCTTTGCTAAGGCTCTTGACACTCTTTGCCTAGTCTACTAAAATGTCTTTCTAACTAGATTTTTCTGCTCCAACCTGGCCACAATTAAACTCCCCTTCCCTTCTACTAGCAAGCAGCATGATCTTCCTAAAGTTAGAGTTTTAAAATCTTTCAGTGTTTTCACTTTGCCATTAGAACAAGCTCCACAACATAATATTCAATACTTTTTATCATGTGGTCCTTGACTACATTTCTAATCTCATCTCAGCCAACTGCAATCACCTTATGTCTTCTACTCCAGATATATCAACATACTTTTGATTAGCCAAATATATCAAACACTCTCATGATGATATGGTTTTAAACAAGTCCATTATGCCTACAAACATGAATACCTCTGTTTTCCTTTTAGTTAAATTACATTAAACCTTCAGAAATTACTCATGTTATATTTCATATGAAGTGTTTGGCTGCTGCCCCTATCTTGGTTCAGACCTATGTTGGTTCTTTTTCTCTGTGCTTTCAGAAACTCCTGTGTTGGCTTTTTCAGAGTACTTTTTTTTTTTTTTAATTAAGGTAAGAACATTTAACATAAAATCTACCCTCTTAACCATTTTAAGTGTATAGTACAGTATTGTTAATTATAGGTGCAGTATTGTTCAGCAGATCTTTATAGTATAATCTCGTAT
Organism: Eonycteris spelaea; assembly: GCA_003508835.1. NCBI lineage: Eukaryota > Metazoa > Chordata > Mammalia > Chiroptera > Pteropodidae > Eonycteris > Eonycteris spelaea. Next base: position 191,924 of record PUFA01000044.1, read on the forward strand.
AACTGAAACTTCATATTTTTTAGACAGTAACTCCCTATTTCCTCCTCCCTTAGCCCTTGATAACAAACATTCTACTCCTGCTTCTATGACTTTGTCTATTTTAGATACTTCATATAGGTGGAATCATGCAGTATATATCCTTCTGTGACTGGCTTATTTCACTTAGCATAATATCCTCAAAGTTCATCCACATTGTCACATATTGCAGGATTTCCTTCTTTTTTAAGACTGAATAAAATTCATATCACACACACACACACACACACACATATATAAAATGTTTTCTGTATCCATTCATCTGTTAAATGGATAAACTTTGTTTATACATCTTAGTTATTATGAGTAGGGCTACTATGAACATGGGAGAACTAATATCTATTTGCGATCTTGATTTTAAATTCTTTTGGATAAATCCCCAGAAGCGTAATTGCTGAATTATATTATAAAGTTACAGTAATTAAAACAGTATGTTATAGCATAAATACAGACAGATAGATAGAACAGACTATAGAGAACCCAGAAATAATTTTATCCATATACAATCAACTATCTCCAACAAGGATGTCAAGAATACACAATGGGAAAAAAAAAAAAAAAAAAGTCTCTTCGACAAATGGTGTTTGGGTAAAGTGGATATACACATGCAAAAGAATGAAATTGGATGTCTATCTTACACTATATACAAAAATAAACTCAAAATGAATTAAAGGTTTAAAAATAAGACCTGAAACTCTAAAACTTCTATAGGAAATCATAGAAGGAAAGCTTCATGACATTGGTTTTGGCACTCATTTCATGTATATAAAACAGGCTTTTTAAGCTTATTTGTCAATAACAGTTGACATTTAATACTATTTTTATATTAGTTTTAGGTGTATGGCATAGTGGTTGGACATTTATATAACTTATGAAGCAATCCCCTGATGAGTCTTTTGCCACCTAGCATCATACATAGTTATTACAATATTATTGACTATATTCCTTATGCCATATTTTATATCCCTGTGACTATTTTGTAACTACCACTTTGTCCTTCTTAATCCCTTCACATTTTTCACCTAGCCTCTCAACGCCCCTTCCACCTGGCAAACATCAGTTCTCTATATCTTTGAGTCTGTTTCTGTTTTGTTTGTTCATTTATTTTGCTTTTTAGATTTCACATATAAGTGAAATCATATGGTATTTGTCTTTCTCTGTCTTATGTTACTTAGCATAATACCCTCTAGGTTTATCCATGTCGTTGCAAATGGTAAGATTTCATCTTCTTTATGGTGAGTAATATTTCATGGTATATATATAGTACATCTTCTTTAATCAATTGTATATTGATGGGTACTTAGACTGCTTCCATATCTTGATTATTTTAAAGAATGCTGCAATGAACATACGGCGCATATACCTTTTCAAATTAGTGTTTAAAAAGTACAGACAACAAAACCTAAAAAGCTTCTGCTTAGCAAAAGAAAACATCAACAGAGTAAAAAGCTTTTCTAGCCTTTTTTATACTGCCTTGTATTTGTTGCTTTTTTCATCTTTCTTTACAATTTACTTGTTAACTTAAAACTTGGCAATCCAAACTCCCTGATATTCAGGATCAAAACTGAAGACTGATTCTTCTATTGGAAATTTGGGCAGAGGTGAGAACAGTGGGAAGAAAGGTTAGAAGGAGAAAAATAAAATATTAGACAAAGCTCAAAAAATTTTCCAGAATATCATTGAATATCAAGGGATTACTCTTTGTTTTTTGTTGGTCTCTAGTTTGAAGAAACAAATATAGAGCAAACAAATTTACTGCAAAATTAGCTGTATCAATTATGGAAAAACTATTTCCACAGATATCAAATAATTTCCTGGCTGGTCTTCGTGATAGTTGCTACATACAACCAAGAAGATTTCTATCTTAACCATGAAGACATGGTTCTGACTTCTCTAATTTAAAGGTGTTCTCATAGCCTAATCACATAAAGCAAGACAGAAAAATGAACACTCTGAAAAACAAAAAGATTGAAGCACCTTACCTGAGACAATACAAATATAAAATCAAAGAAGAAATGATGAACAGAAGGATGTAAATTAACACCGTGAGCATTATACCAAGAATTCCTGATTGCATGATTCTTTCAAATACCCAGTATAGCTTTGCCGCATCAGCTACAGGAGTCTCCCCATTATGTGTGAGCCTCTGACAAAAGAAAACACAAATTAAAAAAAAAAAATGTAAACACTGATCATCAAATTAGATTAATTTATATACATGAAAACCTTATGATACTATAATTTTTTAATTAAATTATCAAGGTACTAAATATCATCAGAACTTCAGCTGCACAAAGGAAAAGAAACAGACTGGGTTTGCTTGGTTAGTTTAACAAATTTTTCTCATTTTCTTTATAAGCTTTTAAATATATACAATTCATAAAGTAAAAACCATGTTTTATTTACATACTATTAACTTTTGAATTTAATGAGCACAAGATATGGAGAAATTAAATATGGTGGTGGAAAGATTCCTTACTTTCTGTAGCAGATTTGAAAGGAATTTAATTTGTGCTATGCATAAAATAGATGGCTTATTTTAGGAGCATAAAAAAAAAGTTAACAGGCTATTTAATATAAGCTTGAAAACCAAAGTTTACATTAGGTCAATTTAACAATAAGTCTTTATTTTAGATAAGAAAAAAAAACATATTCTATGATGGGTTAGAAATAAATACAAGGCAATGAGGTCTTTACAAACAAATATAAAATGCTACAAACCTAAAGCATTGTCATATGACGTCTTTGACCTTTGAGTTTTATAAAGCATGAATGTTTTTTAATTATGACTTTTATGATATCAGGTAGAAGTAATATGCAATATAAATGTAAAATAAGGTATTTTTTCTGCAATGTAAGACAGGAGACAGAATTTCTTTAGTTTTTAAACTGACAATTATATAAATATAGCTTTAAAAGGGCATGTTCAAAACTAGCTGACACAAACATATATACGGGTAAAAACAGAAGCCAAGAGAAGTTAATTTGTATTTTCCCTACCCAAAATAATCCTTAGTGATTGGGCAGTGACTAGAATTTAGATATCCTACTCTCAACTACTGCTTTTACCTCACCAAAACTCTTATTTTTATATTCTATACTTGTTAATTGTTCTGCCTGGCAAAATGTGAGACTTGCTAGAACTTTAGGCAGTGGCTCTGCAAGGATTGTCATGCATTTCTCCTATTTCAGATCTTACCTTTCTGCTGTTTTTTGAAAGTAAATGAATAGACATGGGCTTAACAAATGAAACCAAATATATATATTTGATGCCAATAACATAACCTAATCAATAGATGCTAATCACTTATTTGACCCACATGTATTGTATTACGTGCCTACTGTATGTCACTGAGCTCTGAAGATAAAAGAACAAATAAAATTAGACAAAAGCTCTACTTTTTTGGAGCTTACATTTAAGTGTGTGTCAAGGGTGAAGGGGACAAGCAAATAAATAAGATTAAATAATACACAGGATACAATAGAGAATATTATGAAGAAAATATAAAGACTAAAAAAAAGGTAGGAGAGAGGGAGTGTTATTAACTATTTCAATCATAAAATATGTCTTTAAAAAGGTATCATTTGAGCAAAGACTGAAAGATATAAGGGAACGAGCCAAGTGCCTCCCAAATGACATTCATCACACACTGCTCATCCTACTTCTTTTCGTGTGTCTATTTTGATTTTCTCACTAGATTCTAAGTTCTTGCCTTGACCGTGAGGCAGTGGCTGTCACATCTTGCATCATTCACAAAGCATAGATATCATCACACTGTTATAATCCTTATTCTTGTTCTTTTCATTTTATGTATATGGTGCCTTACATTTTTCAAAAGTTAAACCCATTTGGTCTCTCATTTGATTCATCCAACAGTATAGTGAAATGAATAAGGTAGGTATTAATATTTGTAGGTATTATTACTTTTTTATGGTGCATATGAGGAAATTGCAGGTGAGAGGTTCACCGATTTATCCAACATCAATCATATAGCTGAGAAATGATAGAGCTGGGACCAGAATCAGTTCCCCTGACTCCAAATCTGTGCTTTTCTATCACTCCACAACCACTTCTAATGGAGTCTCGAAATTGGTTGCCTGAAAATGATTATATTCTACCTTTGTTTGATCTTTATTCTTGCATATTCTTATCTCACTATTTATATTTAGAGCAGAAACAATGTCATATTTATTCTGTATCCTTTAAAATCTTGTACAGAGAGTACATAATCTATAAATACATATTGCTCAGTTAAAACATCCAATAGCAAATTTTCCTCTACTTTTTATCTAGATTTGGGCTCAGGCAGAGAAAGAAATTATGAATTCAGTGGAAATGTTGAGGATGGCATCATCAATGGGAGTCAGGAAACGCATTGCCAACTCTGAGCGAGCAAACTAAGACACCGCAAAATGTTATTCGCAATGTCAACAGCCACTCAACCAGGCTTAAATCATTCCACCTGCCACATCTTCTAGATTGCCGTGGGAAAAATTAATTTAGAACAAGAACCATCAGTGAAATTAGGTAGTACCTCTTTTGGCCAGCTGATCTGAATCAAACACAGGTGATCCCCAGCTTGTTAAAACACACAACCCCTTCCCAGAGGATGGGCCACTTTTCAGAGATTTGACTCAGTAAGTTTGAGTCAGGGCCTGAGATTTTGCATTTCTATAAAGTTCCAGGTGAACCTACTGCTTGCTGTTGCTCCAGGGCTCTCCCTTTTTGAACCACTGCTTTAGAGTAGTACTTCTCAAAATTCAGTGTGATGTTAAATTACCAGAGAGCATGTTAAAATATATATTTTGATTCAACTGATGGGAGTGCCCAAGTGTGGACTCCAGTGCTACTCATCTGAGGATTATTTTTAGCTTTAGGGTTTTTTAAAGACAGCAAAAGTAAATGTCATTTGCGGTGAGACAAGATGGATTCTAACTGGAGAATCAATAATTGTGCAGACTGGGAATGAGCCTTCAGCCTTTCTTTGCAAGTAGAGAAAGGTATGGGTGCTACAGTCAACTATTAGGATCCAAGTCAGCTTCTATCTGGTAACAGACCTCTGAACTGGTTCTGAGATGGCCATGCTGGAGCTACTTTCCTATAAATCACACCAGAGGCCCCATGGTAAATTAGGACCGCTCATTTTTTCAGCTGCCTTTGATAGAGTGGACAATTCGGCTATTATTTCTCTAGGGAAAATCATTCTGGTGATTCCTTATGAGGAGATCTCAGAGATCATAAGAGACAGCTCCTCATCCTCTCCAAATGGCTTTCCACATGATGTTGCAATAGAATCAGGTAAGTACCCACACCTCTTCAATATTCACATCAGGCCTCTAGTTGAAATTGGGAGATGGCACGGGATGTGATCCTACCAGAATGCAGACAACATTCCTCTCTACATCTTCGGCTCAACAAATCTTGTTGGCAGAGTTTCCTTGCTAACCTAGGTCTGAGAGAAGGAGGAATGTGGACAAAATTCAGTTGGCTCTAGCTCAGTCCACTCAGAAAGAGAGTAAAGCTAATCTGCAGGGTGATATAACAGAGATGGGGTAAAAAGCATAGTCATTCATGACTGAAAAGGCTCCCTCTTCTGACTTGTCATCAGGTGTTTAATGGTATTGAGGTTTCAGTGTACACTCACAGGCTAGAACACGAAAACAGGTCAGTCTTCCAAATACTGTTAAGCTTTCTTTGACACATGACTATACCTCCAATTCCTAGCAGTGGGACTAGAAAATTAGATACACTGGTAGTCTCAATGTGCACTGCTTTTAATTCACTTTAATGATGTTAAGTGATTGCAGAGTAAACTATTGCATTTGTCTGTGATTTCTAAACATTTCTAGCAGAGGTCATTCCACTAAGAAATAAACAGTCAGAATTCTCCCACAAAGCCTAAAAAAGCCAACCTGTTAAATGTAAAATCTCAGACCCCACCTGCTAAATCAGAATTTGCATTTTAAATACGCCCCCAGATGACTTGATAGCACATTAAAGTTGAAGATGCACTGCTTTAAAACATTGTGGACCTGAAAGACAGAAATAAAAACAGCAACAGGCTTTGCTGATTCTAGCTGCTTACTTGCTTACCACAGCATCCAGGACAAGATCTTTATAAATGCCGTTTGGAAGAAGTTTGGTCTTTAGTTTTAAAGCACATTATTAATGGTAGCATCCATTTGAAATACACTTAACAAGCAGATTCATCTAAATGACTCATCGCTATGATGTGTTTGACACAACAAATATAGTCTACACACATATATACCAATTGTAGAACTTTTTTTCTTCTTAAAAGAAGTATACCAGTTATGAAATATTAGTCCACAAATTAAGATAACTTTGTAAATGAACATTTGATCATATTGATTTATTTATGGTATCCATCTGCTCTCTTGCTTGGGGCTATATATTTCATAGCCAGATCTACAGTACAAAAATTTAGTTAAAATTTAGATTTCCTTTCCCTTTACTTATTGAAAATTTGATGACTCCAAATTAAAGTGGTTTTTGGCTTGAATTACTCCATTATTTGATAATACCTTTAATTTTGGTTTGGTAATCTGATCGAAAGCTTTTATCAGCTTCAATGAAACTAGAATAAGAAACAAAATGTTGGGTTGTGAGTGGTAGTTAAGAGGCAGAACCTTAGAGCTTCCCAATTGAGCTTTGCCTTGCTAGAGCTTTGGCCCTTCCAAGCTATTCTGGCATTCTTAGGTCCTCCCAGCATGAGCATGCTCTCTAGATCCATCCTACCTAGCTATAATGTCAGTGGTTCTGACAACTATGGTCCTGGACTAATAACATCATTGTCATCCAGGAACGCAAATTCTTGAGCCTTCCTGCAGATCTACCTAAGGAGATTCTCTAGGGGCAGCACCCAGCAATATGTGTTTTAACAAGACTTGCGATAGATTTTAATGCAGATTAATGTTTGAGGACCAGTGTATTCCAGTAATACTCACCAGGAAATCCTAAGCCTTCCAGATTCAAAACAACAAGAGATTTGAATGTGGCAGTACATTCACATTAATATTTACAACAATTTTGCCTCAAATTATAGCTCAGACATTCATTAGTAAATTAAATATTTTGATATAAATAATTAATTGTCATCAGGAATTCAATATATTTGATTTCACAAGACAATATATTGATTCAAACTTTGAGATTTTAGTATGATGGAGAAAAAATATTCAGCCTCGGAATTTACAACATGGGTTTTAGTCTAGTTGCAGTGTATGCTGGCTATATAGTCATGAAGGTATGTGTGTTTAAGTTCTCTTAGTTGTAAAATGAGAAGAACACTAGTCTCACCAACTTACAGTGTTATTGTAAATATAAAATCATATAAATTGTGTGAAAGTGCTTGAAAAATGCAGAGTGCTCTTCAAATATTAGAATCATTATTACTATTGTTTATACATAATTATATACTCTAGTATATCATTCATATTCATGAAATCCTTAAACTATATATTTAGGGTGAAAACACTTTGTTTTTCTCATTTCATAAGTGTCCAAAAGTCAAAATAAATGCCTAAGGAGTCATTTTTAAATTTTTATTTCTTAAAAATGTTTTAAAAGCTCTTGTTCTTCTCCAGTATATTTAATACAGAAGAGTAAGTATTATATCCTAAAGCAAATAAATAAACAATGAAAGGAACTACTGTTCGGTACTTTTTTGTAAAGTGTTACTATGAAAATTCTTAATATTAAAATGTTACCAACAAAAAGTGACAAAATAAAGCTTCTTCGTAGTAATTTTGAAAATGTACCAACTTGCTTGGATTTGATTCTAACATTATTTCCTGCTTATTTTGCAAGGTGTTGTTTTTTTTTAATAGCTAAAATTACATGTAAATCATTTATATTAGCCATAATTTTTGGTATGAGGAAAAACTTAAAAACTTCAATTTAAAATGAATGTTGAATTGTTCATGATTTTTTAAACTTTCCATGTCAATTGATTGATGCACTAATGCTAAAATCTATGTCAAGGACTCATATCTCGATTATTTTACTTGACTTACCCCCAGGATAGTATCCACAATAAACACTGCCAATGGGTCTAGAACTGTCCATAGTCCCATGGTAATGATTAACTTTGACAAGACATCAGGGCAGCAGGCAAACAGTAGCTGACAGCCCCATCTGATCAGAACCAAAGGAAGTACCATTGCATTCAGCATTAAAGGCCCCAGCACAACCACAAGTAACTCTTCTCCCATTTGAAGTGAAGAAGGTGGGTAGCAAAGCTCAACCGTGAGTGGGGAAAAATGGAATCTGTGAGAACACAAAGAAAACATTTATGCAAAGAGAAATTATACAAAATTCCAGGTATGCAAAACAATTTAAAGAATTATGTGCTTCACTTTATTATTTTTAACATAGAAAATTTGACACTTAATAGTACTTCAAAATAGTGTTAGGAGTCTTCATCTTTTTTTTTTTTTTTTTTGACTCCTTGCTACCGCCTCAACAGCTCATTATCAAGGAAAAGGCAAATTTTGCATTGTTCATTGTTCTTGTTGTATGCAAACATAGAGGTATATCAATCTTATCCACTGAGCAGAGCATTCTATAGACTAAGGACTTCCCTGCAGTTCATGCATACTCACTGGTAGGTTATTTGAAATGCAAAATATACCAGCAGACTTACTAATGGGTCAACAGCTAGCAGAAATCAGAAATGCAAATAAATCTAATAATTTCTCAGAGTTTTAGCATAGCTAATTAATTTTACTTGTGATTCCTCCAAATAGACTCCTAAATAAAGCAATATCAATACTGCTAACTAGAAAAAATGTGAAATTTCTTAGTTGTTCTAAAAGGAGCAACTTGGCAAAACCTAAGGACCTAAGGGTTGACTCCAAGCTGAGCCCAGTGATTCAAGCAGCCTGGACCCAGGCTTTGGCACCCTCTTTTCACACAGTGAATTTTCTTGCACTCTAAGTTTTCCCTCCCCTGCATTGCAGCCTTTGTCAAGCTGTTTTGTAGTTAATTCTGCTCATGGATTCTCCTTATCTGCTGTCTACGAAAAAGAGTTCTTCATTTCATCCACTCTTAATCATTGCTTTAAGGAAGTTTTATGCTTTGTTCTTATGCTGTTGTGAATATCAAATAATGTGTATATATTTCTTATCAGATCATCTAAAATGGAGTAAAAGCTGAAGAAATGCTCATTGTTGCTATAGTTATTGTCATGTCTTACAATTACAATGTGGCATGGAGTTAATGTATGATTCAAGCTGGCAGACATAGACAATAGCCAGCAAAATATCCTATAATACCTTAGGTCTCTGTTGCTTAAGAAATTGGATAAACTGAGCTGTCAAGATATATTTTTTGCAGTTTTATTTTATTAACAACCAATAAAGAGTGAGCTTTTTTTTTTTTTCTATTAAAGAAATACTATAGTGGATAGCAAAAAGCAACTAGCTCAAGCATACAACATTGGTTCTTTCTGCTTTGGAAACCTTTCACACAAAAGAAAGGGAGAAAAAAAGAAAGAGGGGAAAAAAGAATGAAAAGAAGTAATATTATATCTATGTAAAATTTTTCACTTGAAGATGTGCTTATTTATTCAGTTACTTGTGATTTAATTTTTAAAAAAATGATCAAAAACTATGTGTGTGTGTATATGTGATACACATATCCTCCTTTTTATAGTGTCTCAAAGTTGTTTACAGTCTTTTTAATTGAAAATATACACACATCTTTATTTTTATCTGTACCATCTACATTTGAGAAAATGAATTTTACTTGTATTGATATCTGTCTGTTTATCTATAGTGTCTATGGAATCATGTTTATGGAGAGATAACCTTTAAAGTGTCATCTTTTTCCAGAGGATAATGGCCCAGAAAGCTGCCTGGGCTCGAGTTTGGTAATTGTTTGAATTCAATCATTTTGCAGAAGAAGTAGTCTTTGCTTCTCTGAGTATAGGTGATAAATCATACATTACTTCTAAAATACCTTTAGCCTAAGTCGCTCTGATAAAATCAAAATAGAATAAAATATTGTTGCTGAACTCCTTGTTGGATTTTGCCCAGATATTAGAACATATTTGAATCTGCTAAAATTTAAATATATATTGATGTACCAGTTATATATTTGTATATATAGGCTCATGAAAATATAACTGTAATAGACGTTTCTGCTTTTAGATAAAAACATTTTTGTCTTTTCAAATCATACCTGCATTTTAGGTCTTATGGTAAATGGAGGGGAGAGGAGTTTTGTACTTTCATTTGGCCTATCAAGATGAAAATGCATCTCTTTGACTTTCAGGGATAAGTACTCACTTTGTAACAGGAGCTGAAATGGCCTGGAGGAAAAGCCACTGGCTTAGGTAATGCAGGTACAGCCTCAAGAACCAGAGAGAGGCCATCAGCAGGATAATATACCAGAAGCCCTGACTTTGCCATTGAGCTAATTGAAGTTCTGAAAACACTGACCCCAGCACAAAATGGAGATGCTTGAGAAATTCTCCAGATCCAGTACTATCAGCAACTGAAGAACAGCTACAAAGAAAGAAATAATAGATGACTTCAGGACTTAAAGCACAACCAAAAGTAAAATATTTTGAAAATAATAATAAAGACATAATGAAATTTAAATGGAATAAAATTATTTCTTGAAGACTTAGGACTCAAATTATTTATTTTTGCTATAATGGATGACTAAAGGGGAACATAAAGAACTATGGATATGAAAATGCAAATTAAAACCACGATGGGGTATTCCCTCACACCAGTTAGGATGGCTACTATACAATTTTTTTTTAAAGCCAGAAAATAAGTGTTGAGGAGGACATGGAACAATTGGAACTCTTGTGCACTATTGGTGGAAATGTTAAATGGTGTAATTGCTATGGCAAACAATATGGTGGGTCCTCAAAAAAGTTAAAAATAGAATAGCCATATGCTCCAGCGATAATGCTTTTGAATAAATATCTAAAAGAATTCAAAGCAGAATCTCAAACAGACATTTGCACACCCATGTTCACCATAGCATTATTAGCAACAGACAAAAGGTAAAAGCAACCCAACTGTCTATCCAATGGAATATTATTCAGCTTTAAAAGAGAGCGAGATTCTGATACGTGCTACAACATGGATGAATTTTGAAAGCGTTATGTTAAGTGAAATAAGCCAGTAGCAAAAAGAAAAATACTGTACAATTCTACTTTTGAAGTGTCCATAGAATAATCAAATTTATCAAGACAGAAAAGGAGAATGGTGGTTGCCAGAGGGTATGGGGAGAAAAAATAAGAAGTTTTGTTGAATAGTATAGAGTTTCAGATTAGCAAGATATAAAAATTGTGGGTATTGATAAACGTTACTAAACTACACTCTTAAAAATGTTCAAGATGATAAATTTTATGTTATGTGTATTTTTCAACAATTAAAATTTAAAAAATGGAATTATAAACAAAAATATTTTTAATATTTAAAAATCTAAAAATATTTCTGTTTATCTTACCTACAACGATCTCTCTTCATTAAGATAAAATTATTTGCATATAACTTGTTAAAGGTTAACTATTTCATTTTAAAAATTGAATTGTTATTAATATACCATAAAACTATATGAATGAGAATTTAAAGCTTAAGAAATTTTTATCCAAACACAGTACTGACATTTTCTGTCAAAGCTAAACATATAAGGTATTTTGATTTAGTCCCGGTTGCCTCTATGCTTGATATTGAAAGCAAGAGATGTTTTTGAATTCTCTAAAATTGCACTTTTTTTTTTCTTTTTCAAGAGAAAAAATGAAAAAACTATCTGAAAAAAAACTATAGAGACAGAACTCATTCTCCACCATTCCCAAGAATATGTTCAGGGAATATATAATAGAGTTATTATATCTTAGTGACTAACCGTACAAGCTCTGGAATCTGCTTGCCTATAATTCCTCTCTATGCTCTCTCTACTTTCCACATATGGAAAAGAAAGATGATAATAATGCTATATCTCAGGCTCAATATTATGACTAAGTTAACAAATGTAAAACCCTTTGAACAGTGCTCAGCCTGCGCTATTATCCCAAAATAATAAATAGACAATTTGCTGCTTCTCCCTCTTTCTCCTCCTCCAATGTTTACCAGAGCTGCATTGAAATAGGCTAGCCTTCCATCGAGCCCAAGAAATGTGTGAGAACTTTCCAAATGATAATATGGTTTCTTTTATTTTTAAAGAGATATAGATGGAGTAAAAGGGGTCAAGTATGTCGTGACAGAAAGAAATCTAACTTTGGCAGTGAACACACAAAGCAAAATATGTACATACCTTACTGTTAAATTGTACCCCTGAAACTTACTGGATTTTGTTAACCAATGTCACCATAATAAAAATTATAAATAAATAAATAAATAAAGATATAAACATGGATATACATATATGTGTCATTTAATTAAAACAATTAATTAAAATGGTAAATATCATTGGTATATACCATCATAAGTTTAATAAAATATCAGTTTTATTAAACCAGTATTCGATCTTTATCACTAGGCTCTAAGTTCCTGGATTAGCTTGTCTAATTCTGTTCTAGAAAGACATTCTAGAATAATTCAGGACTTTTTTCAACCAAAAATAGTCCTGACCATAAACGTGTTACCAAGGGAGATGCTAGTACTTTAGTAGGTGGTTTAGTGACTTAGTGACTAACTATAGCAGGTGGAGACAGTGTGAGAATACAACAAAAATGAAATTTACAGACATATTCAAAAGATTTTACATATGAAAGCTCTCTATGAAAACTATCAAAAATGATGAAAATCGTTCCATAAGAAAGAAGCTATTATATAAACAAGAATCTTTGCACGAAAAAAAGAAAAAACTAACAACTGAAAGTGAAGAAAAAATCAAAAACAACACTATTTCCTCAGAATTTCAATTCAGGACTTGAGCCTTTTGGTAGGCACAAGACTAATGAGGCACCCAACTTGACACTGATGGTTTCTTTTTGCTATTCTTGTGTGTATTTTGCCATGAAGGTGTAGAGCAGCATCTAACTAAAAGCTGTGTGCAGTCTTTATACTGTTCATGCTTTTCAGTTGCATAAACAAGGAACAGTTAAACAGGAAACAGGCCCCCAAGAGGCTCTGGTTTATCAATTGCAATATAGTCACGGGACTGACTCTCCTGTAGAAGAATTCCAGAATACCTAACTACGTTTACTATCATGTGAAATGAAACCCAGAACTTTCTACACTGCTAAAGCAAAATATTCTGTGCATGATCTCTTCTTCAGTTAATTATTCCGTCACTGTTTTGCCTCTTCAAAGAGAAGAGAAAATCAAATACAGATTTAGCATCGTGTTGTTTGCAAAAAACTGGAAAATCTCAAATGATGCAAAACAGAAAAGACAGTAGCTTCTTTGACCTTTGGAAATTTCCTGTTCTTTTCGTATCCATTGACATGAATGACTAGTGGTTATATGTTTATGCACAGAACCCACTATAAAATCATGCTTTTATCATTAACTTCACTGATAAAAATGTTTCCCACCCACATTCAGATACACATATTTGTTTATGGGACATTTGATCTTGGAAAAATAACACTAAAATTTCACTGTGTACCATTTATATCTAAATCAAAATATTCAATTATCTTGAACATAGTCAACACAATTTAATATTTATTTGTATTTGTTTAAAAATGGTAACTAAAGCATCGGGATTCAAAGAATTAGGAAAAACCTGAAATTAACTATTTAGAGTTCAAAAGTTATATATTTCAAAATTAGAAATTAATAAAAGAATCAGTTCATACATGATGATACCAAATAAAAGGATATATTGAAGAGCTCATTAATTGAACAAAGTTAGTTAAGTATAGCCTTATGAACAATTCTCCTATGACAAGAAAATGTGACAGTGACAGTCCTTTTCTGTTAATCATTTTGAATTTGCATCTGAAACTTAAATGTGTACTGATATAGGATTTCATTCATAACTAGCTCTCTACATAGATTTTAAAATATATTTTATTCACAAGAAAATTCTGCATCTGCATTTCAAAATTGTCTTCAAATAAAGCATCTTTTTTTATTGTTGTATACATGCAAGGCACATCATAAAATGCAGTGCCATTGTGCAATATCTTCATCCACATTTCAACTGTTCTTTTCTTTCTCTGTAATCTTTCTTGGTTATGTACAAAGAGTATGACCATCAAAAGGATAATAAATGACCTCTGCCACTGGGGTGTGTAATAAGTATAGAGGGAATTGATTTGTTGGTTATGAAGGAAACCATAGAGCACACAGATCACTGCAAAATCACATTGAGGCCAGCAGCTACTCCTCAGTTCACGCAGGCAGCCCCTCTATTGCTCATGGGGCGAGCCGCCAGAGGGTGAGAAGAATGGTGAGGTCATCCAGTATTCAGCTATTAAATGAAACCTATTTCTCTGAACTTCAGCCACATTTTTTATGACACACATCTATCCCCCTTCCATGCCCAATCCTTACAGAGACCTGAAATCAAACAAGATTTCTATTATACATCAGTGTAATAATAATAATTTTTTAAAAGACCAATATTGCATTGAAAAAAAAAAAAAAACGAACCCCAGAATGCATTCTTAAATTCTCTTCTGCAGTGAATAAAAGTCCTTAAAACTTGTACGTAAACAAATACCTATCATTTATCAGCTATGCATAATAATCCTTTTTAAAAATCACTATAAACTAAGGGAAATAAACTTTCCATACTCCCTTCTGACATAACTAGTCTTCTCTAGATATAGCTTTTTTAAAATTAAGTGTTATTTTTATTACAACCATATATAATAATTATTTATTTGGTACTTCTTACTTATTTTTCACTATGTTCCATTCATAACCATTTCTAAGATAATATTCATCATTTCAGAGAGCCATTAAAATGAAGGTATTAAAAAACCATGTCTATGTCATACCATGTTAATGATGGAGAAGATTTCATCATATTCCCTCAAACTTTTTCAGAACCTTAATAAAGCCCAAACAAGCTAAGCTATTGGCCCAAGTTAACACAACTGGTAACAAAGAATTTTCTAACTCTTGTCTCTTGACTCTCCATTGGAACTCTTTATCAGTCACCTATTGAATCACTTTTATAAGTAACTGCAAAACCAAAGAACTCTAGGCTATTTGAAAACAAGCCCCTTTATTTGAAATGTGAAAGAAGGCAACATTTCTTCCTTTGTAAAAGCTGGTTTAATTGTATACGACTTACTCATTCAACATATGATCGTTAAATGAATACAGTATGTCGGGCCCTATGATGATGTAGTAGACAGAATAATGCCGCCCCCACAATAAATGTACATCCTGATCCATAACCTGTGATTATGTTAAATTATATGGCAAAAAGGGAATTAAGATAGCAGATGGATTTGAGTTTGCAAAACAATTGAGTTTAAAAGGGGGAGATTATTATGGATTATTTGGGTGGGCTCAACATAATTACAAGGGTTCTTAAAAAGTGGAAGAGAAAGGCAGGAGAGACAGGCAGGAAGACAACCAGAAGAAAGGCCAGGAAGTTGTCAGTGTGAAAAAGACTTGGGCTAGTTTTCTTTAGTTTTGAAGATAGCAGAATGGGGCCATGAGCCAAGGAATGAGAGCAGCATCTAGAAGCTGGAAAAGAAAAGGAAATGGATCTCTATTAAAATCCAAATAGAATACAGTCCTGCTAACAGCTTGGTATTAGCCCAGTGAGACCCATTTCAGATTTCTATCCTCTGTAACTATAAAATAATAAACTTGTGTTGCTTTAGATATAGCTTCTGGTTATTTGCTACAAAGCAGCAACTGAATGGTAATATAGGTGAGTTCTAGATTACCACAGATGAACAACATTGTCAGTCATCCACAAAATTTTTATTCTATTAATAGAGACAGACAAGTAAAAAGATAAATGAAATACTAGAATAAAATCTCATGTGAAGTGTTAGACTAACATACAAAGTTCCATGAGAAAACATAGCACAGATACCTGTCTTAAACTGGGCCAGAGAAGATTTCTCTCCTGAGAGCTATGAGATAAAGAGGAATTAGACCAATGAGAGTATGGGGTAGGCAGGAAAATTAGAAGGGTATTTTATCATACATGTAATCATCAGAAGATTAAAGTCTTATTTCTAAAACTGAAAAGAGGTTGAACTGGATGGAGAAAGTCCATGTAAGTAAAGATGGTGACAGAGGCTGAAGTTGGAGAGGTGAAAGAGCCTGCTGGTGAGGGACCTTGTCATCATATTCCACATTAAGGAGTTTCAACTCTATCTTATCGTCAGCAATAGCCCTTGAAATATTTTAGGGGAAGGAGAATGGGGAGGGACATCATGCTTATAGTTTTGAAACATTGCTCTGTCTGCAAGATGAAAAAATTTAGGGGAGGGTCCAGACTAAAAGTGAGAAAAGATTGCATCTTAGATGGTGACCTGCCTGTACTGCTCAACAGGAGCAGAACTGTTCTCAGAAATATGGGCATGGGTGTTCTTTGCTGTCACAATAACATGAAAAGAGACAAGGCATCAAGCTGCCTGAAATGTGCTTGAGAGTTTCAAACAATGAATGACTCTTTTGCACCCTATATTAGTTCCCTAGGACTGCCATAACCCCAGAGTGGATGATTTCAAACAACAGTAATTCTCTCACAGTTCTGGAGGCTAGAAGTCCTAAATCAAGGTATTGGCAAGGCCATGCACTCTCTAAAAGTTCTCGAGTTGGGAGAGGAGTATGGAGGAGAAAAGATCCTTCCTTAATTCCTTCAGTTTCTGCTAAAGCCAGGTATTTCTTGCCTAATGGCAGCATAAATTCAATCTCTGTATCCGTCCTCTCATCACCATCTTCCTTTTGTGTGTCCATGCCTTCACACATAAGGACAACAGCAATATTAGATTAAGGGCCCATTTTATTCAAATATGACCCCATCTTAACCTGCATCTGCAATGACCCTCATATAAGAACACATTCTGAGGTACTAAAGGTTGGAACTTCGATATATTATCTAAAGGAACACAATTCAATTCATAATACCCATAAATGCAAATAGCAGCTCTTTTGAGGTAAAGGGAATTTGTGAGGCAGAGAAATAGAGATGAATAGGTGGATTTGAGAGAGATTTGACTAAATGTAAAAGGACTTAGAGACTGAATAAAGGGCTTGAAAGAGAAAAATCAAAAACGATTCCAAAGTTTCTGGCTGAGGAAGCTCATCTGAAGGTGACTGAACAGAGAATATATCAGAATAAAAGGATTTGGTGGGAAAGAGGGCAAAATGGTGAAAACAATAAGGTCATATTGACTTGCATATGAAAATGGTATATCCAAGGGGATTTGCCCAATAGTCATTTGTACTTATGAAACTGAAGTTCAAGAGATATCAGAACAGGAAATATCAATTTGAAGGCACCAACATGGTAATAAGAAGCCATCAGAATTGCTGAGACCCATCATTAATATACAGTATGTGGAAATGACATGAAACCTAAAAGCTTATATAAATGTTAGTCATTAGGTTTAATATAAATTTTCTATTTGATTGGCATACACTATAATGACATTGAACAATATAAACCTAAGCACTCAATGAAGAGATTCTCTTCCCATACGCCAGTTTATAGCTTCAAACCCACTTAATCTGGACAAAATCCTCTTATCTTTACCTAGTTCTCTGAAAAATAATTTATGGATAAGAGATATTAAGATAAGTGAGGATTTTTGGCATAGACAATAATTATTGATATAAGAATATCAGCTATTATGTGCCAAACACACTGTGTAAAATAACACATGTATATATATATATATATATATATATATGTATATATGTTGTATTTACTTGACAGGGCTACTTTAGATAATATGTGTTACTATATACATTTTTCAGACCAAAAAAAAAAAAAAAGAGAATGAAGAAAGTTGAAATCATTTATTTAAATCATATAGCTATTAAGAGCTAGAACCAAGATCATAACCTAGATTTGAACCTTATTTTAGTCTGATACTAAAATCTATGTATTTCCATAATCCATGCTGCTCAAAGTATGTAGGACTGATGGCATTGGCAGGAAGGAGGTTGACAACTCTCTCACATATACCTGGAAGTTATACTGGAACTCAGTTAAAAATGTAAAATGACATTATCATTAAGGAGTTAGCGAGGCTGTTTGCTCAATAAGGCAGGAACTGTCTCTTGTTCACTGCTCTATCCCAAGGTCCTAGCACTGTGCTCCGTGCATAGTAGGTGCTTTTAAAAAAGAAGTATTTATTAAATAATGTTTTTAAATGTATGGTTTTCTAAATAGTTTAAGCAAAATCTATGATCTCTTTCAATCAGTTGTTCTATACCTTTAACTGATCCATTTCAATATTCATGAAACACATGCCGACTTATTTGTTTGGTGCCTAAGAAATTAGAAAACCACCATTAGGATTTTCTTAATGGTAACTGAGAAATGTCTCATAAGTGCACAGCAGCATATCATTAAATAATTTGGCTGAAAAGAACTCTTTGAGCAAGTACACACATGTCTAGATAAGAAAATATTTATTTCAAAAAAAACATTCATCAAAAATGAATCATTATAATACTATAATCATGTACTGATTATTGAATTAATATAGAGTATAAATGGCACAGTTTTTTTTTTTTTTTTTACCAAAGTTATTAAAATACTCAAACCTACCAGTGCTTTGTCATTGTTTCAATTACTTTGGGAACTACTCATAAATGTATCTGTATATACATATTTACCCAAATATTTTGGATAAAATTGTTGCCCATTCTTTCAACTTTCAGAACTAAACTTTATAAAAAGGATAACCTCACAAGTTTATCTTGATGTTAGCATTTTTAAACTAGATTTTTTTTCCTTCCTAAAATTGTGTCTCCTTGGCCAATTTTGGTATTATACTTTTAATATAACATATTGTACTTTTAACAGGTTTAATTCAATTTACAACAAATGCCTCTAATTAAGTTAAAAGATCTTTGAAAATTGCTAAATCTTAGGGGTAATATTACCACTACTGACATTGAAATAATTGATCATTCCCACTGAGGCGCAAAAGTATGAATGTTCTAATGAGAAAACAGGGATTGAAGTATGTTGAAGGAGTCCAAAGAGACTCCCCAATTCTTTAGGCTGTTATTTCCAATGACAGTCTCTGAATGGGAGTGGGAGGATTGGGAAGGGGGCAGGGACAGATAAAACTTATCCCAGAGTAGAAAAAGAAAATGGAGCCAAACTTCAAAAACTAAGTCACTGCTTGGAGGTAAGGTGACCAAACTCTGTTTGCCTTTTTGAAAATTAACATTTTTTTTTATTCAATATGTATGTTTCTGTTTTAGAATGTCAATTTTTGCCATTTATGGATCATGCTTTCTTTAACACTCTGTAGTAAAAAATACTAGATGTAATATTAGAATGCATCTATTTTTCCAAGAGAAATTCTCTGAGAGTCAAGAATGAGTAAATATAGGCTGGTGCTTTAAGATAATTAAGATGTATGAGAGCTAAGGACAACTAGTGTCCCTAACTGAACAATGACACCAGATCAGGAAGCAGAAATGTATGAGTTTTGTCACAGTTATTATTGTAGTTTTTCTTCTGGCTTTAGGAAGTCACTTACTTTTGCAGCTAATCTCTTAGTAAAAAGGAGAACATTTATCTTGTTGGTATTTGCAAGGCCTAATTAGTTAAAATGTTTACAAAACACTTCATAAGTGAAAATAGCAAATTATTTTATGCATAATGAAAGTTTTATTAATAATTGGAACAATAATGTAAAAGCAGCTAGCTTTGAAAACAATTACATTGATGAGTTGCATGATAATGCATAAGCAGAGCAGTATAAGAAAAAAAAACTTCCCAGTTAAGGCATAAGAATATTATCAGGAGCCTTCAGGACTTGTCAGGCTGCCTGTAAGTGCAGGATGAGGAGCAACAGGACTACATGCATACAGGCTGAGAACAGAGACCCCAGTTTGAATCCTTGTTCTATTTACTAGTTTTGTGGTATTTTGTAAATTATCTAATCTCTGGGCTTCAGGTGCTTTCGCTAAAGGTAAGAGATGGTAATATTTACCTCTTCAAGTTATTAAGAGGATTAAATGAGAGAACATGTCAGATTCCTAGGAAGAGGCTTACCACTTTTAAAGGAGGATTTCTTTATAATACAAAGCTGGGAAGTCTCTAAAGACAAAGAAAGTCATTTTCAATCACAAAACTGGGTTCTTGTTT
The DNA here is from genome assembly GCA_003508835.1 of Eonycteris spelaea. Taxonomy (NCBI): domain Eukaryota; kingdom Metazoa; phylum Chordata; class Mammalia; order Chiroptera; family Pteropodidae; genus Eonycteris; species Eonycteris spelaea. The sequence goes on from PUFA01000044.1 coordinate 212,208, forward strand.
GGATTTCACTACTATAGACAATAGAAAACCATATCCTAACAGAAGAACTCACATTGTGATTGTTCTTATCACATCAATAGGTGGCTCCAACATTTAAGTAAAACTAGTAGCTTTGGATTCTCTTCTTTGCTTCTTTCCTAAAATCATAGTTTGGATAGTGTGTATTAGATAAATAGGCTTTTTTGCAGTAAGAAGTTCAGAAATAGAAATGCAACCCAATTGTTGACGACACCAGGTGAAATAGGAGAGAAAGAGAAAAATATACTTGCATTGTATAGAAAAGTTTAAGAAGAAGGTTGGTAAACCATTATCATGTATAAGAGAAATAAAACCCTCAAATTTTGTTGGGGAATCAAATTTAATTTTGATTTTTTTTTTTTTTTTTTAGCAAAATATGGGCACATGGCAAATACATTGTGAGTCTTACATCATCTTACCCCAACACGACAGTCTAACTCAGATATAAATCAAGTTGATGAAGACAAACTAAGAACAAATAATGACCAAATGTTGAAAAGAAATCTAAGAACATAGCACATCATTCTGTCTGGTGTCTGGAATGAAAGGTAGTTCTTACTAATGTTCAAGAAGATTTGGTTAAATTGAATCTAATCTAATCTAATTTAATCAAATTGAATCAAATTGAAAAATGCACATAGCATAAAAGATGAGCTTTATTTAGCAGTATTTGATAACATATACATATACATTTGTTATATATAATATGAAAAGAAAATATATAGCATAGTTCTCAAAGGGTATTTTTAAAATCAGACAGAACTCAGTTTCAATGTCAACTCAATGTCTGTATGAAACTAAGTACTTAATGTCCCTAAAATAAGATAATACCTATAAAATACCTATATTTATAATATCTATCCCAAAGTTAATAGAGAAATCAAAAGGGAGACTGTAATATTAGTCTCATTATAAGTGCCCAATTAATATTAGCCAATAGATTTATTTATTTTATCATCAATAATAATAATACCATTTCTTAAATAAATAATCTTAATTTCACTCTCTTCTCCCTGGTTGTTTAGAGAAAACTGTTCTTGCTGCAGAAATAAAATTTAAATCCTTCCAATTGTAGTAAGAAGTTTTATTAATTATTAATCCGTATCTTCTTTTAAAACTTCAAAATAAAGACTTAAAAATAGAGACACATATATCTTCATAATTTAGTATAACAAAATCTATATTATAATATGTTAACTCCTTTTCTTTTCAATTTAATCCTGAGTTGTTTTATTTAGCCACCTATTATAAAAAGTAATTTGTGTTGATAGCTCTGAGGAAATCTAAAAATTAAAGAGCTAATTAAATTCTTTCTGAGTAATTTTTGAGTCTCCGTATCAATACATGTGTGCACATATTCGAACATCTCCAAATGGCCAAATACTGCTGAATGTTTTCAGAAATTGACCTCCCATGATGTCTACTTTAACTAACCATTTCCCCTGGGCAAAGAAAAAAACCTAACCTTTAAGCCATATTTCCAACGAAATCATAGATCATGCACCTGGTAGGACTGAACTAGAAATGTCAGAAATTATGATCAAGATAAGAAAGAGAGGTAATGAGAAACTGACCTATTTTTTGTGCACCTACTATTTTTGGAGGTTCTCAAGGAAGTTTTTACTATTTTAAGTTTAAAAAATTGTAAATATCCTATAAAACATTTAAATAATGTTTCATTGCTATAAATGGTTTGGCATCTTCAAAGTTATATTGAAATGGTATTTTTGTAAATGATTTGCTTGCATATTTTTAAAAAGGAGTTTTTAAAATATTATAAAAGCATTATAAGAAAGCTACATCTGGTATAATAATTCCAGGATCTCATCCTGAAACAAAAAATATGATTACAACTCACAAAAGACTTTGCCGTATTAATGCTGCAATATTCTCCTATATTTCAATGAATGTTCTATTTTTGTCAATTGGAGATCTGACATATAAAAATGAGTTTCTTAATTTTTGTACCTATCAAAGTATACTTTTTCGAAGAGGACATCTGAGAACATAATGCTGATTAGAATAGCCAGGGAAACCTAATTCACAGAATGTTTAGTTCCCTCCTGCTAAGTAGTTAGTTGCCTTCCATCCTGAGGCAGAGCTGTATGCAAAAGGTCATCTCAGGAGAAGACACCTTGAGAGCTATACCTGAACTGAAATAAAGAAAGAAAGACTGAGCAGAAGAAAATCTTCATCCACAAGGAGGTAACTGAGGCCTTAGCTGGTGAACTGGAACTGGAGTGACCCTAAAGTGAGGCAAACAAATAGGCCTTTGTGTTCTCACGTTAGTTGCACTTTGGGACGATCTGGAAGAAGATGTTTCCTATAGCCAAGGAGACTTCTCGAAGAGCAAGTCTGTTCTAAGAGACCAATATTCCCAGTAACTGAAGTATATGGGTAAAGCCTGAGGGAGATCTGGGTGAAATACCAGAGTATTTATTTCTCACAGTCTACCTCTTCTGCTGCTCTGACCTTTTTGCACCACCTAGAAACAGTTCCTCCAGGATTTATGGTCAGCCTTGTTTTCTGAGAAACTTAGTTGAGAAGGGTTAGTGAGAACAACTACAGTGTTAGCTGCTGCAGTTGGTCTTGAAGTTATAATTGAAACTCTTTACCATCCTCCTCCACCATTCATCAAAGATTCCTGTCACCCTAACCAGCACTTCTGCTGGTTCAGATGGTTTGCTTGGTGGAGTGGTCTGAGTGGTCTGAATATTAGTAAGGGTCTGAACTCCTACTTAGCGTGATCTTTTCAGGCAGCAGACAAAGCTGGGCATGAGAAGACCAAGAAGTGCCCCAAATGGATCACTTAAAATTCAAACCTATTCTCTGCCCCCATTGTTTAGTAGCAGCTCTACTTCCCACTGATGATAAGGGATAATGAATCTTGCCAGTAATGGTGACTCCTTTCTTTGCCTGCTGGTTTCCTGGCATGAAAAGCCTGATATGACTTGGTTGTGGCTATAGCTTAAAGGTCTGTCTGTCTCACCTAATGAAAATTTCCCCTTTCTGGAAACCAGAGCCTCTAGGATTGCAAAGTCTAAAATAGTTAACCCAGGAAATAAAATTTCCAAGTAGGCTAATTGTAAGTGAGGCCATTTCCACTTCAGCTCTTGGTTCTCAATTATTTTATATACTGGAACACTCTACATCATTCATGGTCATTGACTGAGTGTATATCCTGCATCCTGAATAAATGATAACTTTGAGGGTAACCTTTTCAAGCTGGCACCTCAGCTGCACTTCTCAGAGAATATTTCATCAGTCTATTTAATTGGGAGTATGTGGATAGTGGGATCAGTGGACCATGTGCCCACAGCTACATCCCTTATGCAATACAGTGAGCCCCTTGCTCTGAGACAATGTTGCACAGCATTCTGGGTCAATCAAATACTCTATAAATCCTCAGGTAGTGATACTGGCCATGACCCAGCTGGCAATAAAAGCAAATCTATATCTGGAAAATGTGTTGATCCCAGTCAAGCTGAACTGCTGCCATTTCCAAGGAGGAATGAGTCCAGTGCAGTTGACTTGCCACCAAGTGGCTAGTTTGTCTTCTAGGAAGAAACTGCTATATCAGGGGAAGGATTTGTTTCGATTAGTGCCATGTTGGACATTTGGCAGCAGTAACTAAATTAAGTCATGGTGAATGAAAGCTCAATTTATTAGGCTGATATACAACTTCCATCTCTTCCACATGTCTGTTCGGTTCATGAGTCCGTTGTGCCAGCACTAAGGTAGTTAGTAATAGAGACTGGCTGTTATTAAATAGCTGAGTTTTGTCTACTTGTTTGTTTTGTGTCTCTTCCAGGGTGGATATCACTTGTGGATGTTATTATGCAATACAAAACTCTTTACACTTTGTATCTACTTAAAGGTAGATTCACAAGCCTCTTCCCCAAAACTCTTCATTTCATACTTTCTCATCTTTTCTCACCCAGGCCCCCATCCAACCAGATGGGACATTTATCTTTACTATGATTTCTAATATATGTGTCCCTCATTTCATTTCACCTTCAACACAAAGGTGATAACTAGTTGCACCAAGAAGAAGGTTACCCACTGGAGAATTTTCCACTGGAGAATGCTTGCTGTGTAGCAAGGGCTCTCCTGAGTGAATTGTAACAAAGCAGTAATCCATTTGCTGCTTGTACCTATTGTCTGTGAACTATGCTTAGCCTTCTTCCTCTTCTATCAGCTGGTCATCAGGGACACCCTCTCCTGTGCTCAAGGAAGGACGCCAATGCATCAATGGTAGGTAGTGTAGAGATCTAAGTTGTAAGTTATTCATGTAGCTTGCTTTAAAAATTAAGATCTTAATCAGAAACTGTGCTATGAGAAGAACAAATCAGGATAATAAGATAAAGTGTGACTGCTGGGTGAACTCGGAAGGCCTCTGTGTGGAGGTGGCATTCGTAGAGATTGAATGGGATGGAACCAACTGTTTTCATGTCAGATCCTGATGATGGGGAAAAGTATTCTAAACAGAGTGATTGAGTCCCGGGTCATATCATCTCTGAAGCCAATAGGTTAGTTCTATTCTTTACTTTCTACCACTATCTAATGCTAGTTTTCTTTTTAATTTGAGTAAATTTATATTTAATTGTTGTCATTTTGACCAAGAAAGACTAATATAAATTCTAATATGAATTTGATGTATGCCATGTTTGGGAGTTGGAGGGAAATTTTCTTCTGTGAATCAACAAAAAACAGCTAATTAAAATAATTGTGAGATTTGCAGGTAGCAATGATTAGTTAGCTACCAGGAAGTACGTTCTAAACTGGCTATTCCCTGCTCACCTCCAACTTTCTTTCCCTTCAAGAAAAATTTACATGTTCCCTTCTCCAACTTCCCCTTGCAACTGACTGGCTATCTGATCCAGTTCTGGACAATGAAATTCAAGGAGAAGGTTGCTGAAGGGATTCTGAGAATGCTAATAAACTCCCTACCAGGAGAGAAAAAAATGAAGAGAAAATTTACTCCTAAGTGGCTCTTCTTCCTGCTTTTAAATGTGATCTTGATATTTAGAGCCCTTGAAATTATAAGGGATAGAAAGAAAGAATCACAGAAAATGTAAGCCAGCGTCCTTCCATAGCTAAGCTGCTAAAATAACAACAACAACTGCCTTCTTACCTACCTCTTGTTATGTAAGAAAAATGAACTCCTCATTGTGTGGGCCATTAGTATTTGGCTTTTACTTTATTTGCAATTTAAAATTATTCTTTACTGACACTGACAACGTAGTACATCTAATTTCTAAAATTTTACAAAACCTAAAATAGGAAATGATATTAAATAAAAATATACTGAGTAAATAAAATTAAAATAAGTTAAAAATACAATAAGAAGGTGGAACACATCATTATGCTTGCCTTGATGATGTCATGCAAGTCACCGAAAGCCAGAAAACCAAAAGATCTAAGTTTTTGCTAGTTTTATTGTAAATATTCAATACAATCCTTCAGTTGAATGACAAAGGTGAAAAAAAAATAATTGAATTATGTATTGATTTAGATGTTGGTGTTATGGTTGCTGTTACGAGTGTATATATTTTGTAGGTGACAGGATAATTACTAAATGCCCACACTGCATGTATCATGAGCAGCAAGTGTCATTTAGGGAGGTTGCCAGGAGATTTTCTAACAAAACATTTTCTCAGCTGAGCATGTGTGTGTGTGTGTGTGTGTGTGTGTGTGTGTGTGTTCAAAAGCAATTCACAGCACTAAGATTGCATCTCCCTGAATTCAGTCATAGACAGACAAACATAGTAAGTTTAGAAACATGGTGAAAACATGTTATGTGAAATGTAACATTCCTTGCAGTATTTCTTACAACTGTGACATTAATTATTAGGTCCTATTTGGTTAAAAAAAAAAAAAGAAAAAGAAACAACAACCAGTAGATAATTTAATACAGTGTATTAAAGAAAAGAAGGATATGTAATGTGAAAAAAGTGAACGAAATATTCAAATGCCCCCTAAATTAGTTCTGAATGAAAAGATCAACACTAAATTAGAAAATTACAAATTCCTGAATTTAGGGGATTTTCAAAACGAGAGGACAGTACAATAATCCATGTGTAAAGCAAATTATAATAGAATACCCCTGTGGGTAAAAGCCACCTGGAAACTTGAACCCATCTAAATGGCAAAAGAACAATACCACCTTTCTCTAATGGTGAAGATCCATGTAAAAGAATAGTACTTGAGATATCTGAACTCATCTTCTAGACTCTTTGAATATGTTTGGAATTTAACTCCCATGTATATAGCAATTCATCAGATTGTTTTAAAAACAACTCATTATTCAACATCCTAAAGTCATGAGGAAATTTTGTGAAAATAAAAATCCTCTTGTTTTCCTTCAAGATTGTTGCTATAGTGTTTTTATTTCTCCTCAGAAAGCAGCAGAGAGAGAATAACGGCAGATTGCCAAATTTGAGACTAGGGATGTCCTTGAAGACAGCCTAAACCAAAATAAACACAAAAACAAACATGTCTACAATTAAAAGATAGTAACACAGCATTATAATTAGTTGTCTCAGGAAGTAAAGATATTTTCAGTTAACTGAATGGGTGACAATTACTTAGATTATTGTCATACTTAAAATGTCAGTGTTAAATGATTGCTTTAAGCACATAATAAATTCTTCATTCTTAAGTGGCAAATAGAACAAAGCTAAATATAGAGAATGTTTTCACTGGAAGCAAACATTACAAAACCTGCAATTCACATTTTAAAAACTTAGGGAACAAAAGAGGAATCACTGTAAAGGAACAAACATGGTTCTGATATTTATCACTTTGCTTAGAATTAGGAGCAGGTCAAAGGCTCATGGAGAAAACCTATTTTGTGGCACCCCATCATTTTAGAGGCAAATGCATAAAGAGGGATGACTACAGAGAATTCTACAGAACCTTAAAGACCTCTTCCTGGAAATCTGGGTTAATTATAGCATTTATGAAAATAGCATTGGTTAATTTCACACCTGCTGTTAAATCCTTCATGATTTCCTGGGATATGTTGTGATTACATTATAGTCCTGCAAACCATATTTTCCCCATGTCAGTGTTAATTGTACAGGATTAACAAATAACAAGTGCCATTTGCTTAAACTACCACTGTCAGTAATGTCTCCCTTTGTCTCCAATACAGGTTCTTACTTCCTTTTGAATCCCCAAGTCTCCTGAGCAAGCATAAAGCCCTCAGTGATTCAGTTGTGGCTGTTTTTCCATCCTGCAAACCATGCCACCTGGAAACTAATACCACCAAGCAGGAAGTTGTCTCACCTCAAAACTGTGGAAAGGGACAGTTCTTGCCTTTGCCAACTATGGTCTGCTTGGATAATTTGGATATTCTTTTATTCATCACCTATGGTTGAACCAACACAATTTTAGACACTGGGAACAACAGAGAAGAAATATCATGGCCTCTGCCCCTCTTCTGTTTTTCCCTGGGGAGAGAAGACATGTTACGTACCAATTGCTGATTGTCTCATTGGAAAGTTTTATAAGTTGAAAGAGAATAAAAGGCCACTGTAGCCAGTAATGTTTGAGGACTACCTTAAGAAAATGGTTCTTAAGATGGACTTGGAGGGACCAGAAGGAATTGGTTGGCCAATGGGTAAGAGTTGAAGAATTATAACAATATAAAAGCAGAATCTGAGAGGAGGATAGTGGCAGTCTGACAAGAGAAACCTAGCTGCCTCTTGTCACTTTTTACAGAGAGGGGAAAATTTTTCCTCTAAAAAGCTAAGTATTAAATAAATTTTTAAGAAGACCTATTTGTTCTTTATTGTCATATATCATGCATTATATACTTCTTAAAATATTTTTAAAAGCTAAATATTTTTTTCTGCTTGAAAAAATCATAATGTTTTTCTTTCAGAATTTATACACCCAGGAGAACTCATTGTTAAGTGCTTCAAACTTACAAACTTGAAGGAAAATTTACCCCCTTTAAAGATAAGACTTTCTTTAAAAAGTTTGATTTAATAAACAAAGAAATAAACAAGCCAGTCAATTATACTAAATACTGAACCCAGAGAGCAGTATCTACATGAAATCATTTCTCAGACGTACACAAATGAACACAAAGCGCAGAATCACTTCACATCACAATGCCAATCAGAAATAGTGACTCACAAATTGTTAAGTGTAAATATGTGATACACAATCAGTGGCATGAGTGTCACTTCATGTGGCCACATTAATCTCTGCTGAATTTTGAAATAGTACAAAAATGGAAACAATCATTGGGTGGTCTTTTCAGAGGCTTTTCAACTTTTTCTGCTTCCATAATGGAAAGATCACAGATTTTAGTTTCAGTCAGGACTGAGTTTCAAAGCAGCTAATCATTTACCAGCCATGAAGCAGATCACTTAACCTTCCGAACAGCAACTTCAGATATTTAAAAAAAAAAAAAAAAAAAAAAAAAAAAAAAAAAAGAATAAGAAGCACCTGAAAGAGTTTGTAGTGAAATATCTGAGAGACAAATAGCAATGTTGACTCAAAGCTACCTTGTTATAACAGTAAAATAATTGAATCACTACTTACTTACCCCTTTAATAAACATTGGTTGAGCTCCCATTATGTATGCGAACTACAGAGAAATAAGCGTGCTTACAAGGCAACGTTCTGAAACTAGAGAAGCAAGTCCCTTAAAGTAGTGCCTGAGAGTTGCCTGTGGAATAAGCTGGAAGATGGCTGAACACTCCACTGTGTGTCTTTGCCCCTTTTGCTCTATCTTTCAACAAATTTCTAATACGGAAAGAATTTCATAAGATAATTCATGACCGAATTCATAAGGAAGTGAGGAAAACATTAAATGTGGTTGCAACAATAAAGTCAGCCCTTCGCAGCCATGAGTTCTGTATCTGCATTTAAATCCATTTGCTTTTGAATTCACCAAACATGGATCGATAATATCCTGAGGGAAAAAAAAGTTACACTATTGTTGATGGTTACTATGTAGTCAGGCCTGCAATGGTTGTGTCTGTACTGAACATGCACAAACTTTTCTCTTGTCATTACTCCCTAAGCAATACTGCATAATGACTATTTAGACCACTTACATTATATTAGGTATTATAAGCAATCTAGAGATGATTTAAAGTATACTAGAGGATGTGAGTAGGTTATACGCAAAATCTAGCCATTTTATGGAAGGGATTTGGGTGTCCATGGATTTTGGTATCCACGTTGGGTCCTGGAACCAATCCCCCATGTATAGAGAAGGATGACTGTACTAATAATCTAAGTATAAAACATCCTTTAGACTTCCCTTCCACGGTCATGTACAAATAAGTATGCTATTTTAATCATTAAACAGAGAAAATCAGGAAAAATAAACATAAATCAAGATTGCTTTATTACAACTGTTTTGAATATTAATATTGAAAGAAAGAATTATTAATGTATTTGTTTCTAATTTAGGATTCAATTCTTTTTAAATGCTATAGTGTAATAAAAAAGTAAGGTCTGTGGAATTTTGGGGGGAATCAGGATACCCTGGGATAATACTTTCATTCCATTCAATACTTAAATATTTTTTAAAATGTCACAAAACCATTCATCTGGTTGGCATTGTCCTGGACACTAGGAAAAGATCTGTGAAAATTATGTTTAAAACCAAAGACTTTTAAATAACAGATATTTTAAATGTTTTGAGGCACTTTTAAGTATTTGAAGAAGTAAAAATGCTTATTTGTTTCCTATTAATTGCATAACTCAGAAAAAAGCTTAGCATTTACTGGAAGATTGTAAGAGTATCACTTAAATAAATATCAAAACAATGCTATTCCCATGGAAAAGCAAGGTCTAAGGTCTATTTGAATTAACTATTTTTAAAAAAAATATTCAGAAAATATTTCAGCCAAAAAGTCAGAGTATTACTCTTTTGCCTTCTCCTACTTAATAAAGAACAGAAAGCCAAATGCCACTAAGTACTAATGCTGGCATCGTCAATTCTAGGACACTAAGTTGCCAAGAAACATGCTCTGAATGTTGGCATTTACATCCAGAACTAGGAAACCATACTGTCGTGACACTGTATCTATATACGAGAGAGACAAATAAATCAACAAGAAATGAAGTACTTAATTTAAAAATGCCTAATTTCCGATATAGTGTTTCCAGCAACAACTGAAATTAAAAAACTGTTAAAACACAACTATAGAACATACAATCTTTCTGTGAGTGCACTGAAGCAAAGGGTAACAATAAAATAAAAGAAGGAATGGATATGCATTTATAGCTGGGACATTGTGGCTGCCTGGTATACCCTGGCTTCAACTCCTCCTGATAAGGAGTACATATGTCAAATCCCAGGTACAATTGGAAGGATCATGGTTTCACAGCACAGAATTTTCTTCCATTCATTTAGTAAGATTCAAACTGAAAATGTCAAAATTCAATTTTAATTAAAGGTACTTATGACAAGGTTTGGGTTGTCTGCCAAATTCTACACCTTGAACAGGTGTCAGTAAACAGCAATTTATTTCAGCAGAACTAGGGTACATATGTTTACTTGTGTACACACCTCTGTGTCCAGCGCAATATTAAGTATACAGTTGGAATTTCACAAACCCCATTGCTATGGCATAGGAGAGCATGCATTTGCCTTTCTAGGAATCTTCATGCTTTCCTGTGCTGGGAGTTAGATTCCCTAGTATCAACTCCTCTATATCGTTTTGGGTTAGAATCACCCAAAAGTAAGGCAAACTTATACATTAAGAAGTCAGAGCTGGCTACATAATTTTCAGGGACCAGTGCAAAATGAAAATGTGGAGTCATATCTTAGTTCGTTGGGGCTGCCATAACAATGTACTATAGACTGGAGACTAAGTTCAAGGTCAAGGTGCTGGCAGCATGGGTTTCTTCTGAGGTTTCTCTCCTTGGCTTGTAAATGGTCTTCTTTTGCTGTGTCCTCACATGATCTTTGCTCTGTGTGTGAGCATCCCTGGTTTCTCTTTGTGTGTTCAACTTCCTCTTTTTATAAAGACACACATTCTATCGGATTAGGGCCCACCCTAACAACCTCATTTTAACTTACCACTTCTTTAAAGTTCTCTCCCAATACTGTCACGATCTGAGGGAGTAGGACTCTGGGCTTCAACATATAAATTTTGGGGAATACAATTTAGCTTATTACAGATTCCTTGTTCAAATAGCAAGAAAAAGTGCCATTAAAGGTACTAAAATATAAAACATTTCCCTTTCATCTGCTGTTTTTCTCTCTCAATCTGTTGTAATTTTTTACTTTGCTATTTAATGTTGTACTTCCTTGGATGTAGAAAACTCTCTCTAGCTTAGTGCAGACTCACCCGGGCTGTCCCATGACTCACCTTGTACACACACATGCCCAATGCCCCCCAGGTTCTCCCTCCTGCCTGTTGCTGGACCAGTGCATGAAAGCCTGGCTAGAAGCAGGAAAATCAGTCTCCTTGGAGATACCACCTGAGTTCCTGTGCCCAGGTTATCACTTGCAGTGGAGGGCAGAAGTGATCACTGGGCAGGGTGTGGATAGGGAGGTGGGCAAGCCTCAGAGCAACAGTTGTTACTTTCCTAAGGTCTTTTAATGGTCAGTTATAGTGATAGTAAGACACAGAGGTACTCAGCTAGATACAGTTTGTCCTTAATCTCCTCTGTAGGGAGTCCAGCTCTTCTTCCAGGGTGCTGACCCTGTTGATCAATAGTGGTTTCACACCCACCACCAGACATTTTCCCAAGAGGCAACGTAACATTCTCATAGGTGCTTTCATAAGCTCCCCTCTCAATTTCACTTCAGTGGTTGGATGTGTTTGGCCTCTCAGATTCTATATGCCATGATTTGTCACTGAGCCTATGTTTTAGGGTGATTGGAGAGTAAATTCTCTTTGGTACTCTACCTCTCTATTTTAGACCATCACATACTCAGCTCTTAGACATTTGTGCACAGTTTAATTCTTATAATAAGTCCCATACCACATAGCATTCTCAGGTGAATGTATTTGAGGGAAAAGGTGAGTGTATTTGCATGTAGAAATGATGTGAATAATTACGGCCAGAGAGTGGACAGGGGTAGACTGTTTCCACTGGATAATCGATACATCTCTCAAGCCTATGTACTCATGTTTGTAAGTCTGGGGTCAGTATGCTAGTGGTTAAGGTAAGAAAAACAGATACAGTCGCTTCCATCATGGAGTTTTCAGACTAATAGGATTGAGAAGTATTAATAAAATAAATTATAAATAAAGATAAATTGCACCAATGATACGTGTTACAAAATAGAGATATATGGATTATTGGAATCAAAATAGAGATTTAGAAAGGACAGTCATTTGACGAATGAATAAAAGGCAACAAACTCAAAAAAAGAGGGAAGAGTTTCTAAACAGAGGAACCACCTGGTAAAGCCTCTTGGATAGAGGGCCCATAAAATACAACTCTAACTGTGATGTTTCTGAAAGAAGTTCTAATACCATCGGGCAGTTAAAGTTATTCTTAAGTACTACCAGTAGACAGTCACAATCCTAAAGTTAAAAAAAAAAAAAAAAAACCCTAATGCTCAAAACCATTGTTTTGAAGCAAAGAACAGATGCCCATTAGGCTAGTTCATGGATTTAACATCTTGAGAGAATTGAATTCTTTCATGCTAAAGTAAACAAAACATAAATAGTGTCCTGAAGAGAAGAATGGTGGACACCTGAATACAGATTGAGCTTAGTCATTTGCCAATATATTTTTCTACCTTATTATTTACTGAAATAAAGAAGATATTTTATAAGTTGTTAAGATATCTAATAATTATTATTATTCAGAGACACAAATTTCATAAATAAACATTAAATTTCTTTTTTAAGAAACAACTGTAATATTTTTTAACATTTTGGTTTGTAATTTTTTTTTGAAAAATTGTCTTTAATGTAGAGGTTGGCAATCCATGTAAAGACCTTTATTGATTACATATGAGATTCAAATGTAATGTTTACAGTGATCTTATAGAAAGTTCTTCTTCAGTGAGACTGAATGGACATATGTTACAGAAATTAATTTTCTGTCTGTTGAGAAAAAAAAAGAGAACTCTTTCTAATTATAAAAAAAGAATAGCTACGATTATGTCTAAGGTAATCTACATCCCCAAGAAAACAAAGATTTATACCAAAGTGCAAAACTGAGATTCAATAATAAAGTTCAGATTCTACCCAAGGAAGTACCACCCTGACAAAATGCGACTCTCAGAATCCACTAGAAATGTTGCCATATTGGTTATCATATTGGATTTAAGTAATCACGACTAGAAACCAGAAATTGCACAATCTTTTGAAATATATAAGAAAAAAATGCCTAAATATGTTGAGTGTTAGTAGTAACATTCACAAAAATTAGACTTACTTAACCTTGACAAGTGAAAGTTGAAAACTGACCCAGATGTTTTATCCATTGACAAAAGTTATCATCGTATCTTATGGTGCTTTGCCATTATTTTAGTAACTACTGTGAAGATTTTCGAAATTCAGTGTGAATATACAAGATAACAGATCTGAGGAGTACCTTCTGCCCATTGATAAAAGGAGTGTCCATGGACCTCATACACAAGTCAACCCACTCAAAAAGAGATTTATAATGTTGGGAGAGTTGGTTGGAAAAATAGAAAGCTTATGAAGAGAAGCTAGTGTCAAAGAATCCAGACTAGACCAGTTTTTCAAAGTAACTCAGAATATTTTGTGTGAAAAGGAGAAGGAAGTGCTGAGGAAGAATTTAATCAAATTATATTCGTCCTCTACAATCAAGAGTTAAGTATACCATGAATAATAAACCTTAATAGTAAATGGAAGTCTTATGAAGACAAAATGTATCCTGTATGAATAGGGCTCATAACCAATCATCTGTGAGCTATAATTTTTATTTGCTAAATAAAAAATTAAAATATATTCTCCTGAGTTGTTTAGAGAATTGAATAATACATGTGCAAGTAGTTAGCCTGACTATAAAGTGTCATACAAATACTACAAACCTGTAATAAAAGAATTAACATCATCACTCCCATTATTACATGCTTTAAAAGTACTATTACAGCATCTACATAGAATCAACTACACTTAATTTTACTTAGGAAATGATTTTGAAATTGCCTATTATCAAGAGCTGAATTTTACTGATATTACTATAGAGACCTAATCACTAGCCATCAAGACACGTTCCTTATAATTTCTTTATTTTAGAATTTCTTTTACCTCTACAATTTAACAACACATCTGGAAGATTCTTGTGCAGCAAGAGGAAAGAAGCATAATACTCTATGATCCAGTCAATGCAAAAAATGAATCCTCCGACCAGAATTATGACTTCTTGAGATTGTCATGCCATGTCAGCTTTATGATTGTTAGGCAAAAAGAAAAAGTCTTTTTGTGAAACACTGATACTCTAAATATCCCTTCCTAGCCTTGGATGGAAACCTACTAGCTCATCAGGTTAAGTGACCTGAAAGGAGAAAAAGTGTCTTCCTTGCTGCTTACTGGAGTACCACTGGATACAAAGTAAAACATGTAGTAATAGTTCATATGTGATAAAGACACAAGGCTCTTCCTTTCTAGCATCACCCATAACAATCCTCAGCCCCATTTATTAATTTCTTCTAGATGTTCAGCTAATGATCTTAAACTCATGTACAAAAACATGAAAAAGTCTTTCAGGAATTATAAGAACAGGGATTTATTTCATAAAACCTTAAAATTTTGGCTTTGCTTTTTAAAAAAACTGTAGTAAAATTATAAACTTAAACTCACTTGTAAAAACATGTAAATTTCTTTCCAGGAATGAGGATAGTACAAAGAAAAAGAATCTATCAGAAACCCTTATAAACTTTGCTTTCAATTCTTTTAAAACTGTAGTAAATACAAATGGAAGCTATCAGGCTAGATAGAGAAATAGTATGATCATTTATATTTGGCATTTCTTCCTTTAAAAAAATAGCATACTGGATGTGCAAGGTCAAAGCGTCTTCCTTTATTGAAACAAAACTTCAAAGTTAAGAGTAATTTTGAGATTAACTGGTAAACAATGCATAACAAATTACATCACTAGCTAGTTAAAAGCCCTATAAAAATAGTTTATCCTGTATCTTTAAGTAATAGGATTGATCAAGAACTTCTGACACATTAAAATGCTGATTTTAAAAGAAATTTTTAAAAAGTACCAATAAACTTCTCTGCACCCACATATGAGATAGATACTGTCATTATGCCTCAGGAAACTGAGGCACAAAGAGGTTAAACTTATTCTAGATCATTATTAATTGATAAAACCAAGATTAAAACCTAAGTAGTAAGTTGCATAGCTTGTGCTCTTAACCACTCAGCTGTTATATTTCTAGATTAAAATGTCTGCAAAGGACATCCCATAAAAGCACAGAAGAATAAAATCACCTCAAACCAACAGCAATTGTGAGTTAAACGTTTTATTTTGCATAATTACAGTGGATCTATATGAAGCATAGTATGTTTTGTTCAACTTGTGGTTACAAATGTTTAGTTAGTAAAGTATCCTTTTCAACTCTGAGGTTTGATGATGCTTTTAGTTCTTAAAGGGAAATAGTGCATGTTGATTTGATAACAGTACTTATTCTGTAAAATCCGCATCCAAATGCTTTTGAGAAAGTCATTCAAAAATATACTTTTTCAAAACAAACTTGATAAAGGATGAAACGACCTAGGGTGCTTTCTAAACCTAGCTTCTAAACTTGGTAACTGAGCATCATTAAATCCGCATGGCCTGGCTCATTGCCGGCCCTATTCCCAATTCCAAACCAACCTTGGCCCCGGGAAGGGGGTTATAATGAAAAACCAATGAAAGATACCCCATGGTTTGGCATAGAGAATTTTTGCTATGGTCTCTATCTGTCCTTGGTACCTACTTCTCTAGTAAATATTTCTACAAAGCAAAGTTCTCTATCCTCTGGTTCATCAGCAACTTGTGATCCTCTTTTGAAGCTCCATCTCTAGTGGATGAGTTCCTTACCTATTCCTCCAGTTTCTTAATGACTTGGTCACTGATACCTGGGTAACTGTGTCATTGTGCAAAGAGTGCTTGACTTTGAATTAGAAGGCCTGGATCTAACTCATAGATTTAATAATTCCTAACTGAGTAAACTTTAATGAGTTACTCAACACTCCTAACACTCAGTTATTACATCTGCAAGATAATAGTACCACAATAATAGACTTAGTGTTCTTGAGTAAATGGTTAACACCTTGTTGGTGGAGTCTGTATCTGATGCATTTTTGTATCCCAGCACCCATTCTATAGTTAGTGTCCAAAAGTGTGTGCTGTATCCATACGTGAAAGAATGAATGAACAGTTTTCCTCTTGAGTCTTTGATTCTACCTAGAACAAAATTCCAGACTTATCCAGTCTGTAATGTCCCATAGGCTCCTATGTCCTGGTAATTCTCTGACATCTAAGATTAGATCAGTACTGGTGCAGGTTTTTGGAGCTGGGGCCATCTCACAAGTAGTACAAAGTATTAAAGATGATCTGACATTTTCTGTTTTTTGGTTTTTATCTCCCAACTAATAATACAATCAAAGCTCAAGCATCATCATAAAATTTAAATTCTGTTCTTATGTACAGCTTTTGTCCCCCTATTAGACAATCAGCAACCACTAAAACCTCTAAGGAAATCCTCCGCACAGACACTGATAGTTGAGTTGAAATACATGAGCAAACAGGCTCAGAGATACGTTCATTGTTTTCCTACTAGATCACATCATTATGAGCTGGCAGGAAGTTAGGTCAGATATGGCCAACACCTGGAAAAATCACAGAGGCATCCAGATACTGCCGTCCACGGCAGAAAACCAAAGACTAGAACTGAATTTCCTCTATCCTACAACAATGAACAGTTGGGTAAGGAGATAGCAGCTCTCATTAAGCTTGTGAGTGCATTATTGGAAGCTTGTCTGTCAGGACATGGCAACAATGTAGCATCAAGATAGAGATGTAAATTCATGTCTCTGGAGCTGTCCTATCCGCACAATTACCTTAATGTGTCCCAGATTCGAACTCATCATTGATGTTCTCATTAGTTACTGGACTTATTCCACTAGTGCCACCAAAGTACCACTCTCCAAGTCAAATGGCAGTGTCAAATCTCCACCAGCAAGCCCTGGAGTGTGTCCAGCCTTCAGAGGCTGAGGCCAATCTAATCAAATGGCAACACTTTGGGGAAAGAGTTTGTCAGCAGAAAGGATGAAAAGATAATTCTACAGCTTTTATGATAATCTACAGAGAGGAAATGAACAGAATGATAGAACAAAATACCACAACTCCAATAAATACTTACTGAGAAATTACATGTGCCAGTCATTATTCTCAGTGATACTGTGCATAAAAACATGACAATGCATAGCCTCTGCCTTCAAAAAAAAAATTGCAATATAAAAGGAGTCTTATATAGAAAGTATAGAGGAAAATGCATTTATGAACTTCGAGGTTAAAAAATATACATGAGAATCACAACTCTGACTCTTGCTCATGTCACAAGACAAATTATTTAAACATCCAAGCTTCAGTTTCCCCGTCTATGTAGTGAATAATAGACATACTCTTTAGCAGATAGAAAAGTGAAAATAGGTTTGCTATGTGGATTAAAAATAAAATTGGGTTAAGTGAGTTCCAAATGAATTGATATATTAATGTAAATAGTAAATTATAATGTTAGAAGGAGAAAATGTAAGAGAATATCTTTGTGATCTACAGTGCCAAAGAATGTTTTTTAAGCATAAGGCAAAAAAAAAAAAAAAAACCCACAAACCATAATTAAAAAAGTGATGAATTAGAATAATGTTACATTTAAGGATTTTAATTTAACAAGGACAAACAGAGAAAATGACAGATAACTGACTGAGAGAAAGTATTGGCAACATCTAACATCATATAGAAACAAGGTCCAGAACTTATTAGAAATTTCCAAAAATTAACAAGAAAAATGCAGAAAACTCAATAAAAAAATGAACAAAGTATGTGAATGAGCTATTCACAGTAGAAACTGAAATGAAAATAAGTATATGAAAGAAATACTCAAATGTATTTGTAATTAGAGAAAAGCAAATTGAAACAACAAAATATCACTTAAAACAGATCATATTTGGAAAAAAAAAGAAAATTGGATAATGCCACATTAGAAGGAATTGAGAGAAAACAGAATCCTCATGTGCTTTTGGTGGATATGAGACTTGTGGGTACAAGCACAATTGTACACTATGACTCAGCAATCCTGCTCCTAAGTATATTTCTCAGAGAAATTCTCACATTGAACCAGAAAGTGACACATTTACTTCTATGTTGTCTCTGGTAGTGGGATAGAAAGTGGTCTATGAAAAAAAAAAAAAAAAAGGAGGGGGGTAAATGCTCATGGAATAGAACACAGCTATTAGAATGTTAGAATATTACATGCATTCTATTAGTTGTTAGGATATTATACAACATTGAGCAAGTTTTAAGACATAGGGCTGAGTAAAAAACATATCTACAGCCAAATACCTTTAAAATAAACCCATATAAATCAACAGTACATGCTTTATAATGACACACAAAATTTAAGAACACACATCAAACATATTATGTTTGATAGCTAAAATAACCATTACATCGTTAAAATAACCATTTTAGTCATCTTTATATATCTAGAACTGAACACAATGGTTGGTACCCAGTAAATGTTTTGCGAGTAAATCAGTGATTCAATATAGAAAACAAAGGATAGAGAAAATTGAAAGAGATTCCAAACCTCAGAGTGCATACAATAGAGGCCACTTGCTAAAATAATCTGTTTCTTAGGTTGGGAAACATATCTGATTGATGGAGAAGATTGGTGACTTCAAGTTGGTACCTTTTAAATTTGAAAGACTAATAAGGAGCTGGCAGGCAGTCAAGGTCTAGAACTCAGGAAGTATTTAGATTTGGGTTTCAGCTCAAAAGATGAGTTTTAAAAGTGAAAGAAGAAGAAATAAAGTAGCATGTAGAGGGGCAATAAGATGAAGCAATGAAACATGTTAAATAGTACGAGATGGGGGAGGATGGTGTGTCCTTGAAAGGGAGAAAAAACAGGTGAGCAGAGAGAGAAAGGTTATTTAACAGTATCTGTGGATGGAAAAGGTGAAGTGAGATGGTATGAGAGGAATAGATACAGTAGTAACAGAGGTATATGGAGAATAAAAGGTTAAATTATATCTCGGTTTTGGGAAAACCCCCCAAAAAAGCCTAGCTATTTGTTTCAAAATGCTTATCTATTATTTGCTCTAAGTATTGAGGAGCAAATTTAAAATCGATAAATTTGGGAAGAGAGAGAAAGGGGTGGGGAGGAGAACCAGAGGGAGCACACGTAAGTAGAAAGGTCGGATCAAACTAAAAATAAGAATGAAAATCTCTAATCCCAAATCCATATGCAGAATTATCTAGAGGAGACTTCTGAGGCCCAATAAATCCCCAAACAGCTTTAATTTAAAATGTCCTGAGAATCACTGTTCTTAATTTATTCCCTTGATTTCAAGCTGCTATCAACCAGAATCAGAAAGGTCTCCCAGATAAGAATAAATTTAAGACATACTATTATTGAGCTCAATCCTCCTGTTCTTGATCCATAGAGTGCAACAAATGTTTCTTTCAAAGGAGTAAAAAGGAAAACAAAACAAAACAAAACAAAAAAAAACTCTTCCACCTGTGCACTTGTAGGAGAGCCCACAGTTCTAAATGTCTCACCGCAGATGGCTTTTCTCCTAGGTAAGTTTATGCCGCATGACTCATTGGCCATGTCTAAGAAATGTACGCATCTGACATTTGGAGATGATGCCCACTAGAAAGTCCTAGCATAGTATCAACTACCTGCTGGATTGAAGGATTGCATTAAAGCAGTCATTTATTTTCTTTTCATTTGCAGCTGGAGGCAGCACTGCATGGTGATTCAGGTGTGGAGTTCAAACTGCATAGGTATGAATCACAGCTCAGGCACTTACCAAATCTATGACAATATCCACTAATCTACCTTTGCCTCAGTTTCTTCATCTGTAAAATGGGGATAATAATATTACCTACCTCATAGGGTTATTGGGGGATTGAGAAATAATACATGCAAAACAGAATAGTGTCATATAGAGGAAACACTAAATAAGTGTTATTTATTACTGACAACAAGGGGAAGGCATGAACAAAAATTGTGTTTTAAGAAATTCACCTTTTTGGTTACTGGCTAGGATTCAGGATCAGATAGAGCTTCTGGAAATCAGGAGATTAGAAGAAAGAAAACCACAATAATTTAGCCACACGTGCACGCGCGCGTGCGCGCACACACACACACACACATACATACACACACAAGAAAATGAAAATGATAAAAGGGATGTTTGCTAGGGATATTACACAGAAAGAATATGGAGTGCTTAGAAACTTAACTGATTCGGTTGGGGGTGGGGCAGGCAAGTTGCTATCTCAAATTCAAAACAGTGTGAAAAGAGAAGGAAAATTTGATGACAAGCATAGGAATCAGGAGGAAAAGAACAAAAATGTTACTTTTCTTTAGGGAATGGATTGATAGTAGGATGTTCTCTTGTTATGGTCAAACAGAAAATTTAATGTTTACCCAAAATTCATGCACATTGATGATTTATATAATTTTATGAACTCTCATCAAATAATAGAAAACTATGAAGAACATACATAGTTTCTGTCTACACAACAGAAGTTTGCCAATAACTGTTTTTAAAGTAATGCTAGATTCATAAGGGGCTTTGAAGACCAACATCTCTTGCCCAATATTCTAGCCCATAGTCTGTATAGGGAAGCAAGAAAGATTTCCTACCTAGGAATGTTCCTGAGCATCAGGTAAACAAAAGCTATAATTTGAGATGATACATTAAAAAGTGGCATCAGCAAGTAGCTGGCCCTCTAATGGTCCACATTTCTCAAGTACTGGGAGATCTGGGACTTAAATTGAAAAGAAGAAGAAGAGTTGCTTCTGGCAACCACAATTGTCATGCCCAGTACTGCAAATTACTGGCATCCTTGAGGGAAGGGAATTAGTGAGAATTATACTGTAGTTAGAAAAAATGTTTCTTTTTCTTAATGTGAACATAGACAGGATTGTTTCTAAAAATTTGCATTGTCTTTGAGATGAATGCATATGTGTTTTGTGTATGTTGGATACAACAGTTACTCATCAGGGGAAAAACAAAAACAAAAACAGGAGACAAAGTGGTACCTCAAGCTGACAGAGGCCAAAGAGAGAAACTGTACTTATAAGGGTCAAGCCCATACTGGACTTTTGTCTCATGCATAGCTACCAGTGCAGTCTTTGGGAAACTTCCTCCTGAGGTTTTTGGAGGCCTATGGTTTTACCAGCTGGGGAGAGGAGACTGATTATAAGGAAAAACCCCATATGCAGAAGATGGGGTTATTATAAAGGGGAGAAAAATGGAGACTGTGAAGGTTGATTACGGAGACTTTCTCAGAAAGAAAAAAGGGCACTTACACTTATGAGTAAGGTAGCAATTAGAAAGTGAGAAATATCTACATAGAAATTTCCTGTAGATGGTTTAATTTAAAGGTTGTTTTTTTTTTCCTTGAACTTTGATAACAGTTATATTTAGCATCAAACTTTAAATTGGTCTTCTATATTGTATCCTCTTCAGTTATCTCAACTTTTTAGTAAATCAATTATATTTGTAAGCCTCTGTGATGGTATTATGGGGAATTTGTAAAAGGTCAGTAAAGAGAAGAGGGGAGTGGCCTGAACCAGATCACTCATTTAATAAAGCCAGCACAGAAGTAGTTCAACCCAGCAATACAGTGATCTCAAACAGGTCACGTGGTGACTGGCAGCAGCAGAGTGAATGGGATCCAAAGGGAGCTAGCTGGGAAGCTCTGATAGGAACATGATTGTCTTGGAAAAGTATTGCCATAGATAACAACTTGGGAACAGAAGTGAAATGATTGCTGTTTTCCAAAATATATACGGGAAGATGGTTTTGAAGTTATACATTAGATGGAAAAATAGAGAAGTTAATAGTTGACTAATATAAGAATGTGACTATCATATATAGCCATTATTTCTCTCTTACTGCAACACACATTCTTGAATAATATATTCCAAAGCTTGGGGATTTTCCCAATTAAAAAATGCTTCCACAGCAAAGTATATCGTTTTAGTATTTGTAAAGTAGATAGCATATTAACAACTTCATCCTGATGTTTTCAAGGTTAAATAAGACCATGTATTAGACACAGACATGGCAGTTTGGAATAGGCTCACTCATCACTAACTAAGAGACTCAAACTCCCATATATCCATCCCTTCAAGATTGATTTCCAGTTTCTCCAGAAAATTAGAAATTTCCAGGGGATGCAGACCTTTAGGATTGATCATTCTATTAGGTTATACTATGGTAGCCTCGGGAATATTATAGTAGACTAGGTTATGCTATGGTAGTCCATATTTCAATTACCACAACAAAAAGTTTATTTTTTACTTATGCAAATCTTGTTACAGGACAGTTGTTCCAGGTGGCTCTCCTCCATATGAGAACTCTGTGATACAAGCTGTTTTAATCTGTTCATAATGCCATCTCTACACAGGGACTCCCCATAGCCACCATACAGTGGAAAGGAGAGAGCAGGTCTTACACTAATAATTAAATACTTTAAACAAGAAGGACATACACACCTCCTGCTCCTAACCAGTTGACCAAAAGGATTCAAATTAATTTGCCCAACTGAAAAGGAGACTGGAGAATGCAGTCTTCTGTATGCCTGGAAGAAGAGGACTAGATGTCTACCAAACCTATAAACAGACTATATCATGATATTTTTTAGTCCACAAATGAAAAGAATATACTCTGTTCTTTTGAGTCCTATGAGGTGGAAACTACATCCTTGAGTTCTTGAGCACCTACTTTACCACTAAGTAAACAGAATTCTGTTTACTTAGTGGTAAATTCCTAATTACTATAGGGTGTGATTGGATAAAAAGATTGAGAAAATTGAGAGGCATGTTGAAACTGATATGCAATAATCTGATAACTAATTGATCTAAATGATATTTAACAAATGTTTAAATCCTAAGATAGACATATGAAAAGATGATAGATAGATAGATAGATAGATAGATAGATAGATGATAGAAAGAAAGATGGATGATAGATAATAGAAGAAAGATAGGAAGGAAGAAAGGAAGGAAGGAAGAAAGGAAGGAAGGGAGGGAAGGAGGGACGGGGGAGAAAAGGAGGGAGAAGGAGAGAGAGGAAAGAAGTGGATAAATTGAAAAATAAGTAGATTTTTTTACATGTGATTTTAATAAATCAAACTGGTACTAATATATTTTTTAAAACATGGATTTCAATTCAATATCAGAAAAAAGCTTTCAAACTGTCAAAAAGTTCAGAATAAATTGGGTGGGCTTGAAATATAGTAAGTGGCTCATTCTTGAAAGTATTAGCGCAGCTTTTTGTGACAACTCTAAAGGAAGTTGTTAACAAGCATCAAGTTTTAGGTATGGAGGGGTATGGTAGAAAGTTCAGATGGAGAGATGGAGCATAGTGCTAGGAGTCCTTGTAGTATATTTGCGTAAAATCTCTATAAAATGTCATATAAAAAATTTTTTTAAAAAATCTTAAATATTAAATAGTCATATTACTATTATTTGTTTCATGTAATGTAAGGATTCAGTTGTTAAGCTAGAAATAAATTTAAGATAAATATATATTCGTATCTTTATGGCAGAATTAGACTATAATTGATGTTAATTGTTTTTCTTCCTAAGGATTTCCTATACACTCTGAATCTTTTTAACAAGATATATTAGGTTAACAGATGACACTGATATATATTTCAAAAAAAAATGTATATACCATCAGCATATCTCAGGCCTTTAAGTTTTTGTTTGTATTTGAAGAGATAAGTGTAACTCCCCTATGCCAAGAACATCAATTGAATTAATGATTCTGAAATCATATAAGCTATTGCCATATTACAATTGAGTAAGACAAAATTCAAAGCAGTTTAGGTAACATAAAATACTGAATAATCATGAAAATTAGTGGATTGTGAAATGAATGACCACCTACCGTCACCAATGAAGCTGGCCCAAGACTCTCCAGTTTATTAAAGAAGGCATAAAGTATATGAGAGTGAAAGAATTTACAATGCCTGAAGCTCAAATACACTCACTCAATTGTTTTCTTGATGCTGTTCGCAAACTATTACAACAGAACATTATCTATTTTACTGGTCATTTGAGTTTTTTGCATCAAATAAATCTCTACATTGCTTCATGCTCAGCTTTGCCCTTTCATCATTTAAATCACGCAGCTTGAATTTGGACTGACTCATTATCTGAAGCTCCTGGATATTTAAATCTTATCACTGATGTCATGTTAGGTTTCCAGACAGTTGGCTAAATTAATTCTACTCACCTCATTCTTTACCTCCCCAACTGAATCAGAGGGGTATCCATGGAAAAGAATCTCTTGCACCACACTGTGCCCATTTTCCAAATTGTACTAAACGAAAAAGCAACTAGTTATATACTACGCTTTGATGGATCCCAGACAATAAAAAGTATTCTGATATTATGTGTATAGAATCTAGGGTACCATGTCAACATGATAAATACTAAATGAAAAAACAATACTGGCTCCTCAACTAGTCAGGACTACATTTGTAGAGTTTCCTTGTCTCAGTAAGATTGCTTTTAGCAACAAGCAACAGAATGGTCATCCAAGAGTATTGAACAAAAAGTACATTTAAAAGAAACCTTGGGTCAGGTAGAAAGAGGTCATAAGCAACAAAATGCTGGATTGGTTTCTCTTCTATTTTTTTCCTTTGATGCTATAAAATTTCTGCAACAGCTTTTACTATCACATCTTTGCAGTGATGATCAAAGTGGAAAGGAATGAGAGAGTGGCCAAAAATATGTATATATTCCTTCTTGCTTGTTTCCCTTTTAAAAGGAAAGAAGCTCAAGCTGGTATCTTCCTACATCTTATCGGCCAGAACTGGATCCATGACCACACATAATGCATGATAGAATAGGAAAGCGTCTACCATTTTCAGTCATTGGACATAGCTTCACCAGTTAGAAAGACAGAAAGACAGGAAAGAGGAAGGACTGTTGTGGTGCAACCAACAGTGCCCATCACAATGTATAACCCTGCTTTTATTATAAGGGAAATCAGAAGGGAGACAGTCTTAAATTAGCCCAGTATATGTCAATGGTAAGTAAATTCTGCATTGTCATTTTACTTATATAGACATGGATGAGGAAAAAGAGTATGTGCTGTTTATTTTCAGCCTGGGAATCTAGTGGACTGTGCAGTCCAGGAAATGGGACCATTTATCAGAGTTTTTATAGCTTCTCATGTTAAAAAAAAAAATTACCAGGGAGAAACATTGTTAGAAAATAACCTTTAAGCACCAAGCGCTATAAAAAGTAGACATGAAATTTAAAACTCAGGGAGAAAAATACTATTCATAAAAATTTAACCCAAATCAACTTGTGTAGGACATAATAGGTAGAGGCAGGAGAAAGACTAAAGAAGAAAAGTACACTTAGTATTCACATATCAAGTGATAAAGACAGTAGAGTAAAACTGAAAAGTCTTCTGAGAGGAAGGAGGGAACATACAAAGCATAGTGGGCTATGGGAGATCAACCATAGATAGGTCACATCAGCCTCAGGCCCACACTTAGGAAAGAAGCAGATGCAAATGTCAGCTAAAAGAAAAGATGGGATTGAAACCTTCCATAGGCAGAAATTCATTTCATTGCTGGTGGAGAGCCAATTACCTAGTACTACTGCAAACAGCAGTCTGTTCAATCATCTTCCCATATGCACAGGCAGATGAGGACCACATGAGCCAGCCCTCACAATTCCTGTCCCTTGGTGTTCATACTTTGTATGATCTCCTCCAGGAGTGTGGGTAGAACTGATGACTTACTTCTAGTAGAAAATGACAAAAGTGAAGGGATTTTGCAGAAGTAATTAGTTCTCAAATCAGTTGATTCCGAGTTCATCAAATTAGAGATGATCCAGGCCGGTCTTGACTTAATCAAGTAAAAGCCCTCATTGCATGGAACTACAGGCGGCCTCTAGGAAGTGAGTGGTGGTGGCCTCCTGGCAACAGCCAACAAAAAGCAGGGGCCCTCCCTCATATAGCCACAAAGAAATAAATTCTGCTAAAAACTTGAATGAGCTTGAAGGGAATTTCTCCCCTAGTTAGGCCTCCAGATGAAAACAGCACAGCCAACACCTTGAGGACAGCTTTGTAAGATCCTGGGCAGAGAACCGACTAAGCGGTGCTCAGACTCCTGATCCATGGGAACCATGAGATTAATAGGTATGTTATTTTATGCTTCTAAAGTAGTGTAATTTTTTTTTACAGCAATAGAAAAGTAACACACTGTGTTTATTCATCTATTATCTCTTTTCTATGATTTAATAGTTATTCTATTTTCTCACTGCAGATCTTTGAGTTAACAGTAAATACTTTCATTGTTTCCCCTAAAACAAACAGGTTGTTATTGTAATAGGTAAAATAAAGCTAAAAAGCAGATAGTTGTGGAGATAATAGAGAGAAGGGAGCCTCAGTTAGTAATAAAAGCTACCATTTACTGAGCATTTACTATATGTTATATGTGCTATAAGCATTTACACTGATACTTTTTTTGCTTTACATACATATTTGAACTCACTACAATAAGGCAGGTACTATTAGCTCCATTTTACAGATAACTATTTTTACAGAAACTGAGGTACAAAGAGTTTGAGAAAACTGTCTAAGTTTACTCAACTGGTAACTCATGAAGTTAACTTGTTTAAGTTTAGGTATTGTGGTCCAGAGCCTGTATTCTTAGTCACTAAGATTTATTCTTTCTCAGGAGAAATAGATGGTCATGCTTTAACCATACCTAATAAGATAAAGACATCAGTCCGTAAATACCTACTTGTATGTGGATCATTGATAAATGATTGTCAGAAATATTCTTCCATAGAGGTTTTGCCCTGATGGGTCATTCTAGAGCTGACTTAGTTTCCTCCTCCATGGCATTTTATCTTTACCTCATATCCATCCAACTCTGTGAGACATTCAGTAAAAATATACTTTAAAATGTTACATTTTTAAAGCCACAAAATGTGAAAACTGCAGTCTACATGTTCATCTCAGGCTAGACAGGGAGGTGATGTGTTATAGTGGAGGGAGAAACTGGATACGGATACAGACAAACCAGCTAAGTGTTAGTAAAAAAAAGAAAAACCTAATCTCTCTGGATTTTCATTATATAATCTGGAAAATGGGTTAATACTATCATATCACAAAGCTGCTGTGAGCACCAAATAAAAAAGAAAGGAATGGGAACAAGATTAAGAGATTTACAAACTAAAATTCTGCAAAAATGGACATGGTTAGCCTATTGTTAGAGGAGTGAGAACAGAACATTATTTTCTCTGTATCCTGCAGAATAATCCAGAAGAGATAAAAGTTGAAGATCTATAAGAAAGCTTCTGAGCATAAGATTTTTACATTTAAAATTCACTTGAGAAATAAAGAAATAGCACTACTCTCTTATCAAGATGCGACTTCTTCTAGTCCTAGTACAGATACAATATTAAAGTACTAGATATTCAGGGTTGGTTTTTTGGGACAATTCCATCATTTTTTCAACCTTTTAGGTCACAGGAGATGTTTAAATGGTGAAAAGAAAAATTATATCTTGAGGTTATCATAACTACTTTTCTTATTTTCTGAGATTGCATGTGTGTATCTATTTAACCCCTAGAAAGAGGGGATGAAATGAAGGCATCTTGGGTGTATCATGAGAGCGTTTTCTAAAAGGCAACATTTATTTTCAAGTGTTTAGATTACCGAGACAAGGATTTCTCTCCAACGTACAATTCATCATCCTCCTTACTCACTGTAAAATCAATCTGTTCTGTTTGTATGACATAAACAACAAGTCATTTCTCAGGAATGAGGCAGACCATATGTGAAGGTGTTTTGGAAAAGCACAATAGGGAATACGCCAATCAAAGTAGCATCTGCATTTTATTTCAATGTCAAATCACATGTGTGTTATAAAAAGAAAAGTGTATCATTTTATTAAAGAATAACTTTCCTGTTATGATGTTTATAGTTAACTCATACCTTCCCTAAGCAACAAATTCAGGTCAGCCTCATAAATTACTGGCTGAGAACACACAAAGATCTCACTCTGTGTGGCCAGCAACATGTGCATTTTGCAAAAATCTTCGCAGCTGCGCACTCCCCACCCCCACGGCAGGAGGAAGCATATTAATCCACTATGTGCATTTTCCCAAGAATCAGCACTTCCTCATCAATGTATTGCTAAATATCAAAGCAGCTTGCAATTGATAGAAACAGCAGACTATAATGCAACTAGCTGAGTTCTAGGAAGAATTTACTTTTATAATTGGGACTGGATTAAGATGAAAAGAAAGTGGGTTCTAGACCCATTTCCATTACTTATTGCTATAATGACCTTCAGGCAAGTCACTTAACTTCTATAGGTCTCAGTTTTACACTTGTATAAACTGACAGGGCTGAACTAAATAATCCCCAAGATCCCTCTCAGCTCCCAAAGTGTGTGATTCTCTGGTCCCTAACCGCTTACCCACCCAGTCGTATTTGAATAGTAGTGGAAACATTTTAAGATTGTCTTGTTACTGAATCTTCTCCCCAAATGGGAGTTAGGTACCTCTGAAAACTATGTTAACTTCTTTAAACCACTGGAGCGATATCTAGTGTCTTTAAGCAGTCATTAGCACTACTTCCAGAGGAATTTAACACATAATCTAGCTTACTTCTTTGGAGAAATCACTGTGCAAAGATTAAGGTACTGCATTAGGAAGCAGGGAACCCAATTCATTCCACAGACAATGAGATTTTATAGCTCTGTTTACCCAGGCAAATGAGTGGTTATTTATGTAATTAACTAAATGGACATTGTAAATTTTCTCACCGAAGTCTTTTCCTTCATAGAAAAAGAAATAAAATTAAAATTTCCCAATGGATAATGCCTGTTTTAAAGTGAAATACATGTTCTCATGTATGCATATAATTTTACCCATATAGATTAATCATTAGTGTGAATTTGAGGTAGTCTCCCTGATGCACCTTTTATTAGTTTTCCTTTGTATGGAACAGAATATATGTGTCACCTAAAAAGCAGCAATGAGACTCCTATATCTATTTGTTTCAAATAGGCTATAAATGACAAATATTAACAGGAGGAGGTAGAGGGAGTAGGGCTGGTAAAAGGGTGGCCATTGCCACAGGGAGTATCAACCTTAAATCACTTCAGCTCAAGACCGTAGCGAGGAGAAAGAATTTCTATTGCCAAGTAACAAAATGTAAAATCCTAGAAAATGGCTTGGGCAGCCTGGTTCAGATCAAGTGTCCAGCCCTGAACCAATCATAGTGGTCATAAAAATGTAATACACATAACAGTCCAAACCCTTGGGGGTAAGTAGGTACCTATGTATGTATGGGTGGGGGAGTCTTTCATCAGAAAAGTGGATGTGTGGTGAAAGAATTCTTTGTGAGGAAACAAGCTCAATAGGTAGAAACAATAGCCACCATGGGCCCAGGACACCTATGTTTAAATTTTATGCCATTGATTTTGTTTTCTCCAGCTCTTTTTCTGGAAATGTCAATATTCTTATTTTATCCTCATTTTCATGTATTAATACGTATTTATGATGTGTTAGCAATTTATCAATCATATAGATAGGCCAGAAAGACTGACTTAATCTCCACCACTATTAAATTTATTAAATGTACAGTCTAATGGAGAAGGGGTGCTATCAAACACCTCATCACCATGTGTTGAATGGCACAAAGAAGATATGCAGGGTATAACGGGAACTTAGAGCCAAACACGTGCACCCAAAAGAGTGATAATGAAAATAAAGCATCTCCCACAAAAGTATCAAAGCGTATCTTGGAGAGCTCATGTGATCTAAAATATAAGTAAAAGATAGTCATTCTATTACACTATCATGTATTTCAAAGGAAAAATGTAAACATCCTGTGGCTCAGAAAAGATGGCTGTGGTGCAAACCCTACCAGGAACAGCCAAGGGGACTCTTGCCTCTGATCACATGACATGGCTGGCAGCAGGCCCCGAGAGAGAGAGATGTTCTGGAATAGTGTTCTCTTTTACACACTCAGAGGCAATTCAGTGGGGTATCTTTCCTGTTGAGAAAATGTAACAATCTAAAATTTGTATTTTGGGAGCTTTTAAAAAAATAATTGGCAGCTGCAAATGAGATAAACTTACATTAGACTAGCTAAAAGTCCTATGCATTTTTTTAAATTGAAATCTGTGACTTACTGAAATTTAACAATCTACCAAATTTTCCAAAATCAATATGTTCAAATGAGGTATGGATGGGTAGGGAGTAAGGGGAGATAGAACAAATACGAGAGAAAGAAAATGCGTACATTTAAGTTTGCTGCACTGGAGCACATAGTTCCCACACTCATATAAATCTTTGAAGCTGAGTAGTACAGTATTCTGTGTTAAATGCATTTTATGGGAATTTGAGGAGGATTTAGGTAAAGGCTGCCCCAATAAATGATTTACCAGCTCTAATAAAACATCAAGGAAATTGTTCAGATTGTATGTCAGAGCATTTAAAACACAAGTTTATAGAGGTCTCAGCAGCCCCCATATCCTCAAATCTGGTTTAAAAAGAAATGTTTACAGTGGTTAATTATCCTATATTACTTTTTATAAATGGTAGCAATCTCAAGCAAGAGAGTGGAAGTAAATGAATATGTATGACAGTCAAGGGCGTTGGGGAGAGAGAGAGAGAAGCTGACTGATCACTCATTTGTCCTTTTATTCAATCATTCAATAAATATTTACTGTTTGCTTATTATAAATCAGGGTCAGGATTCTGTAATTAGGGATCACAGACTCAGGAGTGAGCAGACAAGCCTGCCTATAGCTTTTGTTTAGTGAGAGAACACAGAAATAAGCAAATAAATAAAATAAATATGAAAGTAATTTAAATTATGATAAGTATTTTAAAATAAACAAGCAAAGTGATGAGAAAGTAAATAACCAGAACTAGGTAGTACTTTATGTTGGATAATTATGAAAAGACTCTCTGGGGAGGTGAAAATGATGCTGAGACCAACAATATGTGCAGCCAAACATACTACTGAGAGAACTGAGAGAACATTCCAGACAAAGGAGGCATCACGTATGAAAGCCCTGATGTGATAGAGCTTGGTGTGTTTGAAGAACAAAAAGTAAGAAATTATTCTAGGGTGACCTATGCTATCTATTTTAACCTTTGGAAAAGACATTTACCTCAAAATGTATTATGTTGATGTGAATATTATTGGTTGCCTTCATTAAAATGTACATCTACCAATTGCTGCACAGGCTATCTTATATGCATTATTTCTCAGTTTTCATGATACAGACATTATTATTCCAGTTTGATACAGGCCAAAACAGCCTAAGAGAGTTTAAGCAAATTATTCAAGGTTATAGATCACTGGAAAACCAGAATTCATATTTGGGTCTATCTACTAAGCCTATAGTCTTTCATTTATTTTAGCTTGTTTTGTTTGACAAATATTTGTTGAACCCTATGCTAGAAGCTGTGCACACAAAAGTGAAGAAAAATGCAGTAGTTATTTCTAAAGATGGCCAGACAATATATTTTATCCCAACATGCTCTTTAGCAATGTCACATTTCTACTCTGGCATCAAGAGGTGGAATCTATTCTTCCTCTATCTGGCCCTGTGACTTATTTTGACCAACAAAATATTGAAGAAGTCACTGTGTAACTTTGAAGGCTTAGCCTTGAGATACCTGCAACTTCCACCCTCTCTTCTTGGAAGGATGCTACTTGGAACCCAGGCACCATGCTGTGAGGAAGCCCAAGCATCAGTGAGAGAGGCACATGTGGAAAAGTGAGGATCTAAATTGAGAGCAAAAACTGAGGCCCCAGATCTACAGTCCCAAGTAAGGCAACCCAGCCAGACCCAGTTATGTGAGCAGCCTCAGCTGAAGCCTCAAACGCGGTGGAGCAGAGACAAGCTTTCCATAATGTATCCTGCCTGAATTTCCAACCCATACAATTGTGAGCAAATGAGACAGTTGTTTCAAGCCACTAAGCCTTCAGTGATTCATCGCGCAGCAATAAAAAAACCAAAACATGTGAGAAACATGGCTCAGCGAAGGAGACAAGCATGTAAACATCTTTAAGATAATGTGTGTCATGAGAGAAAAACAGAGAAGCATCTTAAATCTGTATAGAGCAAGGGTGAGCATACTTACTTGGTAAAGAGCTAGACAGTAAATATTCTAAACTTTGTAGGCTGTGGGTTTGTTTGTTTGTTTGTTTGTTGTTTGTTTTTGCTTTAACATAATTCTGCCATTGTGGGGGAAAAACAGCCAAAGACAATATGTAACCAAGTGAGTGTGTCTGAGTTCCATTTAAACTGTTTTTACTAAGACAAATGGAGGATGGAATTTTGCCTGGGAGCTGTACCTGCCAATCCCTGGACTTGACTTAGAGCATGAGGAAAAAAGCTTACTAAAAGAATAATGCTTTAGAGTTGCATTTTAAAGGATCTATCAGAAACGGAGCTCTGAGAAACTCTTAAACTTTTTGATTCTGTTTGTAAAATAATAATGACACTGTGAAATTGCATACACTGGACTCTGAAAGATCACCTCAACAGAGGTAGGGAGGACAACAGAGAGCTGAGTCATCAGAGAAAACCTACAAGGTACCAGGGACAAGTGGAGAATCTGGGAGGCTGAGAGCTTAATTGAGTGCTTCTCCAGTCCAGGAGAACTTAGAACAGGGATCAAGACTTAGCACATGACTGAACAGAAGCTTCATCTCTCTCATTGGCACACCATAGTCAGTACCTGGTATCTGCTCGGGCAGTTATTTTACTGAATGAAATTTAGTGTGTACTTGTCCAGAGATCTTGCCTTTTTTTTTTTTTTTTACTTGAAAATTGCATTTACTGTATATGTTTTCCTTTTTAGAAGAGGAATGCATATTTCATGTCTTCTGGGCTCTTTGGTTCCTCTTCCTGCCTGATGTTCCTTAAGCACAGACTTATATCTCTTGATCTAGAGAACAATTCAATGTTCAGCCTGGAGACCACACTTTACTGCTACAGAAAAACATTGGTCAAAATATTTAGGCTTTTAAATTTAAGCAAAAACCAGTAGGACTTGCAGGAAAATGTTACTGAATAAAGAAATCTTGAGCTGATATCACGTCTTCTCAATGGTGGTTTTAGGATGGAAAAAGAAGAAAAATTCTTTGGGAACCAAGTCATAAGGCAGATAAGCATCCAGTGGAAAAACCATTTAGGGTATGAATCTTGAGGTAGGTAGGGAGGCAGTGGTTTCAAACAGATGACTTTGACTAGCTTACTCTGTCTCTTCTCCTTTCTAGGTTACTCCACATGTCACTCACTCTTATTCTTTCTCCCACCTTTGATGAACCCCAAAATTGCAAGATCCTGTAATCATTACTTCTGAGAAACTCCACTGTTTGCTCTTTTGCATATTTTTTCATATTTGTTATATGTATGTTTGCATAGACAGTTATATCTGTATACTCACCACCAGGTAGAGAGAGCAGTAACCATGATCTGCTGAAATCTCAAATGAACTAAGGTTTGCAGAATTTGTTAACCCCAGCTATCCTTGTAATTCCATCTCTAGACACTGCCCACACCAAATTTTTACTATTTCTCTACTGAAGTCTTCTCCCAAGATTTGGCTCAAACTCTTTGTGAGAACTCTTCCTCATTCTCAAGCAAACTTGGCCAATATTTTCTCTATGTGTATATGTGGCAATGTGTGCATTTATAAAAATAGTGTTATCACATCACATTAATATTTTTAAAGTCATTTACTTCATTGGACTACGAACTTCCCCAAGTCAAGACACATATTGTATAGCCTGTAATAGGTATGTAATCAATATTTGTTGAATAAATGAATGGTCAAAGAATAGAGTGAGTAAAGACTTCTTGAATATAATAAATGTAAACTTCCAAAATAGAAAGGCAAGCTATAGTTACTCACCAAACTGAAAATCTGTGTTTTTCCAGTTCCTCCAAGTAAGATACATCCTGTGAATAATCTTCAATTTCTCCAGTCCTCCAAGCAGTTGATTTTTCCTTCACAGAATAATCATTCAGGTTTTCTCCCTATCAGAAATTTAAGAAATGGAAAAAAATAGTGTTTCAGCAGATAACAGATAAGAAGTTTACCTAGTTTCAGTTACACTTTCTCCAGAATGACAAAGAATCATTGGTCATACAGAAACATAGTTAGACATGGTTTTTGCATTGAACTTATTGCTTTACATTCCAGATTCTCTCATTAAATTCTCATCTATAATTGCAAATTATGTCATGTTCACATTTTTTATTATCTCACATGAAACAGCTTCTATAAATGTTGTTATAATTTTTTTTTTTTTTTTAAGAAATATGGTCATGGTATTTGTATTAAGTCAGGACTATTGGTTGCAAATAAAGGAATTTCAGCTTGAACTTGCTTTCAGCAAAAAAGAACTTGAAGAAAGGTTTGAACTACCAGCTTATGGAGAAGGAAGAAAAGCAGCTGGATTTCAGAAACATGGAGCCAAAGAATCTACCGCCACCAGGACTCTGTGTTCACCTCTGCTCTCTGCTTCAGCTGGGCACTTTATTCTAACTTTGTTTCCAAAGTTCCTGAGTTCCACAACCTGTGACTCCCGACAACATAAATTTAAACTCAGGACCACACAATGTCTGTAGAGGTAATTTACTAGAACTTAAGAGAATTATGTGGTCCATGATGATGGGTCCAGCAAATACATTGCCCATTGGAGAAACTGAGCCCTATAGTTCCACTAGGGATTCTTAGGAGTCCTATTATGGTGGGAAGTGGGAAGAGAGAGGAGCTAACCTAACTCAGCTCTTCTCTTTTCCACTAAAAAAGTTCAGCTTTTAACTGTTTATATATTAAGGTCTCCTGTAAACTTTTATTACAAAATGCTGCTGCAAAAAGTCACTTAAAGAACATTAGCCCACAGAAGAAGAAAATTAAGCATGACTTGTATTTATAAGGTAGTTGTGTTAAAACTCTCCTATCTCTTTCTTATACTCTTCTCAGATATTTTTAAGTATCATTTATAAGAGGATAGTTGCCTGGAATTCCTTGATATCAGTTTATACAAGTTTTTTTTTTTTTTTCATCACAACTCTAAGCTGAAATATTTTGAAATTGCAAAATGTTGCTTTGGATTCACAGGAAAACCTTAGAGTAAAACTCAGGGGAAGTAAGTGTGTCATCAAACCTCTAGTGAACTCAACTCATTTCTTTATTATAAAATTGTTTTTATAACCTTAAAAACAAAATCCAATTATGTACACCATCAATTTAAGGCACCTTTTGTTGTGGTCCTTTTTACTTTCTCAGCCTCTATAGCTCCTGTGCCAATAAAGGTATTTCTTTAATTGATTTATTTAATTACTTTCAAGTATACAGTACATTGGTTAGACATCTATATAGTTGGTAAAACAATCTGTATTTTTAATCAAAGTATTTAATGTTGGTATTTCTAATTACTCTATTCCTGAGTAAATTAAAGATTGCCAAAATTCCTTTAAAAAATGAGAGCTTTGAATTGTCCCAACTAAACATATTTTATTTGCATAACTTACTAGACTGCTTAAAATGTTTTCATAATTATTTGAATTTTAAATTTGATGGTATTTCTTCATGAGTTTCTTAGATACTTTATTCAGCCTCACTTGATAATAAGTAGAAACTGACACCAAAATTACACCATACATTTGTTTAACTGACCAAAGAGCCTGGTTTCTTAAAGTACAGGTTTTTAATGATAGATTGCATTAAATGCTTTGTGTTTGGTTAATCTACGAATATCTATCTCGATTATTCAACCAAATTTATAGTGGAAATGGGATGCAGTATATTTCTCTCTGTCTTTTACAGTACCTTAAATGGTAACAAACACATGGTAGACAAGAAATAGTTATTAGAATTTTTGTTAAGTACTTATATTACAATAATAATGATGAATTTTATCTCCAGTTGCTAAATTACAAAGAAAACACCTATGAATTCTAAAACGAGAAAAATTTTCTGAATCTTTGGATTTCCTTTAAAGAACATCTAAGTAAATGTGTTAAAAATTCCTTCAAATAGATGTTTTGAAATACATAAAATAATAGTTTATATCCAAAGAAATGAGCCCAAAGAGGAATGAAGACACATAGAAATATGAGTTTTAAATCCAAAACAGAGGTAAATATGTGCAGGGAAATTCTCAAATAAGTACCAGGGTGTATGAGTCTATTCACATGGAGGGATCAAAACAATTTGCCAACCACAAATTTATATCTTGAATCTATACTTGAGAAATAATGTTTTAACTAGGATATCATCAACATTTAAAAGACAGAAAATCGATTCCCTTTACATTACAACTCTAATTCCTGTTTATACCTTGAACCCAAACAAAATCATCATTAAAAAAAAAAAAAAGATTCTTCCAATAGCAATGTCTCTAGAAAGATGAATGTTTATACTTTAAAAAAGAATCTGGTGGTGCAAATTTGTTCTAGAATGTCACATTTTATGTTATGTGCATGGTTACTCATACTCCGACCCATTGCAGAAATCAACAGGAAATATTTAAATGTAAACTGATAAAATTCAGATTATGTTTTCAAGTGGATGAACTAAAAATTTGGCTTATGAGGGTCGCCATTCAAGTACAAAATTGGTTAGGAAATGATGAATTAGCACTCTTTCAAAAACAACATAAAATGAGAGCAAGAAGTGTTTTAAGGAATTTTGAAAAACTAAAGTGTAGTGTTATGTGAAAAGGGCCAATAAGGGATGGTCAGAAGATATTCAGCTAAGCCTTCTCAGTATTTTTAAAACTTAGATTATTTAAAGTTCATAAATTTAAGGTGGTTTTTTTTTTAACCTGAAAAAATGAAGATAGTATTTGTCCTGCACAGAATAGAATTTTTATGGAGATAAACTGAGATAACAGCTACGAAAATTTTCTGGAAGTGGGAAAGATAGCACTTACGATGATATAGGATATTAAGTATATAAGTAGCATCTGGCACAATGCACTGTTTAGTTAATCAATATTAATCAATGAAATATTCAACATTCTTCCTTGTACATTTATTATAACATTTCTATGAAGTTGCTAAGTAGGAAATATTATAGGAAGACAATATATATTTAGTCTCAAAGTTGTCTACCTCATGACATAAGGCTGTTTAATTGTATTACATGGTAGAAGCAACTCCTAGGGTTCCTATCATGTTGTTTAAATTATTTTTTGCCCCATAGCCCTAATTGCTTCCATAGAACAATTGGTTAATGGAGAAGGGTGATAATGATGGGACCAATGAGAGGGCAAGTCTTTGTGTGGAGAAAGAGAGTTTGCAGTTCACAGGCCAAAGACAGTGCAGTGGAAAAACATTATGGTGCTAACACAATTAAGCTCTACTTAGCAGCAGCATTTTTCCCTCCAAAGTCCTTACAGGATCTTTGTGCAGGGCTCTGAGGAGCACTGTTCATCTGCCCATCTGTCCAGATAAAGAGCAAGGGGATTGTTTCATCAAAAGAGAGAGCCTTAGAAAGAGGAAATAGTGAATAAAGGGCTGAATCCTGAGGATTACAAATGCTTTTGAACTACCCTGGGAAGATCAGAAGTAAGCAATACGGACGCTTTAATGCCTGCCCAAGTGATGTGCACCATTTTTTAAGACAGCAGAAGAGGAAGGTTTGGGGTGAAGGTACTCTGCTGAGAGGCTTGTGTTAATAAGATCACAGAATAGCAAGTCACAGATAACAACAACAAACACCAGGTGCATCTGAAGTATCAAAGCAAATAAATATGACATCATGTTCGATTCCATCAGTGCTATTATTATGATCCAAAAAAAAAAAAAAAAAAAGCATTGCTCCAAATTAAATCCAGCCTAAATCCTGAGACGATTCAGTAAGAATATTATTTCTTCTTTCTTTAATTCATGTCTGATGTGTTTACCAGATAATTTTTCAGAACAGGCTTTCCATTAGCAGTACCCAGAGGTATCACTGGCTGTGGAGCTCGCTATGTACCTGAAAAGACCCCTTAATTAACTAACACCTTGGCTTCTGTTTCTGCCCTCTGGAGAACAATTAGCATTTCTGGCCATTTAAGACCACAAATTCCAATTTTTCTCTGGTCATTTGTTATTTGAAAAACTGATGCTTCACATGTGAAGTTCAACATTAACTTTATTTTCCCACAGCCACCCTATGAATTGTATAGGTTAGAGTTTTTAATATCAGTTGAAGATACAAATTAAGTCCTAATGCCATAAGAAGAAATAAAAAGGAAAACACTTAAATTGGAATACGAGTCTCAGATGTAGATTTAGTTAAGTGTTTTAACCCTGCTTGTCCATAGTACTCAGCCGCTTGTAACTTGAGTCGCTTGTAACTTTTGGCTTTGTCTTTCTACAACAATCATGTTACTGAGACATATTCCCGACAGGCACAAGCTGCTTCCTGAAGAAAGTCAAATTTAAGACACCTTCCCAAAGTGCCTGACCCCCAGGGAATAGCTTACTCTCCCAAGCAATTTACTCAACTTTAGGAATATAATATTAAAAATAAAATGAAAAAGAGAACTCCTTAATTGAATGTGTAAACTCAGAAAATATAGAAAAAACTTTGGGGGTTTTCTAGGTGATTGTGTTTTTTTCTCACCTTACCTACTTTAGCCTTTTTCATAATCCCGAAGTTTAAGCCCAACAATTGGTATGAGAATTTTACACAAATATTTAAAAGGCTAAGATTAGATACAGAATATCCTAGAAGTCCCATGGGCATATCCTTTCTCTATTTTCCCAAAGAGTATACATAAAAGTATCTAATACATAATATGTATAAAAAATGTGATCTTTTTTTCTTCCCAGCAAATGGTTCTTTGTTTTCAAATTCTAGCCCTTCAATTAAGGTTATAAGACCCAAGAAGTAGAAAACATATACCTGGCTGAAAGGAGAAAGCAGTGACACATTTTTGAAGTATTATTTCATGATGGATATAAATATGGATTATATAAATAGACAGTTTGTATACAAAGTCCAGCTATACACTTATTAACAAAGTTATTTTGGCTAACTTACTCCATCTCCCATGCCTTATTTTTGTCACCTGTAAAATAAGGAAAATGATGATAATAATATTTTGTATTCCGTTAGTTTGTTGTGAGAATAAGATGAGTCATTTGATGTAGAGGACTGAGAACATTTCCTGGAACCTAGTAATTTTCTAGCATTCAGTAAATATTATCTTTCATTGTTACAAAGTTCACTATTTTTTTTTATTCCCAAATTTTCTTTTTTAATACAGGCTGGAGTATGGAAACAAGCACAATTGTAAACGCTATACATGGTCATCTGGACATTAAAAATACAGTCATTTCTTTAATCAGATAGTAGTCCACAATTATAGATGAAAAAAAATTACTTTAAAGATAAGGACATGAAAGTTGTCTCTGTAACCTATATATTTATTTAGTCAGGATAGTAGAGGATTGAGATAATGATTCAGATCATTCATATGGGAAGAGGCAGGGGTAGAGGGCAATCCTTTTACTTCAACTTTCTGTCCAAGCTAAGTTTTCTGAATACTTAGTACTGAGTCACTTGGTCTACATAGATAAAGATTTTCAAAATGGTTAGGTACCTAAAAACCACAACCAATAATACCAGTAAACTTAATTTAACCAACGTTTGGAAACCCAGGTTTCATAATTTATATAAATTTATCAAGATAGTTTCTGGACCGACTTCATGGCAGCCATGATCATGCCAAATAAAGCACAGTAGTACAATCAGCACATTTTCTAATCACCCTGCCAGGGCTGGAAAAAGGCTTGTAGACTGATTAATTTAACTAAAGTCTTCAACAGTTTAAAAAAGTCTGATTCGGATGTAATAAAAATTTATTGGCATTACTGATTTCACAAACGTCAGCTGCTTTAGCAGTTCCCATACTTCAAAACCTTCTTTGAAGACCAAATTACTTTCTACCTGGATATATATTTTAAAAAATCATAGTTAATAATCAAAGACTGCTGTTTTCATGGTCCTTTTAAAGCCAACTTCTACAGCCTTCATCTTACCTTATTGTGAAATTCCTGGTCTTCTTTTAAGAGATCGATATCACAGTCCATAGGGCAAGAACCAATTTTATTAGAAATGCTTCCTAGGGTTAAAAACAAAAGGTGCAAAAAATGTATTACAGACTTTCACTTCAGAGGATATATAGGCTTACACTGCAGAAATTTAAGAGCTTATATAAGGCCTGGCAAGTAGGGGTAAAAGAAAAAATTCTAAGGAGGCTCTAAGCTGTTTTACACTCCGAGTTTTAATTCAGTCAATATATAAGCTTCGAGTAGATCTCTACTGTTGACCGCACCACAGGGCTGCAATTTATAAGCAGCAGCTGTGTCTGATCTGCTTTCCTACCCTCATCTGGGTAGGATTCTCTATTATCGGCTATGATTCTGGGATCAAGATTTCAAAGAAACTCCTTAGTACCTCTTACCAATATTTCAGTATAAAACCTTGAGTGAGACTAGAGAGTTTTAGTCCCTGCCTGTACTCAGTGCTTCCCACCTGAGACACCTTTTTCCTGTCTTGTGTGACTTGTTTTATATCAGTTTCTGAGCCTCAGCACTATTGGCAGTTTTGATTGGCTAATTCTTTGTTGTAAAAGCAGTCTTCTGTTTTGTAAGATGTTTAACAGCACCCATGGCCTCTACCCACTAGATGCCAGTAGTACCTTCCACTTTCCTACCCTTCCCCAAATTGTGACAAAAAATGTCTCTAAACATTGGCAAAACACCCCCAATTGAGAACAACTGCTCTAGATCAAAAACGTGTTCATTTTTGTTTCTCCTGTAGTGTCTAGAGCAATGCCTGAAATAGAGTTCAACAAATGTTTCTTGCATTATAAACAAACAGAAATATCACATAATTATTTCAACTCTATCACAGGTATTATTGCAACTCTATGACTCTCAAGTCATTGACTCGACCTCTCACTTCAACCCATATGCCAAGGTTTATCCCCAGGGTCTTGTGACAAACATTCTGCCCCAGAATCTGCTAGAGTTTGGAGTACCTCGGCTGAGCCACATCTTTGACAAGGAGGTTGACTTAGCATCTTTTAAAAAAATATATACATGCATTATATACCACAAGCAGCCAAAGCCTTGCTGGCTGTCCTTTTCTCTCCTTCCAGGGTTTAAATGCTGCCATCCCCTGACCTTTTGATTTGCCCTGTGGACATTTTTTAATAAGATTGCCATAGTATAAAAAATTTTAGGAGATGGTGTCCATGTCTGCAACCTTTGGAAAACTTTTTCTCCCTTAAGATGACCCAGCCGGTCTCTTCTCCCCAGCCTAAGTCTGTGTGGATCATGCATTTTGAGCAGCAATGATTTTATTATATTTTCTGACTCAACTCCCATGGCACCATACCAAACTAAAGTCAGAAACCAAAAAATATCCTTTTTCAGGGAGAGTAAAATGGGTCACATGCCCCTTCTGTGAGAACCCTGACAGTTCAGTCTATTGAAATGAAGGTCATATAAATGATTGGAAGAGATTCTTTACTTTGAGTCTAAAACAGAATTCATTGATAGTGAGGTTGATATGGTCAAAATTAAGATCAGAAAGGGAAGAGAATGGAAGGAAGTGGAAAAAAACATTTAAATTTAGATTTTAAATATTCTTTTTAAAGCCTTATAATTTAAACTCACAGTTCACAGTTGCTAGCTAGAAATAACAAAAATGAAATAATAATAAAATTTATTATTAGCATTTTCTAAGAACTTTAGACATATCATGCTGGATACACAAACACACACAAACACAACAACAAATAGACTGTTAAAAGAGCTATCATTACCCCGTTTGACAGATTTGGAAGTTGGGACTTTGATAGATCAAAAAACTTCCTCCAAATCGGACAATTAATCAGTGAAAAATCTGAAAGTTACACTCAAGTTCTAGTGGACCTCAAAGCCTAACATTTAACCACTCTATTATATCTTACTTGAGAACCATACCCCATTTTATACTAACACACATTTTTAAACATTGAACAATATATTAATTTCTATTGCTGCTGGAACAAATTTCCACAAACTTAGTGACTTAATATCCATTTGTTATTTATTAGCTCATAGTTTTTGCAGGTCAGAAATCTGGGCATAGATGGCTCAACTGGTTCCTCTTCTTAAAGTCTTATAAGATCAAAACCAATGTATCAGCCAGGGCTACAGTTCCCATCCAGGTCTTGGAATCCTTTTCTAGGCATGCTGGTTCTTGGCAAAATTCATTTCCTTCTCATGCTTTTCATGTTGTCCCCTTTACCTTCAAGCCAACAAGAGCAGGATGTACCCTTCTCATGCTCTGAAGCTCTCCAACTTTTCCTTCTGTCTCCTGTTCTGCTGCCAGCCTGAGAGAGTTTTTTCCTTTATAGGCTCATGTGATTATATTAGGTTCACCTGGATAATCTCCGTCCTTATGAGTGCAGGTTTAGAGCTTAGACATTTTGGGGAAACTATCTTAGAAAGTCTGTCTACTATGAACAATTCCTGATTTAATGGAATTTATATTATATGTTAAAATGTAGTAATGTTGTGCCTGTTCAAATAATAAAGGCCCTATCAAAGAAATAGTCTCCTAAAAGTCTTTATTTTTTCTTTATTTTCATGTAAAATGAGAACCTTTCTTTGCTCTGAAATTTATACTCCTATACATAAAAATGTATATAGTAAGTGTATAATACATAGATGATTATGAAATATATGATAACACTTGACGATATTCTGACTGGCTTATATTTCTATTTATTGTAATAAGTATTTTACATTTTATGAATGTGTACATAACACATTTGTTTATCAAATTGCAATCTACCATATATACAGTTTATATCCCTTTTTACACTTATATTTCTTACCTGTTACTAAATATTCCTCAAAGTATTAATTTTAATCAGTGCATCATATGGCTTTATTTAACCAATGC
Organism: Eonycteris spelaea; assembly: GCA_003508835.1. NCBI lineage: Eukaryota > Metazoa > Chordata > Mammalia > Chiroptera > Pteropodidae > Eonycteris > Eonycteris spelaea. The sequence goes on from PUFA01000044.1 coordinate 255,406, forward strand.
CCCTTGATTGGATATTCACATCATGTTGAACAAATTTTATAAAAATATTGATGTTTTTCTGTGCTTATTTTCACAAAATGAATATCTAAGGAATATTAAATTAAAAACTCAGGATTGACAAAAAGAACTATCAAAATTCAAAGTCCAGCCAACAATGCATGAAAATATCTTATTATCCACATGCTTACCAAAATATACCATATTTTTCAGTTTTGCCTGCTTGATAAATAAAATAACTATTTCATTGTGATTTAAATTTTCAACACTATAATTCTAACAAATTTGAATATTTTGTTTGCTGAGCATTTATGCTTTTTATGTTGTAAGTTCCCATCCCCTTTTTTTTCAGTTGGAATATTTCACATATTCTTTAGAATTTTTATCTTATACCAAAGATATCAACTTTTTGATTGATGCAATGGTTCAAAATATTTTTCTGCTTGTAGTGTGACTTTTAATTTCTTTGTGAAGTGTGTATTGTGTGTGTATGTAAGATATAGTTTTCAATATTAGGTAATGTATATCAATGTTTTCTTTACTGTTTCTCCTTTTGCTTATAAGCTTACACAATCTTTCCACTCTATATAAATGTACATAAACAAACTATAAGTAAACAAAGAACTCATGTGTTTCTTGCATGATTTTCTTTCACATTTTCCCACTCCCATTCAGTTAAGCAACCATGACACCTCTGAGTCCTCCTAAAACCCAGGCTCAGACATATAAAACAGAAGAATCCTTCATTTCTCTCAAAAGGCTCCTTCTCTGAATTCCCTATTTCTTTACATTACTTTGCTGTTTTCCAAGACATAAAGACTCAAAACTTCTCTGTCTTCCATTCATTTTCCTTCTCTATTGTCATTTACAGTTATTCATTTGCCACATTCTCTTATACCTCATTAAGAAGTTCTCTCGCCATAACCCTGACTTAAGCTTTAATCTCTTTCCCAACTCCACGTGTACAGGCAGGTAGGTAGATAGACATACACACAGATAGACTGAGAGATAGATAATGATAAATATAGGTAGATAAGATAGATTCAGGTAGATAGACAGATAGATAAATGAGGACTCAACAAATAGAATCATGCTTTTATCATGTAATAAAAATCATGGTCATCTTTTCTGAGTCATAAAATATACATCTAACTACCTTTTACTTAAAATGGATTATTTCCCTTGATCCTTCTTCACATATTCCATCCATAACCCCTACCACCATTCCTTCAGACTTCCCCAAATAACTCATTTTATTTACTCTATGCTCATTTAACCAGATATAAACATGCACACACTTATGAACACAAGAATACAGATTAATTTTCACTGTTGCACAGAGAGAAAATTTTATACTGTATATGACTGCTTATGCCCTTTCACACCCAAAAATGTATCATGGAATTCCCTTCAGTTAATAATCATAGATTTAATTTACTATTTTTTTAACAGTTGATGTGAATTATTTTTAAAATAATTTTTAATTTTTCAATTATTGTTGACATGCAATACTATATTTGTTTCAGGTGTACAACATAGTTATTAGATATTTATATAACTTATGAAGTGATCACCACAGGAAAAGTAGAAGTCATCTGACATACAGAGTTGTTACAATATTATTGATTATATCTCCTATGCTATAGGTTACATCCTCATAAATATGTTGTAGCTACAAATTTGTACTTCTTAATTCCTTTACCTTTTTCACCCACCCCCCTAACTTCCTTCCCATCTGGCAACCATCAAAATATTCTCTCTATCTATAAGTTTGTTTCTGTTTTGTTTCTTCATTTATTTGTTGTTTAGTTTCCATATATAAGTGAAATCCAATGGTTTTTTTTCTTTCTCTGTTTGACGTACTTCAATCAGCACAATACCCTCTAGGTCCATCCATGTTGTTGCAGATGCTGAGATTTTATTCTTTTTTATGGCTGAGTAATATTCCATTGTTATATGTACCACTTCTTTTTTATCTATTTGTCTATCAATGGACACTTAGGTTGCTTTCATATTTTGGCTACTGTAAATAAAACATGAACATAGGGATGCATATGACTTTTCAAATTAGTGTTTTGGGTTTCTTCAAATAAATACACAGAAGTTAAATATCTGAGTTGTTCTTTATTGTAGCCTTTGTTTTAAATCCATTTTGCTTGATCTAAGTATTGCTACCCAGCTTTTTTCAAATTTCCATTTGCATAAAATATATTTTTTTCGCCCTTTACTCTCAGTCTATGGGTGTCTTTTGATCTGAAGAGTCTCTTGTAAACAACATACATATGGGTCTTGTTTTCTTATCCATTCAGCCACCCTATGTTAATTAGCATAGAATTTAATCCATTTACAATTAAAGTAATTATACGTACGTAGTTCTTGCCTTTTTATTACTTTTTTTTTTTTCTTTTTATGTTCTTCTTAAAGAAGTCCCTTTAACATCTCTTGTAATTAGTTTGGTGGTCATGAACTCCTTTAGTTTTTGTCATGGAAGCTCTTTATCTGTTCAATTCAAAATAACAGTCTTGCTGGGTAGAATAATTTGGGTTGTACGCCCTTGCTGTTCATCATTGAATATTTTGTGCCAATTTCTCGTGGCCGGCAAAATTGAAAATACAGCAGACCATCTTATGGAAGCTCCTTTATAAGTAACTAATTGCCTTTCTCTAGCTACTTTTAAGATTCTTTCTTCATCCTTAACTGTTGGTATTTTAATTATGATGTGTCTTGGTGTGGGCTTCTTTGGGTTCACCTTGTTCGGGACTCTCTGCACTTCCTGGGCTTCCTTCACCAGGTTAGGGAAGTTTTTTGTCATTATTTCTTCAAATAGGTTTTCAATTCCTCTCTCTCTCTTCACCTTCTGGTGTCCCTATGATGCAAATGTTGGCACACATGATGTTGTCCTATAGGCCCCTTAAACTATCATTATTTTTTAGATACTTTTTCCTTTTGTTGTTCTGATTGAGTGTTTTTCACTACCTGGTCTTCCAAATTGGTGATGAAACCCTCTGCTTTATCTAATCTACTGCTGAGTCCCTCTAATGTATTCATTTCAGTTATTGTGTTCGTTTCTGACTTCTTTTTTTGTTTTCTATCTCAATTTTTATGTTTCCTAGGGCCACGTAGTATAAGTTACAAAGTGATCTGCAGATGGCTTGCTTCTCATGCTGGGCTTAGTGGCACCTGGGGAAGGCTAAGCTATGAACTGAGGCTGGATGCCAATGGTACTAAACTTGAAGTCATTCAGCAAAAAGTATGGGTCATGCTGAGGCCAGACACTGCTTGCTTAGGGTTTGTGAACCTTTGAGAGATTTTAGAAAGGTCTGAAAATGACCAAGATATGTCATTTGAATGGAAAAGCCCTTGGAAGTGCCTTGGATGAACTTGCAAGTTGGATGTAGCAAGTTCTCAGGGAATTATCACAGCAGGGCAAAGAGTGTTAACCAAGTAGATGGATACTCAGAGTAGGTTCCTGCCTGTTCCTGCAGGTTGGGTAGGGGGAGGGTTCAACAAAGAAACAATGATGTCTTCCAGCTCTTCTGTCTGGGAGAAAGCTGCCCCTTCAGCCCTTGCCCTGAAGCCAGACAGTTCAGTTTCTCTCCTATGTCCCTAGTGCTTTTTGAGTTGCTGCCCCAGTGCTAGAGCTTAGAAACAATGAGTACATCACTAGTAAATCTGTGCTTGGGCACTTCAAGAGGAATGCCTGGGACTCCAGCAGCTTCTTGTTTCACCCAGATAGAATGCACTCTGATTTTCACAGCCAGATGTGGGAACTTTTCTTCCTGGCACTGGTGGTTTAGGCTGGTGGGGCCTGGTATAGGGCTGAAATCTCTCACTTCTCAGGGGGGACCTCTGTAGCCCAGCTATCTCTCTCAATTCTTAACTGCCACAAGTAGATATGGGGCCTGCCCATCCTGCACCCACACCCTTCCTATAGGTCTCAGCATGGCTTCTTCTGTCTCTATTATTTTTCATGGCTATATAAAATATTACTCTGTAGTTGTAGCATAATTTATGTAACCATTCCCTACTTATGAACATTCACTTGTCTTCTTCATTTTCATTTTCCTATCAAAAACGATGATACAATGAAATCTTTGTATCTGTACTGATTCATACTGGTGCTTTTATTCCTGTGAAGAGATATTCAAGGTGAGATTTCTGAGTTAAAAAGTCTACATAGGCTAAAAGTTAATAGATGTCTGACTGATTTCCAAAAAACTAAAAATAAAACTAACAAAGTAAAGCCTATGCACTTCCACAAACAATATATAAGAAAATCTATTTTCCCAAATCTTTGCCACGAATAAATCTCTTTTGAATAATTACTTTATAGTATTATTAGATTATCACTGTCTTCTGTATGTTTTCTTTAAGTACTATGTAGCTGGGATTTTCTTTTAAACGTGTTGTGACTGGTTTTTAATGGGGAATTATCATATTATAAAAATGATATGTTTTGATTTTATTTTTTATTTATTTTACTTTTCAGCTTCTTTCCTTTTCTTAGTTAATGATTTGCTTGGGATAATAATCATTTCTCTTTTCATTTCCCCTCTTTATGTGTGTGTTCTACTGTGCTTCTCCATAGAATTAACTACTTTCTTTTACTTTTTCAGCATTTATTGTCATATACATCAAGAACAAATTTACAAGTGTACTGTCAGGTGCATGATTCTAATAAAGTAGCAGTAAAAAACAAGCACAGAGTGAGGGACCTCTGACAAAGAGAAGGATATGGAAAGTGAATGTCTAAAGAAAGTATAAAAGCGTGAAAAAAAGCGTCATCTTTTAAAAACCTAACTCCTACAATTATGACAACTCTGCCTTCTACACCTGCGCTGCTCCTGATCAGATTCTAAAGGGATCAATAACCAGGATTCACAAGATGAAGGAGAAGGGATAGAAGCATAACGCTCAGAAATAAAGACAAATGTAACCAAGCCCTACCCTCCTTCTCAATTTTTGGGGGCTAGCCTGAAAGAAACCTCAGGCAGGGTAAAGCCTTTAAAAGATGTTGAAGACATTTTTTATTAGCCTTGACTAGAAATATGAACCAATTATTTAAGATTGAAAGCAGGGGTGTTAAGAAGAATAACAACGGACTGATGATTCACCACAAACCTCATTCATAGGGGTACTCACCTCATCATTCAAACCCTGTAAATATGTTGTAGTAAAAGACAAGAGCAATCAATGTCTTTTTGATGATAGCCATTCTAACAGGCATGAGGTGATACTTCTTTGTGGTCTTGATTCACATTTTCCTGACGATTAGTGATGTTGACTATCTTGTAATGTACCTGTTGGTCATCTGCATGCTTTCTTTGAAAAAAATGCCTGTTCAGATCCTCTGCCCATTTTTAAATTCAATTTTTCCTTTGCTATTGAGCTGTATGAGATCTTTATACATTTTAGATTTCGACCCCTTAGCAGATATGTGATTTGCAGATATTTTCTCACATTCGACAGTTGCTTTTTCTTTTTGTTGATGCTTTCCTTTGCTCTGTGGAAGCTTTTTAGTTTGACATAGTCCCACTTGTTTATTTTGCTTTTGTTGCCTTTGTTTACAGTGTCAAATCCAAGAACTTATCACCAAGTCCGGTATGAAGGAGCTTATCATCTATATCTTCTACTAGAATTTTGATGGTTTCAGTGTGTTTCATGAATTTTCAATCTTTGCAATTAGATGTGTATTTAGGTGTTATACTTCCGAATGACTTGTCCCTTAAATCTTTGTCTCAAAACCTATCAGATTTCTAATATTAATGTAGCCAAACAAGCTTTCTTATGTGCAATGTTTACATGATATATATTTTTCTGTTCTTTCACTTTCACCTTATTTTTGTCTTTAAATTTATAGTGCTTGTCTTACAGCTAGCATACTATTGAGTATTGCTTTTATCTAGATTGACAATCCCTGCCTTTTAATTTAAATATTTAGTTTTGAATATTTCAGGTAATTATTTATATGGCTGAGTTTGTTTACCACTTGTTATCCATTTTTGCTTTGTCTTTTGTTCAGTTGAACCCCTCCTGTCTTGTTTTGGGTAACTGACATGTGTTTTTAATAGTCCATCTTACTCCTCTATTCTTCTTATCTTTTTCTCTATTCTTTTCTATTATTTCTACATCTTTGAGGTTGTTTTACTGTTTGCTCTAAGGCTAATAGCATAAATCCTAAAATTATTCATGTGTATTTATAGTCAATGTTATAGAATTTCACACTTTACACCTGACAGTTCACATTACCCACTTCACACTTCTCACTTCACAAATGTAATAACCTTACAAAAGCATAATTCCAGTTCCCACCCACTCATCCTTTCAGATATGTCTTTATCATGCTTTATAATCCCACCTTGCATTGCATCTTATTTTATTTAAACACATTATATTTTAAGAAAATTATTAGAAAAATTCATCTTTAATATTTACCTATATTATTTGCCATTTCTGGTACTCCTTCATTCTCCTCTGTGAATCATCTTGTATTTTTCCTCCAGCCTAAAGAACGTTTTCTAGTTTTTTTTGTTGTTTTTGTAGCACTACTCTGTTAGAGAAAAATCGTTCCAGCTTTCTCTTATCTGAAAATGTTTTATAGCAACCTCAATTTTCGAAAGATATTTTTACTAGATAAATAATTCTATTGCTAAGGGTTTTTTTGTTTGTTTGTTGTTTTTGTTTTTTTGACACCTACAGCACCTAGTATTCCTAGGTGGTCTCCCATCCAAGTACTAACCAGGCCCAACTCTGCATCTGCTTAGCTTCCGAGATCTGATGAGATCGGACACATTCAGGGTGGCATGGCCATAGACTAGATACAGAATTCTAGATTGACATTTTGTAATCACATTAAATATGGCATTTCATTAACTTCTGTCGCCACTGTTTCTGCTAATCTCAGCCATTTAACATTTCATTACTGCCCTGCATACGTGTTTTTTTCTGTCTACTTTGAAAATTTTAATTTAACTTCAGTGCTCAGCAGTTCGGCTATGTCGTTCTAAGTGCGGATTCCCATGTATTTATTCTTTGGAGTTCACTAAGGTATTCAGCTTATACACCAGTGTATTCCACCAAAATTTGGGAAATTTCCAGTCATTACTCTTTTAATACACATTTTCTTCCCTTGTATGACTCTCTTTTCCTTTTAAGACTTCTACTACGTGCATGTAAATTATGTGATATTGCCCCATGGGTCTCTGAGTCTCCACTTTCTTCCCAACATTTTCTTTTCTATATTCAGATTGGTAAATTTATTTGAATTCTTGGTTTTATAGTTTGTGATTTCTATTTGGTTACTTTTTAAAATAATTTCTGGGTCTCTGATGAGATGACCTAACCATTCATTAATGCCATAATTTCCTTTAGATACTTTACAGTAATTTCTTTAAATCCATGAACATATTTACAATGGATATTTTAATGGCTTTTCCTGCTAAATTTAACACATGAATCATCTTGGGGTTATTCTTACTCACTTTTTTCTCTGTCTAAGGTTTATATTTTTCTGTTTTTTTTTTAATGTCTAGTAATCGTAGATAATATAATGGACACTGTAAAAGACTGAATTTTTTATCTTCCTTAGAAAGGTGTTGATTTTTTTAGTAAACAATTCAATTACTGGCTAACTCCATTAAAATATGTAGCTTAAATTTACATTTAGTTACAGTATATCTGAAAAACAAAAACAAAAACAAAACAGTTTCCAAGCCGCTTATCAGAATTTAACTTCAAAATTCTAATTCCTCAGTTGATCTTTCTGAAGCGTGGTTTAGGTTTTTAGGATAGACTTAGAGTAAGCCACTCCAGAACGTGGTCTTTATTACTAATATACATATTTTTTCACATCTCAATTTGCTGTCAAATTAATAATGAGGTATTAACGTGCCTTTCCTGGCTTGAACTCATTTTCTGTTCCAACTCTACTCTCAGGTTCACTTAGCAAAGCCTTAGTTAGTCTCAGTGAACCAACAATTTATGGGAGGGTACTTATGCTGACTTCAGATTCCCCTCTTCATATTTCCCTGCTCTCTGTTCTGCTCGGCAGACCCTAGATGCTTCCATTGCGCTGAACGCCAAATTCTGTCTTTTCAGTTTAGTGGAACTTTCTCTTCTTAGATTCCACTTCACTGCTCTACAGTCAGAATATTGTTGCCCAGGTAGGAAACCAGAGTTTATTTCAAAAGTTTTTATTCTCTTGAGGAACAGGGAATTCTTGCGCTTCATGATGATCCATGTTCCAAAAGAATTGATTCATACATTCTCTCCAGTTTAATGATTGATTATAGCAGAAAAGCTAGCATTATCCCAGCTACTCTGCCACAGCTTAAATTAGAGGTTGTAATATTGTTTAATTTTGTAATTCAAAAGTGGAAATGGATACATGCATTTGTCATAGGCTAACTAGCACCCATATTTATGTGTTAGTAATTCAAATGTGGGTTAATTATTTTGAAAATCCATGTTATTTTATGGAACTACTACTTAATTTAATTATCAGATACTTTTATATGAGAAAAAGATGAAATGTTTACAAATAACAGTAACCTGCTGATGCCTTTGGAATGTGTCAGCTGGGATCACCTAGAAAAAGTAAGTGAAACATTCTTATTTTTAATAATGCATGAGGTACACAAGAAAAACACATCAAAATTGTATAATGTTATAATACCTTATCTATAGCTAAATATATATGTATATAAAAGTGTGTTTTCCCTGTGTTGTGCTAATCTTTTTTACTTGGCATATTTTTAATGGTTTTTCCAAATGACCTTTGCAAAATTAATCGAGGATCTGACACTGTCCTTTAGAGAAATACAAAGAATGCTGCTTATAATAACTTTTGCAGGAAAAAAAAAATTACAAAACAGAGAAAACATTCATACAGAAAAAAATTAAACCTTGAAAGTGGAACTAACTGAAAAATGTTGCTTTTTGTTAGTAATATTTTTGTGGGTCACTAAAATTTTATTTTCCCTTTATTTTCTATGCTAATGTCTTATTATTTGAAATCAGATAGATTTCTTAAAACAAGTAAAATGTACCACTATTTTTCAAGAACTCTTTCTGTGAGAAGCATTTCAAGTTAAAGATTAATAAAATGTACAGAAAATATGTATAAAAATATAAATACAAAGAACCTAGAAAAATGCCTGCAATTAAAGAAGATGGAAATCTAAAAATAAATTAAATTTAGTTGAAATACATTTTCTATTCTTTGAGAAAATTACCACTGAAGTGAGGAATTTTTTCCCCCTGTAATTTAAATGTTAAGCTGCCAGATGTGTGTCTCATGCTTGAAGAGTCGAAGCTTTGCATTATTTAGCATATTAAGAATCACAGAATTTTAAAAAGGGCTCCTTTATTGCCTCGAGGTTCTAATTAAGTAAACCTTAGCCTGGTACATTTAAAACTTGCAATACAAGAGATTTTTGCTCTTTTTTTCCCCCGCAGTCAAGTCACATCTATATAATAAATATGGAAAATCTTTAAGATGATATAATTTTTCTTTTGCTCGAAGAATTAAAGCTATCTATTATTTTAAGAAGTTTTTAATAGAAGCCAGCAATCTAGAAGACAACTAAGGATTCAAAATACTTTTTAATCATTGCAAGTTGCTTTCCTTATTTATACCAAAGAATATGTGTTTCATAAAGACAGTTCTGTATTATCAATCTTACTCTCTCTCTTTACTTTACCAGCCTCTGCTCTGGTCTCAACTGTTCTCCTCTTTTTTGACAAAGGCAATTCTAAGAAGCAACAAGATCATATGTTTTTGTATGTTTCTGAGTGTGTGTCTATCTGTGTTAAACATCCGATTACACAGCACTAATTAGTTGCCCTTTCAGCATTTTGTGAAAAGAGTTTCAGCAGCTAAAATGAAAACCATAATCAGATGGAAGTTCTGTAGGCACACAACATTCATAAATCATACCCTTAAATACAGTTATTTTTGCCATTTTAGAAAATGTCAAAGGTGTCAACTCTGTCCAAATATACCGCTTAACAGTGACTATTTTAGTAAATTGACTTGAAATGCATTTAGCTAACTGACAGTTAGAAGTACATAATCTAGTTCACAATACAAATGAACAGTTTAAAGGCCAAAATAAGCACCAAAGTACGAATTCTCAATGACATGTTGCAATGACCATGGCTGTGACCGTAGATCAAAATCTTAGCATTATTTACCTACATCAGAAACACGTGCTCAAAAATTTTGGAATGTGATTTTATATCTAGTTTTTAGTTAAGAAAACAAATATGTTTTAATCACATTCAAAATAATGGTAGGATTATCTCTTTGAGGATATTAACAGTGAATAAACTAGAAATCACATAAATGCAAGTAATGAGTTGATAACATTCTCTGGAAGCGATGTGGTTTGAACTTATAAACAATAACTTGGATACTGCAAACATAGATCAATAAATGTGTGTCATATTGTCAAGAAGCAAAAAAAAAAATGTCTTATCTTTTCTGCATGGGAAGAAGAAAATCAACAAATTGATCTTCAAACATTTAACTGTTGACAAAGGGCAATCATAAAATTGGAGCATAGGTTTGGCCAAGATTATTTCCCTCCAGAAATCAAAGTGTTCAGTAAAAGGTAATGTGCACCTATACTTTATGAATTAGTTTCTTAAAAGTGTTAAGGAGCTTAATGGTTTCATATTTCGGATGTTTTAATATTGTTGGCAGTAGGAATACAACAATGCCATCCATATTTACACTTCTGTCCAAACCACTAATCTACAATCTGTGCGCTGGAATCCCAACTCATGTAACACTTCGGAACTATTTATGAATATATCAGCAGTTTATTGATAATAACACCATATACTTATATAGTTTTTCAATTTATAAAAACAGATTTACATGTTACTTAATTTAAGCTATTTTGATTAACTTTATTGCCAGATTTGCATGTTACTTATTTAATTCAAGCTATTTTGATTAACTTTATTAACTTCATAGAGCTGCAAATATTTCTACCATCATATCAATCCAGTAGCAATATCTGAATATTCTGCATTTGCAAGGTAAAAATAGATTCATACATGCATGCCTTGCCTAATAAAATATGATTGTAATGTAAGAGCAGAAATATGCTTAGCTATTCTTTTCAAGAATAATTTTTAAACATCACCCATTTCTGTAATACCCTTTTATGAAATTCAGCTTCTTTTTCCTTATTCTTAAAAAAATATTAAACACTCTGTTTTAAGCAAAATGAAAAAAATTCAAAAAATTTAATATGCTGCTCATGAGCTTTCCTTGGTTATCATCAAATAACACTTTTACTGAACTTGGAACATTCAAGGCTATTCAGAATAATGTGTTTTTACCCACTAGTAAGTCCCTATTGTTGAAAGAAAATTACAGGTAAGGACAGAGGGAGTCATTGCTAATATAGCAATTAAGCAGGATATAGACATATCCAATTGTGTGTCTAATGTTATGATAACTAACTCAATAACAGGGATGATTTAGTGAGCAGCTACTATATGTAAGGCACTTTGCATAAGTAATCACTAATCTTCAAGTAGGGCCGGTTATCTTCCCTTCATAGGAGAAGAAAATTTTCAGAGATTAAGGAACTTGAAAATGAACATTATATGATGAGTCAAGATCTGAATTTAAACCTCTCTAATTCGCATATTCAGGCTCTATTCCTCCCATTTGCATTTCTCTGAATTCTCTCTGTTGATTTTTTTTTTTTTTTTGGTGCACATTTTCAATAGCAGACAGACATTATTAGGGCTAGTTGTCACAAAAAAAAGAAAGAAAAAACAGAACTATGATTCAATGCCCTAACTGCTGACTTTTAGCTATCTGTACTAGGGAGAGAAGAAATAATAAAATCCAGCAGAACATAGCAGTAATTAGCTAACATTGTTGAGTCTACACTACATACTAGACTTTATAGGTTTCAAAGTCTCAAATTAGCTATTAATTTTAAACTCTTCTCCTCAAAACTATTTTAAAGTACTTCAGTGAGTAATAAATTGTACCAATTCAAATTTTACCTCCTTCCTTAAGGACATCGCGCTAAGTGAATTTAGCCAGTCACAAAAGGACAAATGCAGTATTACTCCATTTATAAGAGGTACACAGAATAATTAAATTCATAGAGACAGAAAGTAGGGTGATGATTGCTGGGGGTTGGGGAAAAGGGTAAATTAGGAGTTATTGTTTAATGGGAGCAGAGTTTTAGTTTGGGTAGATGAGAAAATTCTAGATGGATAGGGGTGATGATTGCACAACATGGTAAATGTACTTAATGCTAATGAACTGTACATTTAAAAGTGGTTATAATGGTAAGTTTTGTGTTATTTATCTTTTGCCACAATTATAATCATTTTTTTTATTTCATTATTTCTCAGGTCCTAAAAGAAATGCTAAGAAACTTTTAAAATGCTAAATAATGCTAAATTAGGGCTCTGAAAAAGGGAGATGCTTCCGGTTGGGATTACATGATAGACTCATTTCTCCTTTCTCCTCCTCTACTCTAAGTATAATTATAAACCCTGGCAGTAGTGTAAGAAGCACACAGGATGATTCCGGAAGGTGTAAAGAGGAAGGAAAAGTGATTAGGAACCCAAGCGTTGGAGCAACAATGTAGGGCAGGGCATCTTATGTCCACCCTCACCCCATTCAACAGAAGAAAGCAACCCAGACCCAGCATCTCTGATCCTATTATAATAGTAATAGTCACCTAAGTAAGCTCATTTATATACCCATCAAAGGACATTCCATCAACAATAGCAGATGAGTCCAGCATCACTGGACAGGATAATAGACCAAGAACTCAACCGAAATAATTGTCCAGGGGTTGTGCTCCCTTTCCCTATTGCTCCCCTCCCTACAACAGGTAGTTGAGTGAAAGCAGCAGGGGGATCTCACCACAACTAGTGCGTGCTGGCCCAAAAGCCTTTTGATATTGAGCTAGACGCTCTTTCTGCTCAGAAACACACTTTATGAGGGCTGGGGAAAATTCCTTTTATGTCCCTCTCAGGCAATCACCAGAAAGATCCAGTGGAGCCATCCATGTAAACAGTTGAATTGTGCAGACCAAAACAGCATTTTTCAAAATGATGAAAGAAAAAAATATCATAAACACCATTCTATACCAATGACTGTCCGTTAGGAATGAAGGCAAAATACTCACTCAGATAAAGGAAAACTAAAAGAATTGTCTCTAGAATACTTATCCTTAAAGAATGGCTATAGAATTTTTTCAAACAAAAAAAGAAATGATAAAAGAAGGGATCTGGGAGTGTCAGAGTAAAAAGAAAAAAAAGAGCATCAGATGTGAATATATACAATACACTTTCCTTTCTTCTATGGGTTTTATAAATTATATTTCATGATTGGAACAAAAATTATAATATCACGTGTTACTCAAGACAGTGATATTTAAAAGCAGGGAAAGTAAAGTGAATGAAGTGGAAGTAAGGTGTCCATGCTTGACTCAAAGTGATAGTAAAATGTTGACACCAGGAGACTATGATAAGTCACCTATGTTTGTTGGTATACCTAGGACAACTACTATGAAAATTACACAGAGATGTGTCCCAAACTATAAATAAAGCAATATAGACTCCTAAAAAGTGTTCAAGTAACACACAGAAGGCAAGTTTAGAGGAAGAGAAACAGAGGAAATAATGAAAATAAATGTTAATGGCAGACTGAAGCCCTAATGTTTTAATAATTACCTTAAGTGTAAATGGTCTAACACTATACCAATTAAAAGACAGAAATTGACAGAGTGAATTTAAAAACATGATTTAATTATATGTTATTTGCAAAAATGCACTTCAAATTCAATGGCATAGATAGATTAAAAGTTTTAAAAAATGAAAAAAAGATACCATGCAGACATTAATTTTTAATAAGTAGGATTGGCTATATTAATATCATATATAATTGAGATGAATGAAAAGAAAATTCTTAGAGAGAAACATTATATAATGATCAAATGATGAATCAACTAATAAAACATAACCATCCTAAATATATATGCACCAAAAAGCAGAGCTTCAAAATACATGAAGTGAAAACTAGTTGAAAAGAGAAATGAAAAAATTTCCAACTACAGTTAAGGACTTCCAAACTCCTCTCTCATAAAATAATAGTACTACCAGACAGAAAATCAGCAAGACTATAGAAGGTCTAAACAACATAATTAACAAACAAAAACAAATTTATACACATACATACAAACACACACACATGTAAAACAACCCAACAACAGCTGTATATATATATATATATATATATATATATATATATATAATATATAATATATATATATATATATTAAGCATCCATAGGTCATTTGCAAATTTCATATCCTGAGCCATAAAAGAAACCTAAGCAAACTGAAAAAAAATTGAAATCATATAGAGTATGTTCTGTGATTATAATAGAATGAAACTAGCAATAACAGAAAGACAAGAGGAAATCGTTAAACTCTTGGAAATTAACAACACACTTCTAAATAATCTGAGAGTCAAAAAGAAGTCTCAAAGAAAATAAAAAGTAGAACTAAATAAAATAAAAATATATAACATATCAATATTTAAGAGATGCAACTAAAGCAATGCTGAGAGGGAAATTTATAACACAACACGATTATGTTAGAAAAAGAAGAAAATCAATGATCTAAGACCTCATCTCAGGAACCTAGAAAAAGAGTAAAACAAACTCAAAGCAAGCATATAAAAGAAAATAATAGTGAATAAAAATAGAAATCAATGAAATTGAAAACAGGAAAACAATAGAGAAAAAGCAATGAAACGATAGCTGGTTCTTTCAAAAAAATCAATAAAATTGATAAACCTCTAGTAAGAATTAAAAAAAGAGAGAGGAGTCACTCATCAATATCAGGAATGGGATATTATTACAGATACTGCAGTCATAAAAAAGAAAAATAAAGGAATGGCTTGAATAACTTTGTGCTCATTCAACAACCTAGAAGTGGGCCAATTCCTTAAGTACTATGAATAGACAAAACTTGACCAAGATGAAATAGATAATCTGAATGGCCCTATTGTCATTAAATAAATTAAATTAACAATTTTTAAATCCCAGGCTCATGTGGTTTTACTAGATAATTCCACCAAAATTTATAGGAGAATTAACACAAATTTTACACAGTATTTTCTAAAAAATAAAGGAGAGAACACTTCCTACTCATTTTATGAGGCCATTATAACTCTGACACCCATCCAGACAAAGCCAATACATAAAAAGCAAAACTATAGACCAATATCTCTCAGAAGCTTAGATGCAAAAATACTAACAAAATATTAGTAAAATGAATCCAAGAATGTATGAAAATAATTATACAGCCTTACTATATAGCTATAGTAATAAAGACTATGGAATACTGGCAGAGGAACAAATGTATAAATCAATATAAAATAGGAAAGCTAGAAACAAATTCAAAAACTACTTTCAATTGCTGATTTTTAAGAAAGTTGCAAAAGCAAGTCAATGAAGGAAAGATGTCTTTCAATAAATGATGTTGAAGCAACTGAACACCTATAGACAAATAAAAATTTACCTAAACCTCACTTCTTATAAAATATAACTCAAAATCGATTAACTTTTTGGAAAAAAAAATATAGGTGAAAATATTTATGGTCTAAGGCTAGTCATGAAGTTCTTATATTTGACACAAAAGGTATGATCCAGTAAAGGAAAAATTAAGAAATTGAACATCATTAAAATTAAAAATCTTCATTCAGAGGATCGAAATTCAAGCTGCAGACTGAAAGAAAATATTTGCAAACTACATACTGAACAACTATTAGTTTTATCTAACGTGACATGTTTTATGGTGGGAAAAACATGAATCTGTTTAGAGAGAGTGTGTTAATATAATAAAAGGAGAAATTTCATGCTTTTGAGTTCTCTATTGTTTCTCACTAAATTATTTTTCATATCATATTTCACTAAACTACATTACAAGAGCTATCAGTTTTCAAAAACTATCATATTTCTTCTATATTCTTATTTCTATACAAGTCAAAAATATTGCAGGATTTTTTCACTAAAACTTCAACTGACAAAATTCTAAATGCTTAAGATTCTGGTGAAATATTTAAGGTCCCGTGTTTACTTAATTTGTAAAATAAATGTACAGTGAAGTTATAGTAAATAATCTTTATAAATAGTGGTTTTCACAAATAAAGGTGGGTCAAATTTGTTGACATCTAGTAACAAAATATTCAAAAACAATGTGTCACGTAGTGATGCTACGAATCACCACATCCTAATCTCCCTCATTACCAAGGTGTCAGCAGCATTCAAGAACACATTAACAAAATGAGTACAATTCCAATAGAGATTGATTTTTTTCCTATTTAACTGTTTGACTCAAATCCTACTTTTCTAATTTATACTTCTTTTTTCATATGGATCATCTAATTTGAGTAGTTCATCTGGATAAAAATACTGTCCCTTTTTGCCAATTTTGATTTCAATTATTTCCACATTGAACACAGTCAATCACATACTTATATCAAGTTAGATAATGGAAAAAGAACTAAATCAATCATACTGTTAAAATGTTCAGAGCCAACCTCATGATTAGAAAGAGTTAATGAACCCATTTATTAATGTAAAGTTTCACAATATCATTTTTTTTTTCACTTATAATTTCATCAGTTGACAAGGAAATGCTACCACATGAAATGGTACCTGCTAAAGATGAAGAAAGAGCCTATAGTATGTCTTCTTTGGAAAACTATCTATTTATGATTCTACTTATATGAAGTTTCTAAAATTATCAAACTCATAGAATCATAGAATACAATAGTGGTAGCCTGGAAGTGGGGGGAAGGAAAATGGGATGTTGTTAATCAAAACAACAAACTCATGCAAAAAAGCAAGAGGAGTAAATTCTAGAGATCTACTGTATCAGCCATATATTAACAATATTGTTTTGTGCACTTAAAAATCAGTTAAGAGGGTAGATCTCATGTTAAGTGTTTTTACAATTAAAAACAAAATTTTAAAAGTGAAAGAGCCCATAGTGAAAACCAGTACTATAAATTAGAGCAACTTGAAAGCCAAGTTCTTTGTCATATCTAAAGAGTAAATTCTTTTTAGTCAGTCGTGGTTTCTTTCATCATAACACACATGTTAGTAAAAATAGAATAAAAGCACATTTTATTTTGACAGTCCCTTATTTCCAACATGTCCAGACTATGCATTTAGTTACAGGTACTTCTGGAAATGTTCTGGTTGAATAGTGGGGCCACAGGTAAGTGTGTCTTGTCACAAGTCCTCAGTAACTCTTCTTTTCTAAACCACTGTTCCTGAGTCTTTTTAGAAATGTTCAAATTTCCCTAACATGCTGGGTCAATTGTAGTGTTTCATAGTCAGTCAATATCCACTTCTTTAATATCATTTTGCAAGAACACTTGTCTAATGCTAAGGCACTGAGTATCCACAGATTAAATGAAAGAGATTGGGTAAGAAAAATTCAGATTACTTTCATAATTTTACATTGTATGAGTGATTGCTAAATATACAAATCATACTTGGGTTTAACATATTCACCATATTATATTAATAAACATATACACCTACGCAAAACAAGGTGTATGTTGGGGGTAGGAGAATACAAGTATTTATTACCCCTGCATTAAAGCCTGCATTTAAAAAAGTATATACCCAAAGAGGCCCACACCAAGACACAGCATAATTAAAATGACAAAAGTTAATGAGAAAGAATCATAAAAGCAGCAAGAGAGAAATAGTTACCTACAAGGGAGCTTCCATAAGACTGTCAGCTGATTTCTCAATAGAAACTTTGCAGGCCAGAAAGGATTGGCACAAACTATTCAAAGTGATGAAAAGTAAGGACCTACAACCAAGATTAGTCTACCAAAGCTACCATTTAGAATGGAAGAACAGATAAAGAGCTTCTCAGACAAACAATAGCTAAAGCAATTTATCACCACCAAACCAGGATTATAAGAAATGTTAAAGGGAGAAGAAAAAACAAGAAGAAGAAGAAGGAGGAGGAGGAGGAGGTAGGGGGGGAGGAGGAAAAAAATATGAATAATAAAATGGCAATGACTACATATCTAGAAATAATTATTTTAAGTGTAAATGGGTTAAATGCTCTAATCAAAATACATAAGGTGGCTGAACAGATAAAAAACAAGACCCTTGCATATGGCTGCCTATAAGAGACTGACTTCAGATCAAAAGACACAGATTGCAAGTAAAGGAATCAAAAAAGATATTTCATAAAAATGGAAATGAAAAAAAAAAAAAAAGAAGCTGTGATAGCTATACTTGTACCAGATAAAATGGACTTTAAGACAAAGGCTATAACAAGAGACAAAGGAACCCCAATAATTCCACTTTGGGATATTAGCCGAAGAAATTCAAACACTACTTTGAAGGTACCTGTGCATCCACATGTTCATTGCAGCATTATTTACAATAGCTAAGATGTGGAAGCAACCTAAGTGTCTATCAAAAGATGAATGAATAAAGAGATGGTACATGTATACAATGGAATATTATTCAGCCATAAAAAAGGATGATGTCTTGCCATCTGCTACAACATGGATGACCCTAGAGGGTATCATGCTGAGTGGAATAAGACAGACAGAGAAAGACAAATGCCATATAATGTCACTTATATGTGGAGTCTAAAGAACAAAATAAGTGAATAAACAAAACAGAAACAGATTCATAGATACAGTGAATATATTGATGGTTGCCAGATAGGAGGAGGGTGAGGGGATGGGTGAAAGGGGGGAAGGGATTAAGTACATATTGGTAGCTACAAAACAGTCAAGGGGATATAAAGTATAGCATAAAGAATATAGTCAATAATATTGCAATAACTGTACGGTGTCAGATGGGTACCAGATTTATGGGGGTGATCACTTCATAAGTTACATAAATGTCTAATCACTATGTTGTATACCTGAAACTAACATAATATTGTATGTCAATTGTAATTGAAAAATAAGAAATTATATATATATATATATGTTAGAAAGAAGCAAGTTAAACAGAAGAAAAATCCTAAAAAAAAATGTTTTAGAGTATTTCAAAAAGAAAAGGAAGAACTTTTAAAAATGACTTCATTAGTGACTCCTAAAATAATGATAATTGAGGATTTTCTAAATGGTCTATGCCAGTTCAGTGGAAGGAATGGCAAACCAGTTTGAATGATAATATACCCAATTGTCTTTTATATTCCTTATTGCACTGTTAATGGCACAGGTACAGAGAAAAAAATTGACGATGGTGAATATATGAGACCAAATAAAATGTTAAGAGTGTAAAATGTCCTGAAAACACAAGCTGTAATCTGATGTTGTGGATCTAATCCACACACACTCTGTAATTAGAAACATATTGTAATAGAGCAGCGAACACACATTTGTACCTTTCCCTCAAACCTTAGTTTGATCATTCACATGTGACACGTTCATTTTTTTTTTTTTGCCATTTTCACTTCAAAAAAAAAAATTTTTTTTTAGTTAGCTTAAAACCTGCATAATGTTCTGAACCCTTCCAAACAATTTTTGTCTTCTCTCACAAAAGGAAACTACACAGCAAAAGATTCTAACCTGCTGGAAACGTTTTAAACCCATCTCGTCTCTCTGTCCCTCAGATCCTTTTGACACACCCTCCTCCCTCTTTTCTTAGTGTTAAACTGCTTCTCCACTTCCTTTACATCAGTGGGAACACTTCCCTTATGGGTGTCGGGATCTCTCAGAGGGGTCAGGGGCTGCCCTGCAGAGGAAATGACAAGCTGTGAAATGTAAAAGAACAATTCCTTCCACATGTTCCTTTGCTCCTGGAGCAGTGAGGGGTTGTCAGCTAGCATCACTTTGGAACCAAACAGGACTCTGCATCATAGTCCTGTCAAAACTAATTTACAATTAAAGACCTGCATGACTGTTTAAAGCTTTTTCAATTCCAGCAGTTTTCGTAAATGACTTTGAGATTTAAGTGTATCAAAACAGAAACCATTGTTTTCATTAACCATAATGGACAATGAAGTTCACAAAATAAGATAATGCTTAAAACAAATTATAATTTTTTAAGCAAATTAGTTAATGGCACAATCCTTACTACACCTCCAATTAACATCTGTGTGGAGATTTCCCAGCTGAGCCCCAATTTGGTGAGTTTAATGTTGTAGCTTTTGGAAGTCTTATTCAGTTTGTAAATGAAGTTACAAGGTGACAACTTCATTGATCTAAAGGGGAGGGAGAAAGGGAGGAGGAAGGGAGGAAAAGAAAAAGAAAGGAAGAAAAGAAAGAAGGATTTACTTTAACCAACTGATGCTTTATAAAAAAGATTTAAAATACTTTAAAATATTTTGAAGCTTGTATACGATTTAAAATATTTTGATGCATTTCCATCATATATTAAATAAAGGCATTTAGATATTGCAGGTATTTAGCTTTTATGCAGATTAATAATTTTGAAACATACTGTGGTTCCCTCAGGCTCAGTTTTGTATTTAAATAACATACTCAGATCCACTTATGCTGTTTGAGAATCAAGAAACCTAAGAGAACAAATGCCATGTCTAAAAATTGCCCTAACATTTAATCTAATGGTAATTTTGAAGTGGTCATTCCAAATTCTTAAATTCTTGGATTTATTTTATAAAAGTATTCATTCCTTCTAAGCTATCTGAAAATAATTGCACATATGTAATAGGAAATTATTTGAGGCCATCTCTCCACAAATTCAACTCCAACTTTTAAAAGCTAAGTCACGTATATTATTTTCAAACATCAGATGCATAATTCTTCCATAGAAACAATGTAACAACTGACTCACAATCATTAACTAAATGTATATCTCACCATTGTCTTGGATAATTATAAGTATCCGAAAACTTGCTTTCCTTATCTTACACATTAGGGAATGGTGGTCTAAGAACTTCAGGGAACATGATATGGAGAGTTATCTAAAACTGGCCACATACTTGAGCTCTCACACGCACACAGTAGATCTCTTAATGAATGAACACACCAGTAAAGCTTTAGTGACCAGCTTGTCCATGCCTCCCTGGTCTGAGTTTTATGGATCTTCAGCTACCTTCCATATGTGTTTCTACTGCTGCCACTGCTGCTAGTTTGTCTTCTATTTTTCTTCCCCTTCGTAACTTAAATTGGGCACAGCAGTATGTGCTGGGCAGAACTCTCTCACCAGATCACCTAAGTCACTGAATAGAACCTCACATGTATGACCAGTTGATTTTTGATAAAGGTGCAGAGGGAATTCAGTGGCAAAAGAATAGTATTTTCAATAAATGGTATTGGAACAACTAAATATTCATATGCCAAACAACAACAACAAAAAAAAAACCTCATCCTTAATCTCACAGTTTATTCAAAAACTAACTCCAAATGGATCAATCTAAATGTAAATGTAAAACTATAGACCTTTCAGAAAAAAAAAAACATAACATAAAATATTATAATGCACGGTTAAGCAAAAAGTTCATAGAAATGATATTAAAAGTATAATCCATTTTAAAAATTGATAAACTAGACTTAATCAAAATTCATAACTTTTTGCTTGGTGAAAGACACCTTAAGAAAATTAAAAAACTGACATTACTAAGTCCTGATGAGGATATAGAGCAACTGAAACTTTCATATTTCTGGTGGAAATACAAAATGGCACTACCACTCTGTAAAACAACTAAGCAGAGAGAGATTGTGATTTATAATAATAAATGTATATAGATTTAGACTTTGTCTTCATTTCTGACACAGAGCTCTTTAAACCCTTGGAATTTCTTAAGTAACGAGATCCATAATGTTACTGAGGTGACTTTGGGACTCCATCTAAGGTGAGAGAGCCAACCATGTGAGTAGAGGGTTGGAAATTTCAGTCCACCCTCTGACCTCTAGGGGGGAAAAAGAGACTGAAAGTTGAATCGATCACCAAGGGCCAATGATTTAACCAATCATACTTATTTAATGAAGTCCCCATAATAACCCAAAAGGACAGGGTTCAAGGAGCTTCCAGGTCAGACAACTTGTGGAGATTTTTTTGGTAGAGAAGAGCATTCAGAGAGAGCATAGAAGCTCTGTGCTCTTTCACCACACCTTGCCCTATGCATCTCTTCCATTTGGTTGTCCCTGAGTTATATTTCTTTTTTAATAAACTGATTATCTAGTGGGTAAACATGCTTTCTAAGTTCCGTGATCCAATTTAGAAAATTCATTAAACCCAAAGAGGGGGTCTGAAGTACAGGTAACAACCTAGACTTGAGATCAGCATCCTGAGTTGGAAGAGGTCATTGAAAACTTCAGTTTGTAGCTTACTGGTCAAAAGCATAAGTAACACTGGGCCTGAGGTTGATACCTGAAGTGGAGGGTAGTCTAGAGAACCTGTGGAATCTGATGCTTTCTCAAGGTAAATAGTGTCAAATTTAAATTAAATTCTAGTACATCTAGCTTATGACCCTGAGAATTGCTTGTTGGTGGGGGAAACTCTCTCTGCTTCCCCATATACATTGGAAATTGGGTACAGAACCAAATTAGGCAGTTTCTATAAAATTAAAGATATGTATACCATATAATCCAGAAATTCTACTCTTGGATATATATCTTCACAAAATAGATAGTATGTTCATGCAATAACTTGCATATGAAAATTTAGAACAACATTATTCAGAATCACCAAAAATAGAAACAATCCATACAAACTTTAATGATTGAATAGATACACGAACTGTGGTACATCCATATAATGGAATATTATTCATTCATGAGTAGGAATGAACTGTTGATACATAGAACTACTGAGATGAATCTCAAAGGCACTAGGTTCACTAAAAGAAGGCAATGTCAATAAAAGATTACACACTGTATGAAAAATTTTGAAAAAACACAACTATAGTGATGGTAAAGAAATCAGTGAGTACCTGGGCTAGGGATAGCTGGTGGGAGTGAGAGGTGCTCCTACAACAGATAGCCCAAAGGAGGTCATTTGGGGTACTAGAATGGTTCTTTGTCCTGATTGTGGTAGTAACTACACAAATTTATATATGTGTTAAATTACATGAAACTATATACCCCCAAAAACTCAATTTTAGTGTATGTTAATTTAAAATATAAAATAAATGGTTTGTTTGCCTTATTTCCACAGAAGGGATCTATAAGCCCAGAGGGCACTCGCAACCACATTCATGTATTCACTCAGCAAACATTTGCTGAGAATGTATGCTGTTCCAAATATTATTGTAGGCACTGAGTACATAAATAAGCAAAACAAATATTCCTGCCTTCATGGAGTTGCAGTACAGTTATGCCTCTTCATGGTGAATTTTTCAAGACTCAGCTAAGTAAATGCGGACATGGAGGAGAAAATAGAGCTGATGCCTAAGCAGCTCTCAGCTTCATCTCTAGACATAAAAGGCCCTATGTTAGAGAGTACTACTCTTGCAAGGTCCCTAATAATAATTTATCATCTACAGCAAGGGTACAATTTACACCATAATTAGGCCACCTCTTCCCCTCCTAGTAATCTTTAGGAACCAAAACTAGAGAGGACTCTAGAATTTCTTCTTTTTAACAGAAAACAGTTTCAGGTAACACAATATCACCAAACCAAATTAAAAGATTAATGAATCAAATAAGATATTATTTGATTCTCCTCACAAATATCAAAGTAGAAAAGTCAGCTATTACTATTCTTACTTTGCATACATCACAGAACTACCGCACAGAGGTTTCACAAGTATTAAGTAATGGACTTGTGATTCACACTGATTTTCTGACATCAAGTCCATATTGCTTTCTCCTCTACTATAGTGAAATGCTCAAACGAAAATTATTTCTTTGTATTTATTGGCTTTGATCATCTATAATGCTTAAGAAATACACTAATTTGCCATTTATTCAACAAATCTTTATTGAGCAATTGTTATGTGCCAGGCACAGTGGTGGAACAACCAGACTTGATCCTTCTCCTCATGAGTCTTGTAGTCTACATAGGAGACATACAAATGAATGCAAAATTGCTATGAAGGAAAGAACATTAGGTAAGTCAGTAGAGGCATTGATAAGACTTTTTCAAAAAGGAAGTTTCAAGTTAGATTATGAAGGATGAAAAGTCAGTGGCAGTTAAGGACTCTTGCAGATAAAAGAAACAGCATAAAAGAATACCCTAAGGAGGAAATTGTCTTGTTGTATTTCAAGTCATTGAAGGAAACCAGAGCAATCAACAGCTACACATTAGTGTTTCTCAACTTTGGCTTGCACATTAGAATCACCAAGAGGAGTTTTGTTTTGTTTTGTTTGTTTTGTTTTGTTTTGTTTTGTTTTTGTTGTTTTTTAAGAATAATGATGTCCAGGTTCTGCCCCCAGAGAATTTGATACATTTGCTCTGGGCCAGAGCCCAGACATGAGTATTTGTTCAAAGTTCTATAGAAGATTCAATGTACAGGCCAGATTATGAAGCATTGTTTCATTGAGTTTGTTGAATGACAATATAGGCAGATTTATATTTAACTATGAATAGATTTCATTCAGAATTTATTAATAGTCTGGTTGAATATGAGTGGAACTTAACTTTTTTTTTTATCAGTTAGGTTTGGGTGGTCTGTTTTTATATTGTAAAGACCACATGCTATTAATTTCAATATATGTGGCACATGATAAAATAATCAATAATAGCTCTTTGTTCCCTCTATATGTGATAGTATTTATGTTATAAGCATTAATGAGGAATCTCTAGTAAAAAAGAGACAAAAGTAAGGGCTCAAGTTAAGATGGAGAGTAGGGAAATGCCACACTTGCCTTTTCTCACAACTACATTAAAATTACAACTAAACAACAGAATAGCCATTATTGGCACTCACCTAAAGTCTAACTGAACAAAAGTCCTACAAGCTGGGACACAGAGAAGAGGCACTTAGAGACTGGGCCCAGTACCGAGCTTACTGCTGATAGACTCACTCACTCCAAGCTCCAACACTGGAGCACAGATCAAAAGATGCCAGGGACATACAGGGAGGAACTGAATTGTCTGGCTTCAAGGCAAGAGCTGGAGGGACAGTTTTCTCCCAGACAGAAGTATTGGCAGAGGGCATTATTTCTTTGTTGAGCTCTCCCCTGCCTGGCTTTCATACCCAGGCAAGAGACCCCAGCCTGCATGCACGGTGGCCAGCTTTGGTCTGAGCTGGAACACCGCTCAGGGTCACATCTGAGGATAACACATCCAAAGGGCAGATAGGACAGGCACTGCTAAAGAGAGTCTTGCTTGGTAGGGTCAGCCCCTGCATAACAGTTCCTCCACTGGTCATGGCCAGTCTTCAAAACCAATCATCCCAAGGGTCAGTCCCTCCTATTGATGAACAAACAGCAACCAAGGCTCAACTATAACAGAAGGGTACACACAACCCATGCAAAGGACATACCTGGAGCACCTGGCTCAGGTGTTCAGGAAAGATTGTGCCACTGGGACCCACAGCACACTTACTACATAGACCACTCTACTAAGACTGGGAGACAAAGCAGCCCTACCTAATACAGAGAAACAAATACTAATAGGTATCCAAAATGGGAAGACAAAGAAACATGTCCCAAATGAAACAACAAAACAAAATTTCAGCAAAAGAACTCAACAAAATGGAAACAAGCAACCTACCAGAAGCAGAGTTCAAACACTGGTTATATGGGTGCTCAATGAACTTAGGAGAAAGTAGAGAAACTTAATGAGAACTTTAACAAAGAAATAGAAAACATAAAATTGAAGATAGAAAACGAAAAAAAAGTCAGAAATAAAGAACCTTAGAAAGAATTAACAGTAGATTAGATGAAGCAGAGAATTAAATCAGCAATTTAGAAGATAAGGTGACAGAAAACATCCAATCAGAACAATAATTTTTTAAAAAATCCAAAAATATGAGGATAGTTTTAAGGAGCCTCTGGGACAGCATCATGTATACCAATATTCACATCCTAGATAAACCAGAAGGAGATGAGAAAGAAAAAGGAATTGAAAACCTATTTTAGAAATAATGACTGAAAACTTCCCTAACCTGGTGAAGGAAATAGAAGTACAAGCTCAGCAGATATAGAGAGTCCCTAACAAGATAAACCCAAAGAGGCCCACACCAAGACACAACATAATTAAAATGACAAAGGTTAAAGACAAAGAGAGAACTCTTAAAAGCATCAAGAGAAAAGCAGTTAGTTATATACAAGGGAGCTTCCATAAGACTGTCAGTTGATTTCTCAACAGAAAATTTGCAGGCCAGAAGGAATTGGCTGGAAGTATTCAAAGTGATGAGAAGCAAGGATCAATAAGCTAAATTACATTACCCAGCAAGATTATTATTTTGAGTCAAAGGGTAGATAAAGAGCTTCTCAGATGAGAAAAAGCTAAAGGAGTTCATTACCACCAAGCCAGTATTACAGGAAATGTTAGAGGGACTTCTTTACAAAGAAGAAAGAAAAAGACAAAAAAGACTAAAAATATGAATAATAAGATGGCTGTAACTACACCTAGCATCAATTACTTTAAATGTAAATGGATTAAATGCTCCAATCAAAAGGCATAGGGTGGTTGGATGAATAAGAAAACAAATCCTTTACATATGCTGCCTACAAGAGACTCACTTCAGATCAAAAGATGCACAGACTGAAAGTAAAGAGATGAAAAAGATGTTGCATGAAAATGGAAACAAACAGAAAGCTGTCAGAGCAATACTTATACAAGACAAAATTGACTTTAAAACAAACACTATAACAAGAGACAAAGGAGGACCCAGTAATCCCACTTCTGGGCATTTATTTAAAGAAACCCAAAACACTACTCTGAAGGGACATGCGAACCCTTATGTTCACTGCAGCATTCTTTACAATAACTGAGATACAGAGGCTACCTGGGTGTCCATCAACAGATGAATAGATAAAGAAGAGGTGGTAGATATATACAATGGAATATTACTCAGCCATAAAAATAAAAATGAAATCTTACCACCTGCAACAACATGGATGGAACTAGAGGGTATTGTGCTGAGCGGAGTAAGTCAGACAGAGAAAGACAAATGCCATATGTGGACTCTAGAGAACATGATAGACAAACAAATAAAAGAAACAAGCTCATATTTACAGAGAGCATTTTGATGGTTGTCAGATCGGGGGTTAGTGTGATGGATTAGGGGGATGAGTTAGGGGAATGGATCAAGAGGTACAGATTGGGAGTTATAAAATAGTCATAGGAATATAGAGCATAACATGGGAATACAGTCAGTAGTATTGTAATAACTACGCATAGTGTCAGATGGGTACTGGATTTATTGAGATGATCACTTTATAAATTACATAAATGTCTAATCACTATGTTGTACACTTGAAATTATTATAATATTGTATGTCAACTACAATTTAAAAATTAAAATATAAATTTTTTAAAGGTAGACAATATATACAAATAAGAATCTAACCTAGCAGAGGTTCTTAAGGAACTTGTCAAATGAATATATAAATATGTCATACTTAGCAAATCTATATTTATAAATTAGTCCTCCAGGAGGTCTTCAAAAAAGAGAGAGAGAGAAAGAGAGAGAGAGAGACCATAGCATCACCTAATATCTATACTCTCAAAGAAGTAAACTTCCAAAGATAAATAGCTTAGTGTCAAAGGAACATGGCATGCAAAGAATACCCATAAAGGATCACAAGCTAAAGAAGTAAATCATCAAATACCAGAGTTAAGGTATATTATTTCACAGGTCCTTTGAGTTGAATATATGGTAACATTCTTATGGGAGCCCCAGGGTGCATATATTTGACCCCTATTTCACTGACACATCTACATGCAGTAAAACTTGGTCTCAATATCTCTTTATAATGTTAGATAAAAAGTGAGTACCAGAATTGTCTCATATTCTAAGTAATTGTCTCATATTCTAAGTAATTGTCTCACATTCTAAGTGCTTTTCTACACTTGGGTTGCTCAGCCTTTCCAGAGGTCTTAGAGCCTAATTTCTGCATCCTTATTTCATCCTTAAGCCAAAAGGTAAAATAACTGTGAAAGCAACAGCTTATCTTTAGAGGGACCAGAAGGAAAAGTATTTAATAAGTTAATGACATTTAAAATTAGAATTCCAAAGAACATCATTGTTTTTCAGTAATTTATTATTTTCCCTAAATTTCACAGTTCTTTTTTAAATGTTGCTATTGTTGCTTAATTTTAAAAACCTTTTTTTAAGTAGAAAATATCAGGGAGCTTTTTTAACTCTACTCTGCATTATTTTATCTTTTATTCTAACTACAGAGAAAAAATTATCCTTTCTCTTTCCCAATATTCACCTCTCCTCTCTATCATACTTACAACAGGAATTCATTTCTAAAATGATCCTCTTTCTCTTTCATTCTCAATCTTTCCTCCTCCAGACCTTTCCCTAATATTTACGGAGTGAGAGGTAAGTGTTCATCCTACAAACTACAACAAATCTTCCCCCAACCCATGATTCCATTAAGCTGCCCTTGAAACTCCTTCACCACATATTCAAGAGCACCTTGTATATGCACTGTCTTCATTTCCTCTTTCTTCCTCCCTCCTGTTGTCACTGCAGTTTGGTTTGTGCCCTCATTTCTTGCATATTCTCTCAAAAGGTATCGAAATGCACTTTATTGTAAAAGCAAACTATCTTTTCATTCTGTATCCTAGTTAACCTTTCCAGAGCCTTGCCAAAGGAAAGTGAAGTCTGTGGACCAGCAACATATACAGCATGTGGGAACTACAGAATGTAGAGCCTATCTCAGACTTTATGGATCAGAATTTGAATTTTAACTAAATCTTTGGGTGATTTGTATACATTTAAAGTTTGAGTAGAGTATTCTACCAATGTGACCATCCTTTCTCTACTTGGGCTTCTTAATATTCCATGACCTCCATGATGTCACGCCTCCTGGTTCTTCTACTTTCTCAGATTGCTCATTTGCAATTTACTTTATTCTTTTCTTTCATCTGGTCTTAAATTAAGGTTTTCCTACATTTTATTCACTGATTTTTTTTGTTTTTTTTTTTTGTTGTTGTTGTTGTTTTTGGTAAACTCAATCATTCTTGTGGCTTCAGTATCACCTCTATCATGATGACATCCACTTCTCATGAGCTTTAAATCCATTTTTTCTTAACTCTAAGCTAGTCAGTTTTCTTACTTCATCAACGCTTTAAACTCAATCTGACCAAAACCAACTTGACAACATTTATCTGAACTCAGCTCTTTTGGGTACTTCATCTCTGATAAGGGTAGCACTATTTTCTTGGACCTGAGATAGAAATATTCTTGACTATAATTTTCATGTTTATCATCATGGTGTAACTATTCACCTACCAGATCCTGTTGACTCAACTTTAACATGTCTTTTTGAATCTTCCTGATTACATCTTACTGACACTATTCCACTTCAGGCCCTTCCCATCTCTTCTTTGTACTAATACAATGTCCCCTTTATTGGATTACTTGTCTTAAAGTGTCCTTTGCCTAAATCCATCCTCACAGTGACACTGAAATCCAGTAATTCCTTGTAATTACTCAGATATAATTGGTGCCATTCTCAGTTTCTAATTTTTCTCATAGCTTTTCTTTTACCAAAAAGAATTTCCATAGATGCTTGCCTTTTGAATCCCAAACTGTCTTTGTCCAAAGCACAAATTATCCTTGTATTTATCATTTGGATAAAAACACCCAGATTTTTACCCAAAAGAATTTTCATTTATGTTTGGCTTTCTCCAAAACACAATTGTGAAATTAACACATATTTTCCCAGATCAACAACATAGGAGTTAAAATAGGGTTATATTAAAAATAAATTTAGGCAAATTTCAACTGCCCTCAAAAGCTCACTCCTTTGTTTCTGGGAGTCCACCAGCCAGTTTCACATGAGCTCATGATCTACTCACTTACACTGTCCCACAGTCACCGGCATAACAGCTTGAATTACAGAATTGTAGTATATAGAACATAGTGAATGTATATAATATGACTTATTGTCTCACAGGATAGTATATACTATAATATATAGTCTATTTCTGTCTCACAGAATTTCAGTAAAAAGGGTTTCCTTTTAGCTGATTGGAGAGTATTTTCATGCAGTTCCCTTTTCCCTAGGAATTCCACCACAAAATGACTTAGCTAGAGA
Organism: Eonycteris spelaea; assembly: GCA_003508835.1. Taxonomy (NCBI): domain Eukaryota; kingdom Metazoa; phylum Chordata; class Mammalia; order Chiroptera; family Pteropodidae; genus Eonycteris; species Eonycteris spelaea. The sequence continues at coordinate 285,583 of PUFA01000044.1, forward strand.
ACAAATCTGATTGACAGACAACATATATTCCCCACAATTTCCCCTCTCACTTAACAACTAAATCTTTGTTACTTAGCCAATTACATTTGCTTCACTTCTCAAGTCTGAAGTTTCTCTCAGAATGCTTGCTGGTCCTGCATGTAAATAAAGTGTTCCTAGGTCCTCCCATCATCTATTCAAGATGTGCACATATACATATTTCAGTAGTGGAGTAAGCTTAGGCTCAAGTAAATCCCTGCGGGCAAGGGACTGAATGTTATTTTGGTTAATAATCTCACAGTATTTAGCATCATGTTTTGTTGGTGGTCATAGCACAATAAAACTCTCCTGAATTGAATTCTACATCACAAAACATATATAAATCTTGCCAGAGACCATTGTTCATGCAATGTAGGCAGACACAAAACAAAATCATCAAGCATAAAAAATATTTCCCTAGTCTTCCCCCTAAATAGTAAACCAGCCTAAAAGACAGTAATAACCCAAAAGTTACATCATGGGTCTTTTCTTCTGGCCTTTCATAATTATTTTCTGGCCTCAGGCATCCACCCATTTATTTGCAAAGCTAAGCATTGCTTAAAACATCAACCATGGGATTAAATTCAGAATCTTCTTGGGGTGTGTGTGTTTGTATGCTTGTGTATGAATGCACATGCATGCACATGTGTTATTGGAAGTGAACATTAAAATCACTTTTTCATTATCTGGGGGTTATAGTAGATTCAGCACATTACATATGGAGCCTATCAATGTGGGACAGCTTGTGGAAGATCATAAACATATTTTTCAGATAGAAATGTTGCAGCTATGAACATACCACGTGGTCACCCTTTCCCTAAGGTTTGCTCCTTTAATTGTTAATAGCCAGAAAGCCATCAAGCCAGAGTTTAATAAACTTTTAATTTGAAATGAATTACCACATGTTGTGTTTGTTACTCATTATTAAATCTCTTAGCAACGTGTCAGTGGCAGAAACTGTATCACTGCCCTGATATATTAGAAAACAAACCCATGGGGGATATTAACTGCTAATAATATGTTTAGGAATCCTCCAAGAAAAATAAATAAATATAAGCAATATAGCAAACATATATTCGAAGAGATTTTTATGTTTTGTTTTTGTGTAAATTTGTTCTGAATTGTCCCAGTACAGTCTGTGAATGTGAGGCTTGAACCCACCTCCAAGATCAGAGCAGAGCAAATGATAATCAGCCTTTTCCAAAACATTTTCCTAAAGCAAAAAAAAAAAGATTCTTTTTCATAGTGTTCTCATGTTGAAGGTGTCAGTATTCATGTTTCTGGGAGTGTCATCTATCTACCTTTTAGGTGAACTGGGAGCAGCATTCTAGAAGCCAAGTTCAGAGCACAGTGCAGTAGGTATAGAAAAGATAGCCAGAGTTCCCTGAGGTGGTGGTGTCATTAGCTGACAATAACGGTTTACTTAAAGGGAAACAGGTCAGGTGTGGATTTGGAAGCCCAGGATTTATACTGGATGTTTCTCTTAGGTAAGGAAGCAGGAGTTCTAGAAATTCATCCTAGCAATCAGTGAAGTTTTACTTGGCCCAACAAGGCGTAATTTAAGAGATTTGAAAAAAGTCCAATTACAATGTAGAAAACATCACTGGAGGTTAAACAGAAGCTCTGTGTTGCCTAGCTAATAGACTCAACAAGACAAGAAAGGAGATGCCACCTAAAAAGTCAAATGGTACAGGTTTGGGGTCTGGCCATTATGGTAGGGACTCAACGTCCATACATAAAATATTGCTGTTTCCTTGACCTATGCCATCAACTCAACACTTTCACACTCTACATACTCTTTCTGGTTGAACTCAACTACTTCAGCTGAAGTCTGTGTGTTTATGTCCCTGTAATGGACAGAGTCTCCTTCCCTAGTCTCCTTTCTCCTGAGCTTCATGTACATTTTCCCAATGATCTCTTGAATATTTTATTTGAATATAATACAATAACAGTAGAGGTGCATGCTAAAAAGTAGGAATCATCCTTAATTATTCCTCATCTATATTTGATTAATCAACAGAAACATTCTTACCCTTAGTTTTATGGTTAGTCTATTATACCTCTTTAATACTTTATAAATTCATACTCTCTTCTCTTACTTCACTGTCTCTACTCTAATTCAGGCCCTCATCTATTGCTTGGACTACTCAAAACATTTCCTAATTGATATGTTTCTACACATGCCCACCTCAAATAACCCCCCTAAAAATTACAAAAGGGATCTACCTAAAATAGGAATTGAAATACATCACTTCCCTTCTTAAGATCTTTCAGTGGCTATCCACTTAATATTAATTTTTCATCAGCCATAAAATACAAAGATATGGTAGATAAAATAGTAAGGAAAAATTATTATTATCCTAGAATTTTATACATAGATAAATGATCTATCAAAAGTGAGAAAATGATGATAATTTTGTCAAGTATACAATGGCTGAGAGTTTACCAACCATACATTCAAACTCTAAATGAATTACTAAAGATTTGTTTCAACAAGAAAAAAATAGAACCACAGTGAAGACATGCTATATTAAATATATTACGAAGCACAGATATTGATCTAATGTGTCAGTAAATTAATTTTCTATAGAATAAAAAAATAACTACATTTCCTGCTTAATAAAAAAGTAAAACTGAAAACATATCCAACAACCTTGGAGGTGTTTAATGGGCAGTTAAAGCATAATAAAAGTCCTTGCCACATTCAGAAAGAGAATAGAAAGACTGGATGAACTTAGATTTTTAAAGATTTTTAACTTAGTTTAATATATAGATGAGCAAATTAAGAATAATGTCTAAAATAACTAACAATAAAATCTATAGATTATAAGCAGTAGAAGATAAACAAAGGAAAGTTATCTTTAGGTAAAGAAAATTCAGGAAAAAAGTATTTTTAAAAGCAAAAAAAGGAGAGTAAACAAAAATGCAAAATAAAATGTTATTAACAAGTACAAATACAACAGAAAACAATAATTCAAAAAAAAATTTAACTTACCTGTGAAAAGACACATGTATCTACTCATCTTGAATACAAAAATAAAATCTAGATTTATGCTGCTAAGACATATCAAAAAGAGCAACACAAATTAGTTTAAATTTTAAAAATATATTGTAGAAAATAATATATGCCATGAGAACATTTATCAAAAAAAAAAAAACATCAGATGAGTGCTGTGGTGATCTGGAGACACATTTGTTTTAGAGACCGTGTACCAACCACACACACACACACACAAATCATGGACAAGCTCAATTATCATTCAAGAACAAGTCTTCTGGCTTCAGGTTAAAGATGATGGAGTAAAAAGATCCTGAACTCACCTCCTCTCATTAAGACCCAAATTACAACTTCATATAGAATAGCTGTCTCTGAGAACCATCTAAAGACTAGCAGAACAGATTTTCTACAACTGAGGATACAAAGAAAATCACACTGAGATGGGTGGTAGGAAAGGTAAGAGACTCCATCTAGTCAGAACCCACCCTACCCCCAGCCCCCATGCACACACACCTGGTATGGTGATTCACAGTGAGCGAGAGAGATATCACAGCCTTGGAGGTTCTCCCCAAAAGAGCACGGGGTCCAAGTTCCAACCTGGGAGACCTGTACTGGGAAAAGGAGTCTCATAACATCTGGCTTTGAAAACCAGAGTAGCTTATATGTAGGAGAGGCAAAAGGCTAGGAAACCAAAGTGTACTCTCTCCAAGTCCCAGCACAGGGGTAGCAGTTTGCAAAGCACCTGGGTGGGTGATACACTGTGTAATTTTAGGGTATACACTGGAGAGACAGGGATCTATTGGAATTTTATCCAAGGACAGACATGCTGGTGGGTGCCATTTTCTCCTTTTTTAAAATTTCCTTCCACCTTTGGTCTGACACTGGCAGGCACTATTTCTAACACGCTTCATTAACCTTGCTAATACTGTTCATTTCCCTGAGCACCCACCCTGGCCGGTACCCTTCCAAAGGGGATCCTGACCTGCCATTCAGTGAGTGGCATTAGTCAGCACTGGTATCCCCCAAAACTTGGTGGCCTCATTCAGCATCAGCGTGCAGCTGTGCGTCTGCAACAGTTGAGCCTGGGCCTCACAGCCAGCCACACCAGAGGCCCATCCTGCATACCAGTGTGCCAGGAGTAGTTGCAGTCAAACCGGCCAACTGCACTGGGGGTAGAGGGCTGCCATGCACACCAGCGTACCCACAACCGTGTGGCCCAGATACTATAGGAGACCACATTAGTCCACAAAGGGAACACCTCACGAGCATCTGGGTCTGGTGGCCAGGCGGGATTACACAGGACACCTTCTACATAAGGCCACTTTTTCAAGACCAGGAAACATAGATGATCTACCTCCTACATAGAAACAGACAAAATGAGAAGACAAAAGAACGTGCTAAAACACACACACACACACACACACACACACACACACACACACACACACCCAGAAAAAGAACCATATAAAAAAGAAACAGAGGTAAGCTGTCTACTAAATAAAGAGTTCAAAGTAACAGTCATAAAGATGCTCATCAAATTCTGCAGAACAGTGGGTCAACTCAGTGAGAACTTCGACAAAAAGAGAAGTAATGCAAAAAAGAAACAATCGAAACTGAAGAATATAACAAATGAAATGAAAAATACACTAGAAGGATTCGACATCAAATCAGATGATGCAGAAGAATGGATTAGCCATCAGAAAGAAAAGAGAGAGGAAACATCCAATGGGAAGAGCAAAATGAAAAAACAATTTTAAAAAATGAGATAGCATAAAGGACCTCTGGGACAACATCAAGCATACTAACATTCAGATCTTAGGGAGTCTGGAATAGGAGAGAGAAAAGGACAGAAAACCTATTTGAAAAAATAATGACTGAAAATTTTCCTAACTTGGCAAAGGAAACAGACATCCAAGTCCAGGAAGCATAGAGAGTTCCAAAAAAGATAAACCCAAAGAGACCTACACCAGGACACATCGTAATTAAAACACCAAAAGTTAAAAATAAAGAAAGAGTCTTAAAAGCATCAAGAGAAAAACAACTAAGTATGTAAATGGGAACCTCCATAAGGCTATTGGCTGAATTTTCAGCAGAAACTTTTTAGGCCAGGAGAGAATAACACAAAATATTCAACATGATTAAAGGGGAAAAAACAAACAAACAAACAAACAAAAACCTACTCCACTTGGCAAGTTTATAATTTAGAATTAAAGGAAAGATAAAGAGTTTTCCAGACAAGCAAAAGCTAAGATTTCATCACTACTAAAGTCGCATTACAAGAAATGGTAAAGAAAATTCTTAAAGGAAAAAAGAAAAGGCCATTGGACAAAATCAACGAGGAAACAATTGGCCTTAACTGACTTATTAGACTAGATGGTCTTATAGATAAATACAGAATGTTCCATTTAACAACAGTAGAATACACATTCTTTTTAAGTACACATGAATATTTTCCAGGATGCATCACGTTAGACCACAAAACAAGTCTCAATACATTTAAGAAGACTGAAATTATATCAACATCTTTTCTGACCACAGCAGTATAAAACTAGAAAGAGGAAAACTGAAAAAAAAAATATATATATACATGGAGGCTGACACTACTAAACAACCAGTGGGTCAGTGAAAAAATCAAGAAGGAAATCAAAAAATATCTTGAGACAAATAAAAATGGAAACTACATTACAAATAAAAATGGAAACTACATTACAAAATCTATGGGACACAGCAAAAGCTTTTCTAAAAGGGAAGTTTAAAGCAATATAGGCCTAACTCAAGAAAAAAAATCTCAAATAATCTAACCTTACACTTAAAGGAACTAAAAATGAAGAACAAACAAAGCCCAAGCTAGTAGATGGTAGGAAATAATAAAGACCAGAGCAGAATTAAATGAAATTGAAATTGGAGACCTCACTCTCACTGATTTCAAACTATACTACAAAGCTACAACAATAAAAACAGTATGTTACCGGCAGAAAAATGCACATCGACAATGGAACAGAATAGAGATCCCAGAAATAAACCCATGCTTATATAATCAATTAAATTTACGACAAAGGAGGTGAGAATATGCAATAGGAAAAAGTCTTCAATAAATTGTGTTGAAAAAACTACACAGCTACATGCAAAAAAATAAAACTGAACTATTTTCTTATACCATATACAAAATAAACTCAAAGGATTAAAGATTTAAATGTGGGATCTGAAACTATAAAGCTCCCAGAAGAAAACATAGGTGGTAAACTCTTTGACATTGGTCTTAGAAATATATTTTTGGATATGTGTCCTCGGGCAAGGGGAACAAAATAAAAATAAAAAACAAATGGGATTACCTCAGACCAAAAACATTTTTACGGCAAAGGAAACCATCAACAAAATGAAAGACAACCAATGAATAGGGGAAGATATTTGCAAATGATATATCTGATAAGAGGTTAATATCCAGAATAAATAAAAAGCATATATAACTTGATATCAAAAAGATAATAATGCAATTCAAAAAATATGCAGAAGACCTGAATAGACATTTCTCCAAAGAAGACATGCAAATGGTGAACAGACACATGAAAAGGTGCTCATCTTCATTAATTATCAAAGAAATGCTGGGAAAAATCAAAATGAGATATCACCTCACACCTGTCAGAATGGCTATTGTCAAAGAAACAAGTGTTGGCAAGAATGTGGACAAAAGGGAACCATTCTGCACTGTTGTTGGGATTGGCATAGCTACTGTGGAAAACAGTATGAAGGTTCCTCAAAAAATTTAAAATAGAAGTACCATACAATTCAGCAATTCCAGTCTGGGCATTTATCCTAAGAAAACAAAAAACTAATTCAAAAAGATAGATGCACCCCTATGTTCATTGCAGCATTATTTATAATAGTCATGGAAGCAACTTAGGTGTCCATCAATAGATGAATGGATAAAGATGTGGTGTGCATATACAATGGAATATTGCTCAGCCATAAAAAAAGAATGAAATTTTGCCATCTGCAACAACATGGATGGCCCAAGAGGGTGTTATACTAAGTGAAGAAAGGCAAATATTGTATCATTTCACTTATAGGTAAACTCTAGACTAAACAAATGAACGATCAAAACCAAAAGGAACAGATTCATAGAGAACAAACTGATAGTTGCCAGAGGGTTAGGCGGTAGGTGGAATGAGCAAAAAATATTGAAGGGAATTAGAAGGTGCAAATTTATAGTTATAAATACATCCTGTGGATGACTTGAATGCACATAACAACAGACTTAAATATGTAAAGCAATATCTGATGGAATTACAGGGGAAAATGGATAGATCTAGTCATAATTGATAATTTCACACCCATCTATCAAATGAATAAAAACTGAAAATAAATGAGTTAAGCTTTCATATCAAGGAGATTAAAAAGTAACTCCAAAGAAAACTTGAAGAAAATGGGAGCCAGAAAATAATAAAGCTAAGAGCATAAACGCATAGAAAACAAAACTCAATGAAGAGTCTTAATAGAAGAAGTTGTATATATATATTTTTTTTAATGAATAAAAATATAAAACTCAAGACTGATCAAGAAAAGCAAAGAAGGCATGATTAATCAATACTAGAAATAAAAAGAATATAACTATAGATTTAATGGTATTTTTAAATTATAATAGTATTTCTATCAATGTTCTTAGATACACATAAAGTATCTATTGAATAATATATTTTAAAAAACTGGTTTACTCAAGGGAGAACTAGGTCGCTGGGGCAGCAGAAGTGGGAGGCAGATTTTATTTTAAACAATGTGAATATATCACTTATCCTCCCCCAAAATGCAACAAAATGAAATAAATTTGAAAATTTATGACTGTTAATGTGATTAGTTTTTATAAAAATTAATAATAGAATAATTAAATAATCAAAGACAATCAAAAATTAAATCAGAAATCAAGTATTTTCCTTTGTTTTAAAGTCCATTTTGTCTGAACTATTGTACCTCAGCTTCCCCCCCCCCATTTGTGTGGAATATCTTTTTTCATCCCTTTACTTTTAATCTGTGTGTGTCTTTCCATTTGAATTTGGTCTCTTGTAGGCAGCATATATATGGGTCTTGTTTTCTTATGCATTCAGCCACACTATGTCTTTTGATTGGAGCATTTAATCCATTTACATTTAAAGTAATCATGGATCAATATGCAGCTATTGCCATTTGTAGGGTTAACTCAAAATACAATACTGGTCTCCTCGTGGCAGCAGCTTAAACTGGAGTAGAAATACCAACCCTTGCTAGACTGGCAGATGGCTATCTGCACCTTGGAAGGGACCTCAAGCAGAGGACACTCTTGACCCTCGGTTCCATGCCTGGCTTTTTGTGTGCCAGGACATATCCACAATATTTACCCAGATAGTCAAGACCGATTCTCCTTTACCTGGGAAGGACAACAATGGACATTCACTGTCCTGCCGATGGATTATATCAATAGCCCTACTATTTGCCACGTTTTTGTGGCTGAGGATTTGACTGGCTGTGCATCAAATATATTCATATATTTGCTGATCTAAAGGATGTTAATTACTTCTTTTCTAACTGCCATTAGAAATTGAGGTCTCTGAGAGTTAAGAATGCGTATTACAATTGAAAGGGAAATGTATGTGTTTAGTAACAGAAGGTATAAGGTATAGATATTTTTATTAAAGAGTAAAGGAAAGTAGTTGTCCTAAAGTTGTTTTTTTCTAATGAGTAAGAAGGGCAAACCAAAGGGATGAAGAAAGTTAAGGAAGGTCTGTGAAGAGAAATCTTGAAAGATAAAACTTTATGTATGGTTAAGCTAAATAAAATTAGAAATAAATTTAAATGTTAAAAGCAGGCTAATACAAAATCAGAGTTGTGTTTTCTCCTTCTGCTAAATAAAAGAGTTTCTTGGACTACTGGTCTGCTACTAATATTATGGAAAAGGTTTCTGCCTGAAGCAAACAAAGATTCTGTGTTTTATCAAATGATTTTCCATGTTTTATGTTGTCTGAATCAGGCCTTTGGCTACTTAAGGAAATTGTATCTCCACAATAGTAAGAACTAAGTTTTGCTAATAATTATGTAGAATCGGGGTGTTTCTTTTCCTCCCTACTTACCCCTCCAGAATCCAAACACTTTTAATGAGTAACTATCCTTACTTTCATGGGAATGTGATTATTTGCATAAGTTCAATAAGAATCTGTTCTTTTTATAATGGGACATAATTGGAAACTAGTTTTTATTACCAAGGCTTTGACTGGAATATCATATTTGAAAGGAATTCAGAAACTCGGATGTGACCTAACAACTTTAAGGAATTAAGATGGACTTACAGAAGCAAAAAAAAAAAAAAAAAAGCCTTTGGAAATATTGGCCTGGTTTCCAGCAGCCTTCCTATGTGAGTAAAGAATGTCACTTCTTGGCAGGTGCAAGAATCTAAAGCTATTTTGGAGATCTCAAGGAGAGAGGGACTCACCTGAAACCTATAGGTATTGCATGCATCCTCTGAGGGCAAGTCCTTGCGTTGGCTTTTCTGGACTTGAGAGGCCTTTTAAGTTCAATCCAAAGATTCTTTGTAAAATTCCAGCAAAGCAGAATTAAAAGTACCTATCTGGTTAATTAATATTCTTGCTGAGCTTATGTAAATGATCAGGCCAAGTTTATTGAAATGACTTATTTTACAAATGAATGAGCCTTTATTTGACTATCTTAAGTAAAAATAGTGGTAGTTGAAGAGGAAAGAAAAAACATGTTTAGATAAAAATTGAAATATGTAAACATTACATTCTTACGCCATTCATTGTTTTTTAGGTTTTATTTTGTTTTCTACTTGTAAATTGGACTGGGCCCTGAATTGCTCTAGTTTCCTCTAACATCTGTCTATGGCTTTTGAACATGTTTTTGATTTGTAATTTTTCTACCATCTAGGAATTATTGAAACCTATAACTGCTTTTTTCAAGCCATGAAAGCTAAAAATGGACAATTTGATATAAAATTCCAGAGATTGTCACAATGGCTCATGTTTGAACAATCTTGGTGACTGGTGCTGTGTGGGCCACGCAAAGAGTTTGCCTTGACATCTGAGGACATCATTGGAGACATTTCAAGTTGCAGGAGATGCTACTAGCCTTATATCTAGAAATCTTTACTGACAGCCTTACAATCTCAGAAGCTGGTTTATAATTTGTCCTGATTATTAACCTTTGTTTTTCTCTTGTTTTCATAGACAAAAGAGTCATCTATACAGTGGCTAACACAACTTGTTAAACCTACAGTAACACTTCTGGGGAAGTTGAGACTCAAATAAATCGAATCATGCAGAAGGCTACTTTGTATTCATAGTAAACCAAAAAATAAGTATGTTCAATTGAATGTAGGACAGTTTCATTCCTCTAATACCTAATTTTTATCAGAAAGCAGCCAGAGCAGTTGTTGCCTCTCTTCCCTAAAGATTGAGGAATGATTAGGAGACTGGGGGAGTTGTAACAAGAATTATAGCCTCGCATACTGCAGCACTTGGAGCAAACCCCTTAACCACATGGTGTCCCTCCTTCAGCTCTTGGGGCCATTACCTGGTAACAGACTGCTTGGTTTATGTGTGTACTATTAGGGTTAGGATGTATTCTTTATTGTATTTGTGATATATGGATGCAATACACAGATGCTCTAACCACCAGGGCACCCTATCCTGAAGAACTGGCATAAAGAATGTGGGGTGGAAAGCTATGTCAGGGTGAAGTGTAGGGTTAACTCAGAACAAAGCCTCTCCGCATACTCAGAAGACTGATAGCTGCCCAGCTAGCGGTCAAGGAAGGCAATGCACAAAGAGCTTTCAGTAGTGCCTACTCCCAAGGATGTTTTCTGCTTCTCCCAAGGACATTTTCTGCTCCTGTAACCAAGCAGCACAGCTTGCTCCCATCCATCTGAGAAGGCGGCTGCTCCCCCAGTGAGATAAGCCCTCCCTGCTTGTGTGAATAAAAATCTCTGCTTGCTCTTGGTCAGTAACTTTATTCCTGTAGCTTTGACCAGCCACTGCTAAAGCATCCCTGCCTGTGAGTAGTAAAAGGTACTTCTCACTCCTCTGATTCTTCTGGTGGTCCTTCCAGTTATCTAAAGCCATGTGCAAGTTCCAGGCCTGAGGCTCTTGTATTATACCATTTTATTTTTCATATTTTTGATCTTTCTTTTTAAATTTTTTCTTAAAGAAGTCTTTCAATATTTCTTGTATTACTGGTTTGGTGGTAATGAACTCTTTTAGCTTTTCTTGTCTGGGACACTTTTAACCTGTTCTTTGATTCTAAATGATAGCTTTCCTAGATAGAGTAATTTTGGTTATAGGTTCTTACTTTTCATCATTGAATATTTTGTGCCACTCCCTTACGATCTGCAAAGTTTTTGTGATAAATCGCCTGACAGTCTTACGGGAGCTGCTTATAGCTAGCTTACTGGTTTTCTCTTGCTGCTTTAAAGATTCTCTCTTTGTCATTAACTTTTGGCATTTTAATTATAATGTGTCTTGGTGTGGGCCTCAAGAGCCAAAGAAAGACTCAGAAATTCCATTCCTGGGCATTTATCTGAAGAAATTCAAAACACTAATTTAAAAAAATGCATTCCCATGTTCACTGCAGCATTATTTACAATAATGAAAATATGAAGGCAACCTAAGTGTCCATCAACAGAAGAATGAATAAAGAAGAGGTCGTACATATGCACAATGAAATATTTTGACCATAAAAAGGATGAAATCTTGCTATCTGCAGCAATATGGATGGACCTAGAGGGTATTTTGTTAAGCAAAACAAGTCAGACAAAGACAAACACCACATGGCTTCAGTCATATGTGGAATCTAAAAAATAAATAAATAAAAATAAATAAATGAACAAACAAAATAGAAATAAAATCATAGATACAGAGAACATTTCGATGGTTGCCGGATGGGAGGGGAGTTGTGGAGATGGGTGAAAAAGGGGAAACAATTAAGATTTGCAAATTGCCAGTTATAAAAACAGTCATGGGAATGTAAAGTACAACATAGGGAATGTAGTCAATAATACTGTAATGAGTATATATGGTGTCAGATGGGCACTAGACTTATCAGGGTGATCACTTCATAAGTTATTTAAATGTCTAATCACTATGTTGTACACCTGGAACTAGTTTAATATTGTATGTCAACTATAATTGAAATAAAAAATTATGTTAAAAAAAGAGATCAAGTATTTCCCACCACTCGTTCCACCTAAAAGAAGGCACCAGAATGCTTACAAATCAATGAGGGAAAAAAATGACCCAAAGGAAAAGTGTACACAGCAGAGGAACAAAATATAAAACTCAAAATATAAAACAAAAGTATATGGAAAAAAGTTCAAACTGACCTGTATTCAGAGAAATTCTAATTAAAATAAAGAGATATTGTTTCACTGCAATTGATAATTTCAAAACTAAAAAATAAATTGCTTACTGCGGTACATGGCACATTAAAAACATGCAATGCATGTGATTATTATTACTGGTAATATTTTTAGTGTTAGTATTATGCTGATAACATAATTGCTATTATTACTGCAACTACTATCAATTCATCCTTTACAATTATTACTAACACTATTATTACTGCTAGAGTATGTACCCCACTAAAGTACCTTATCATGAATCTTTTTTTGCAAAAAATAATAATCTGTTTGATATCTTTTCTGTAAATTGAAACTTGTGTACATTGAATATTTCAATTGAATATTTAGTGCTTGATTAAACCAACCTCTATAAACAAACAAATAAACTTTATTATTTGAGAAACTTTTTCTGAGAACATTTTCTCTTTCATGGCTATTTGTTGGTTACCACCCTTTTAAGCATGCAAACAATAAAATAAAATCTAGAACTAAGAACCAAAAAAAAGTCAAATTGTCCCCCAAAAACCTGAAAAAATATTTTAAAGCAATAAAGTCATGAAAAAAAGCTTATGTTTACATCAAGTAATTTAATTATGTGATTAATAGTTATGCAATATGAGCGCTAATTCTTATAGATGATTATATTTTCTTTAAATGGTATGGTATAGAACAAAATGCATTAATAATTAAAATGTATTTCCTAGTTTTATGTACTATAACACAACTTAAAATATTAGTAATAGAATACTGGGGGGGTGGGGGGGTGGTGATATCAACTAACCCTGTGAAGAGTCTAATGAGGATTTAGCTTCATCATCCATTGGTGCACAAATGTTTCTTTCTTTTTCTTTCTCTGAAAGTCTAGTTGTATTTTCCAGGCCTGATTCTTCTTTCTCTGCTTCAGTCATTAAACAAACTGGAAATTCAGGGGAAAGCTGAGTGTGTCTTCCATGGGTTTTTTGATCATCCAAACACAGAGGAAGTTTAATTACCTATTGAGATAAATCTGTTATTTAAACTGTTGAAAATATTACACATGCAGATAAATTTCTCTGGAAGAATAATACAATTCACAAAATCCAAAAGGTCAGTGATAAAGTCAATTTACCAAATCTTATATTTGCTTTTGTTTGGTTGCTATAAAAAATGAACATATTTTATATTAACCAATTGATATAATTGTCTCAGATATTGCCGTTACTCTATATGCTTATTAGTTTTTTCTTTGTCTTATTTATAATGTTTTATAATTTCTTCTTCCAAATAACATTGTTTATCTAATAGTAATATTGGGATGGAATTAATAAATATTTATTCGTTATTAATTCCAAAAAAAAATTTTTTAAAAATGAGTAATAAGCGGAAAATCTAGTAGTGAATATATGGGCTTTTATTATGCAATTTTTTCAACTTTGGCTGTTTAAAATTTGAATAATAAAGTGCTTGGTGGACATAATCAATGACACGGGAAATGAAATATTCAGAAAAGTGAGAAATCTCTAGAAAAGGTTTTCTTGGAAAAAGTAAAAGGCTGTTTTGCTTGCATTCTCTCTTAGATTTTTTTTCACATATGCCATGGGGAACTGTATCAGAGTAGTTCTCTCTCTTCATTCAAATTCAGGGTTCTTTTAGCCTGAGCTTTGGTCCTAAAAACACCGTGGCAGACTATGTGAGGTCATGGCTAAACCACATGGCCTGGTTTTGCCAGCTCATTTCTGACTGACAGTTTCCTTCCCATCAAAGACATAGGAGGAAAATAATTAGGATTTATCTGACTATATATTTTTCCTTTAATCTCTTCTAGGGTTGCAATGTGAATACTACTTTTCTGTTTTGATATCTGTTTTATCTATCTTTTCTGTTCCCCAATCTAAGTTATTCTTTATCTGAGTAACTCTAAAAAGTACTCAAAATTTATATTTATTTATTCAGAAATTTTTGCATTTGAGAAAATTCACATCAGAAAAATCTACATACAGTCATATGCCGCATAACAATGTTTCAGTCAAAGCCTGGCTACATATTTAACAGAGCTCCATAAGATTAAAATGGAGCAGAAAAATTCTTATCACCTAGTGACATCATAGCTGTTGAAAGGTTTTATTGCAACACATTAGACATGTTTGTGGTGATGCTGGTATACAGAAATCTACTGTAGCATCAGTCATAAAAAATTATAGCAAATACAATTATGCATGTACATAATACTTGAAAATGATAATAAATGACTATGTTACAGGTTTATGTTTTACCAAAGTACACTTTCTATTATTATTTTTGTAGTGTATTCTTTCCATTTATTAAAAAAATTGTTGTAAAACAGTGTGCTGTGTTATACTGGCTGTAGCCTCATACGTCTTCTGTTTACCATCATTTGATTGCATCATTTTCTCTTATACTTCATTTAATCTCTGTTGTTTCATACAGTAACATGCTATACAGGTTTGTAGCCAAGGAGCAACAGGCTATACCATGTAGCCTAGATGTATAGTAAGCTGTACCATCTATGTTTGTGTAAGTGAGCTCTATGATGTCCAATGACAAAATCATCTAACAACAAATTTTCACAATATATCTCCATTGTTAACCAGCACATGACTATATTTCAGAATTTCACATTAAGAGGAAAATGAGATTTCAAGATGATAATTTTTGTTACCATCTTAATGAAAGAAAAACATCAACATTTCTACTAATTCTGCCTTATAATTAGAAAATTGTATATCTTCCATAATGGTACTATTTTCATTAATAAGATTTAATTACCACACCCACCCCCTTAAATTTACAGAAGAAGAAAATTCCTGTTATTGTCTATTATATAAGCATGTCAGTGGACAATTTCATCTATCTGTAGTGGTTGGTCCTAATTGATAAATCTAGTTGAAAAAGCTAGTTGATCCTGCCAATAAATCATAATATTCTCAACAAAGTTTTTTTTTTTTTTAATTAGGGAGTTACAGAGAAAAAAATAAAAATTTTAATAATGTGTTAAAAAATCAAGTAGATTTTACTGAAATCAAGTAATTCTAATGCTATTTATCAAGTAACCATTTTCTTCAAGATGAATTACTTTTACAGGTTTATAATACTTATTGAAAATTTCAATAGCATAAGAAGAAGCTAAAGGCTAGAAAAAAAGCAGCTTTGGAAAAATTTTAAATTATTTTTTCACTTACAAAATCATATTGCAAACCTGAAAATAGAGATTACAGAGCCAGTGGTCCAAATCGAGGCAAATCTCATCTTCAATTTTCTTGAAGTTGTTAAGTTTCTGGTCATAATGTCCTCGGAGAAGGGGACACTTGAATTTTCCCTCTACTACATTAAAGTTGTTATCACACAATGGGAAGGCTGCCCAGCCTACAACCCGGTCGAGACACACATACTTTCCATGAACAAGAAAGAGTTCAAATAAAAAGCCATGCCGAGTTTCACATCTTTCTTAGGCGGGAGTACCTAGGAAAGATATTAAGACAAAGGGAGATTGGGATGCTTGCATTTCAAAACAGACCATATTCAGTAATACCTATAGATAATTTAAAGTTAAGTAAAAAGTTGGTTTGTACTTTTATTGTTTGCCTTTAAAAACTTGACATTGGATGCATTTGCATAAGTAAACTTTCCCGTCCAAGATAATTGAGCAACCATACCACAATAAAAATGGGACTCAAACAACGAAACACTGACCTTGCCAGTTCAAGATTTTGCACTTTATAAGCTTAAGGAATCAAATCTGTAATATGATAATGTGGTATACTACATTTTCAGTCCTTTTTGCTTGAACTGATACCTCTATTGTGTAACTATTTCTATTTTTCATTATAGTCATTGTTTTACTTGCCTGTTATTCATCTTTGTATTATTCATGTACCCAGCACAAGTGCTTTGCACAAAAGAAATGCTTTTTAAATAAGTGGCTGAACAAACTATGACACTCCAGAAAAAATATTCCTAGATATAATGATAGCTTGAATTACCATTACAAGGTCCACCTCTTCAAGGAAAAAATAGTGTCCCATTTAATTTTGTGACTATCTTGTTTATTTCAGTTGACACTATATATGTACATCATTGTATAAGCAATTTGTCATGCTAAATAAATAGTGAGAGGCTTAAAGACGGATGATATGATGAGATTGACCAAATCACTGTCCAAGTTCCAGAAATAAAGATGGAGCCTACTCTCAGACCTTAAAATTTTTTTAGAGAAATTCAAATATAAATAGCCTTTTTAAAACAGATTGTAGCCTTGAGTTTCTTTAAAAATTCTATGCAAAACAATTGTAAATAGGCAAAGATAGGTACTTGCCTAAGACTATTTTGTAAGAATATATTTAGCCAAAAGTGTGTAGCCATATTTTATATGATTTATGTAACTATTCCAAGACTTAGTTTGTGTTTAAAATGAAACAGAAGCATCTGTTGAAAAATGCCATAACCCTGTGGCAGCTGCTATTAAACCATTAACAGGATCAGGTTTCATTTAAACCAGATTTACCATTTTCTACAACAGCCCATGGGAAAGCTAAAAACATTAGGCACAAATTACTGACAAGAGAGATTCTTAATCAAGCCATACTATTCATTTGGCTAGTTTGCTGTGAGTAACCTTTATGATAAGAAAATAAAAGCTAAATGGGGAAGAGGAGAAAAAATGGAGTCGAAACCTGTTTTGGACCATCACTTAAAAATAAAATTGAACTAATAGTATTACCATAATTTCATTTGTTTTTATCCTTGCATTTAGAAGTAAAAACTAATGCTCCTCTTACACTAACCTCATCTCACTCAGTGATATGTTCAAAATAGATGAAGTAATAATTTGCCTAGTCCTGACTCAATTCTATTATTAATTTTCTTGTGGTCTTGGGCAAGTCATTTCTTTTCACATCTAAGTTTCCATGCACTCAAGTTTCCTCATTAATAAAACAAATAAACAAACAAACAAACAAACAAAAACAGGGATATAAGCATCTTTCTCACAGAATTGATGCAATTATCAACTTGGGTAATAAATAGAAAAATGTTCATAAAAATATGAAATGCACATAACTTATTAATTTAAGACTTTATACCAACTATTTTAAAGATGACTTAGATTATAGTTTATTGAAATAAAGAAGAAAAAACATATTAAGGTTAAAGTTCATCTATAAACATGTAAAACGCTAGTATTTTGTGCATGAGAAACAGGTCAAGGCTACAAACATACCCTAGTAGCACCACACACAACACTGTGTCACATGTAAGGATGTAAATAGGAAGCCAGAGCTCATGCACAAAAGGAAGCTTATTTCCACCCATTTTACAAGATAGAGTCACATGTAACTACCCTGAGAGCTCCCCAAAAAGTAAGTATAAAAACAAGACTAAATCTATTCAATGATATTGATTGAAAAGGAGGATGAGTCCCGTGTTATCAATAAAGGCATTCATATTTATCTGACAACAGTTATCTTGCCTTATGTATTCTTTTAGTACCTTTCCCTTGCTATGTATTGTAAAAGAGACCTTTTCCCTGCAATGTGTAGCTTGGGACTCATTCTTTTTCTCTTTGACAAGAAAGGGTCACTAAGTTTCATTGTACCTCTGAGAGGACCCTCTCCACATACCTAAATATTTCTATAGGTACCTTATAATGTGACATTTCCATGTGTGTTTTCTGGTATCTTTGTAATTGAATACTATATAGTAAGGGACACAAATGAATCAGTCTCCAGTCAACTATCAAAACTATCTCATCATGAGAATCTTGTTATTGGAGGTCATAATGTCCTCAGAGAATCTTTACATTCTGAGTACCATGAAGAGCATTCTTTTTGAAGGAAGAGATAGATACTGCATAGCTGCATTTTGCTGCATAAGGGTGATGCATTAGAGCTTCATATCATGGAAAATACATGTGAAGGATAATGGAAAACAAGCAGAATCCAACAAGCAAACAAGGATTTTGAAGGATGAATTTACATGGAGGATTAGAAGAGAAAACAAAATTCTTTCCACTTGGACACAAAATACTTTTAAATTAAAGCAACTCAGGGAGGATTAGGGTAGTCTTACAAAATGAAAATACACATTGATGAAGTATTCTTCAATTTTCTGGTCTTTCTGAAATTTTTATAATGACTATTACTTTTACAATCAGAAAAAAGTTGACAAAGTGATTTCAAAACCAGAAGGCCATTAAGGTGCTGCTTCTGGTTATGATGGAGATGGACATGAATTCACCATAACTTGGGGAAAAAATCAGTTAAATTACAGAATTATGTATATTTTTTAACCCATTGGAGTCTAAGACACAAAATATTTAGGGGAAACTAAATCTCAGAGAGGGATAAGCCCCCTTTATATATGAGTTAGGACAGCTCTAGGCAGCTCTAATCCCAAGAAACAAGTGAAGGAGCAGAACTGTCATTGGTTGGGAGATTTTGCTGGTAAAAGGAGAAGTTGGATGAACTTCTAACAATCTTGAGCTAACGTGAAATACTGAATACAGATGAGCCCCAAACACAGAGCAAATCTTTACTATTCACCAATTCTCAGCCTTAGGACTTTTACCCAGCGCTCAACATAATGTGAGCAATTAAGTCCGGGCTGGAAGTCAAAGAGAGATCTCCAGTGGCACGGAAATCTTGAGGCAGGGCTGGAGAGCAGAGCAGAATATCAGTTACATGGTGCTTGGATACCAAGCCCAGCTGAAAGGAAGAATCTTTCACATCTCAAAATTTTTAAAAACAGTGGTGAATTAAAACTAAAACTACAACCTAACCTTAATTTAGCCTAATTTTAATCAGAGAGATCAGCCCCTCACCTATCTGCTTGACAGAGGCATCTTTTATTTTATTTTTTTCCATGAGAGATAAATATTTTCCACTTTGGTGTTTACATTTCATTTATACACATCTTGCACACACACCTATGAGACCTCCATAGAAGCAAGAAGCTGTGATGTGTAGACAAAAGGAAACACTTAGTGGAAAATGCCCCACAGATGACCCAGATGTAGAATTAACAGACAAAAGACTTTAAACAATCATTAAATTAGGATAAAGAAAAAGAAGAAAACATAAAAATAACCAATAAAAGGGGAAAAAATTAGGAGAGAACTTTTAAAAAGTCTTAGAACAGAAAAAAAATACTTGAAATGAAAAATGAAAAATTCATTCAATGGACTTATCAGTAGAAATAAACAAGAATAGATGAACTCTAAGAGAGGTCAATAGGATATCCCAACTGAAGCACAAAGGCAATAAGAATTAAAAAAAAAATTAGAGCATGTAAGATCTGTGGGACAATAATAAAGTTTAACATACATGTAATCAGAGTTCTAAAAGGAAAAGAGAAAGACAATAGTGCAGAAAAATATTTTGAAGACATAATGGCTGAGGATTTTCCAAATTTGATAAACAACTTCAATCTATAAAACCAAAAAGCTCAGAATCTTAAGAAGAAAAAAATAAAAAGTAAATTCCTAGGCATATCCAAACCAATAAAACCAGCAAAATTAAATATAAAATCTATAATAGCTAACAGAAAAGTTTATTATTGGCTGTCCAAGAGTCATACTTAGTCCAGTATCCATATGTCTTAACAGGAAGTCCTGAATTTAATATAAAAATATTTTATATCATACAGAAAATTTCATTTTCATTTTTTGCCACGCTTTGTTTGCTCTACACTCTGGCCATACTTTTATTTCTAGCACTGAACAAAAGGTTTCCAGAAACTTTGATTCAGCAAACTCAACTTTTTTGCTCCTTGGTAGGCTGTTTCTTGCCTTCTTGCCTAACTGGTGTCATATTGCCACTTTATGTTTACCATATAAATTATAATTCCTTAGCATCACATTAAAGGCTCTAATGTAGCCTCACCACAACATAACCTAGTTTTATTTCCTATTTGACATATGTTTAAATAGATGTTAATATACATACATACTCACAGATATTAAATACTGTTGTCAAAATTTTTTCTCAAATACCTGACCATATGCATACACACACACACACACACACACACACACACACATGCACACCCACAGTTTATTTTCTCAAAACAGCCTCTTTATCAGGAAATCCCTCTTCTCTCCCCACCCCAGGTTTTGTTCATTATAACCAAAGAATCTTAGGGTCTTCAGTTTAAACAATACCTTTGAAATAATAATTTCTAATCTACAGTTTCTCAAACAGAAATACATGCAGAGATACTGGTGGGGCCCAGGCGTAAACTAAGGGACTTGCATGTTTCCATAACAACTACTAAGATATTCTATGAATTTTAAAGTCCTTAATACTTAGAGTAAATTATAACAATAATACAAAAGAGTTGTAAATATACAATGACATCAGAAAAGGGCATTTTGAAAATCTTGTCAAAATATACAGACTAATGAAAATACTGGTGTTATGTACCACACAAATTTTGAGAAAGTGTTATATTCAGTCCTTTGCTCAGACATATTTTCTTTAATCTACAAGACAGTTGTTCATGTTCTACCTGAAAGCTACACCATGGAAATATTTACCAGTTCATAAGGTTAATGAATCCATGGATGAACAGTTCTAACTGTTGAAAACTTCCACTACCTCTTGAGCAACCATGGTGTCATTAATGCTTGGTGTATGGTATTGATCAAATATTTCCAGCTCTACACCATATAAGAATGTGGTAGGATTGCACCTTCAAAACCTTTTAAGATTAAGTGGGTCATTTGACTAGCTCTGGACATAGCATGTGCCATTTTGGGGCCAGAGCATTTACTGTCAATTCTAGACCCTCCAGACTTCTCTTTTCTTCTCCACTGCCACAATGACACTCCAGATGGTAATCTTTCAACCAATCCTTGACTTAGAATGAGAATGAGTAAATCAGAGCCTCCAGTTGTCCTTAAGTAAACATGTAGCTTGAGTGAAAAATAAGCTTTCATTATATTAAGCCACTGAGATGTTGGGGTTCTTCGTTACTATAGAATAACCGAGCTAATGCTGACCAATTCACCGGCTCTGCTCTGCATTTACTCAAATTTAGTCTTAATTGTTCTATCAATGTAGTTATTGTGCCAAGATAGCTTCTGCACCATAGGTCTCAGTTACAGGATATAAAGTCAAGAACACAGTGGTACTTTGCCAGGGTAATGATAAAGCCAATAGTAGAGACACATACAAATAAATACTCATACACTCTAGACTTAAGTAGATAAGCAGAATACGAATATCCAATAATGTTTACGTTGTTCATGGTAAGTCTACAATGGTGATGCTTGGACATTTCTTTGGTTGCAATTCTAAATGCATCTTAAATTATTCTTCTGACATTATATATAGGTTATTTCAATCCTAGTTGTTTAATTATGCCTGTTCAATTGCTTTTCTAATTTAAAAGGGAAGCCTTATATACTAGTGTCTAAAATGATGGGCTTTGGCATCAGACAAACACGAGATCAAATTCCAATTTACTACTTAAATAGGTAACCTAATATTTCTTAACCTTGGTTTCACCATTTATAAAACACTGGTGGTAGTAGTAGGGTAGGGTGGGGAATATAGGGTAGGACAGTTATAATGGAGGGAAGTTAGCAGATAGGGAGGATAAAAAAAATAACAAAATGGTTTCTTCTAGGTCTGATGTTCTATTGGGAATAAAGTAGTCAAAAAAGTAAATAAATATACTTAATTTGTATCAGAAATAGCAAGATAATCTTTTAAAATAAACTCTGGACAGATGAGTGGAAATTAATGCCACAGCACAGGGTGATCTAGGTTATCCAGTGAGAGTTTTAGAATGCTATTATTTTCCTTTTCATTCCCTCAGCCAAGATAAATAAATAGGCAAATTGGCTTTAATCTCTTGTCTTTCTACTGTGGAATAAAAGAAAGTAATTATTCTTGGAAACTTATTTTGGCCTAGGGATGAAGAACAGAGGGTGGTAACAGCTATAACTACCATTGGAACCAATGCTCTCATGTGTAAATGTTGGATTCATGGTGAAAAGGCTCAAGGACATTTCTTTCTACCCCTTTTACTGCTCTTTATGATTCCTATAAATTAGGGAGCTAGGGCTCTTCTTCCACAATGTTTCTCTTTATTCAGCCTATCCTCTCAAATTGCTCACTTTGAGTTCAGGCATTGAATGTAGACATAGAACTTACCAAGAAAAAAAAACATTTTAACCTAACCAAATCTCATTATTTTGGACTTGTTAAGAATGAGTCTTTCTGCAGGACTAGATTTACTAGAGAGCTTATGAATTAATAATTCTGTCTCCAAAATTTAGTTTGTATAAAAGAATTATGTAAGAGTCCTTATTAAAAATGCAGATTTCCAGACCTCATTCTTATCCTTGAATCAGTAAGCCTGGGTGAGGCTTGGGAATCTGAATTTTAACAAACACACCAAGGTAATGGTAATTCAGGTGGTTCTTCAAATCACATTTTGACAATCGACGTGGAATATGGATACCAAGATAAATATGTCTTTGATCATATGTCCAGTTGACTTCTTCAGATTAGGGCAACCACATTTATGTCTAAAATCAAACTGATTTATATCTGAATAATTACTGGCTAAAAAATGACCTTTCCACCATTTTCTATCAGATACGACTGAAATCAAAAGGAAATATGTGGCATGACATCACATTATATCACAATTCCATCAACTGACCTCAACCTCAATATGTCATAACTCATTTCTTCATGTGCTACTCAAATGTTCAACTAAGAATATTTCACTCAAGGGAGATAGCAAAATCTAATTGAATATTTTAATTTAGAAAATTCAGTTCTGGGATTTCTCCCACAATGCCCCTCCTTTTCTTTTCTTTTTTTTTTTTTTTTTTTTTTTGACTGTGAAACAAAAAGTCGAATTTTCTTTTCAGTCTCTCCTTGTTAGGCAAAAGATAGATATTTCTCTTCATTGTCCCTGAGAGTTAAACACATTGGGGAAAAATTGGGCACAGCCCATTACTTTTACAAACCCCAGTGACTGAGCCTCAATGCACAAAAAGATGGTATTTCTGAACATCTGCAGCATGATTAGATCAAAGACCAACAAATTAACCACAAATGGTTTTACAAGGAACAGACAAATATATCATTTGGCAAGGAGAAAACTTTTGGCAATAATTGCTAATCAACATTTTCCCTTTGGGCAACCCACGTTTTACCAAAGATATCTAGCAATAATGATACCTGTGCAAAATTATTCAGTCATTCATTCACACACATTTATTAAATGCTTATTTTGTATGTAATACCATTTTGGGCACTGAGGATAAAAATAATTGAATAAGACAAACAAGCTTCTTATTCTCGTTGAACTAAAATCTGGTGGGCGAGGGGATAAGCAAGGAACAAGACAATATCAGTAATGATAAATGCTCTGACTTATCACTACCGATATTAAAATAATGAAAATAAAATAGCGAGGTACTAGAAAATTACCAGAGGAGGGCTCTTCTGTTAAGAAAACCTTGTCTAAGGAAGCAACACAACCTGAGACCAGCTGTGTCAATGTTTGAAGAGGAACTCTACTACACAGGAAGAGAAGACTAATTCCTTGGCCCTATAGCAAAAATGAGCATGGTGTATTCAGAGAACAGAAAGTCAGGCTGGAATTAAATATACAAGCAGAAAACTAATACAAAATAAAATGAGGTACCAGATCACACAAGGCTTGAAGGCCTATGTAAGAAATTTGGATTTTTTTCTAAATACAGTGGAGAGCCACTGGGAGACCCTGAGCAGAGGCTTGACATGATCTGATTTGCAGTTTATTAAACTGGCCCTTATTGGTCCTAATTTTTAGTAATGTTTTTGTTTGAACACATATCCTCTTCTGGCCACCACCATA
Source organism: Eonycteris spelaea (assembly GCA_003508835.1). Taxonomy (NCBI): domain Eukaryota; kingdom Metazoa; phylum Chordata; class Mammalia; order Chiroptera; family Pteropodidae; genus Eonycteris; species Eonycteris spelaea. Next base: position 309,828 of record PUFA01000044.1, read on the forward strand.
AGCTTTGAGAGCCCCTTCAGTTCAAAATCATTGACTATTGCTTAGTACATGTATAAGGTTGATGAATAGAAAAAGACAGCTAGACTGTGTTTTACAATTAACAAGCCATGTGACCTTTGAGAAATTCTTTACCCTACTCAGCCCTGATGACTTTGTTTAGTGTTCATATGAGAATTAATGTCTTTAACATAATTGTAAAGCATTTTTATTGTGTGTGTGTGTGTGTGTGTGTGTTGAAATATTAAAACATATTCCCTCCGAATGTAAGTTCAAATATAGAAGAAGGTTTCTCCCCTTTAAAGAATTAAAAATGACTTGATTATTGAATTGCATGTAGAGTGAACAGGAACTACTATTTTGTAACTAGGCCCTTCTTAACTCTGAATAAATCAGATGTAAACGAATGTAGAGAACAGACACAGGGCAAAGATAGATTTATGGCATTTCAAAAGCATTTTCAATTAAATAAATAATGTAAGTCTGCAAAAAACACCAAAAGTTTTTAAAAGTAAAAAAAAAAAAAATTCAATGAAAAGGCAGTCAATACTTGTCTATTTGAAGGCTGCAGTGTGACTCTTTGAAATTTATAGATTTGTGTATTCATTTTTAAAATATTTATTGAGACAAAAAGATTGCTAGGTGCTAGAAATACAGCAGTGAACAAAATAGACTCAAGTCCCTACTCTCAAGAATTTTACATTCTAGCGCCGCCAAAAGTTCTTAAGTGACCACCTACCAATGTTATGAAATATTAAAGCCTCATTCCCAGACATTAGTTTACCACATGAAGAGATCCTGTCTTTTTAAAGGACAGGAGGAAGGTACTAAAAAGAAAGATAGATTTGGCTTTAGAAGTAAAAACAAGTTTGGTTAAAAATAAAAGAAAAAAGAATTTACGAGTAATTTACAAATATAGAAAACTGATATATCACTTCTTGCTACTTCCTTTAGGATGGATTATGAACCTTGATGTATGGACTCTGGGGTTCATATCGGGGTTTGAATCTCAGCTTCAAACCCCTAGGCAAGTTATCTCTAAATCCTGTTTCTTTCATCTGCAAAATGGGTTCAATAATGGATTAGATGCTAGTGTATAATAAATACATAGGGATGTATTTGGCATACTACAGGCACTCAATACATGTTATTCTTACTCTCTGCTAGAGAATATGTGTCATGGTGATAAAGTAACTTTTACACTGGTAGTCTTGAAATCACTCACATCACCTAGTAGCAAGGAATAGAGGCAAAATAGCATCAAATAAATTTAGTGAAAACTGAGTTTTTGTAGAGAAGAAAATCAAGAATGGATTTACTAATATTCCTGAAGGGATACTTGGAAGGGCTGGAGAAACCTAACATAGAGAGGAAAGCAGAAAACATTCCACATTTAGGATTATGATAGAAATAATTATATCTACTAGTTATTCCCTATGCAACCCACTATGCTGAGGAATTTATATATCAAAATATTTAATGATCACAAAATCCCTTTTTACAGAAGAAACCAAGGCCAAATTAAGTGATTTTCCTAAAGGGTTGAATCCTAGAAAGTACCAAACCATACTAGTAATGAAAGCAGAATGCCTAGTGTCATTCAGGAAAAGCCATTTTCAATCAAGATTCTCACAAGTCTAGGGGATACCTTGACCAGCAGAAGTGACCCTTTCAAGAACTGACTTTAAAAAGGGCCTTCTTTCAACTGATATAATGGAAAACGTTCTAAAGCCACATGATACAATGTATTCCAGGGCTATATGTTATTAATGATAATAATCAATAATCAATAAAGATGATCATACTCAGGCTCTATTTTCCCTAAGACCTCTCCTTCTTATTAGTTATTAAAATCATTTCAATTATTTGATATTAAATGTCATATAGAAAATAACCACTTGCAAAATATTGGGTTCATCATATTTTAAGAATTAATACTTCAGGTCATTTTAATAAGTTTCTGATATATGCAGTTTTCTGAAAGCACTTCAGGGAAGAACACTGACCATAACTAATAATGACAAGAATATAAATTATACTCTTCGTATACATATTAGAATCAGAACATTACTGAAGTACTTTACCATCTTAAGTATTTAGGAAGTTTTAATAAAAAATAAATTTGCCTACTTCACTGAAATTAAGCAACCCTTTTTCAAGCATAAAACTTCAAACTTGTTAATTTCAAGTCTATATTTTAAAATGAGTGCTAGTACCAGTTAGATGACTGCATGATAAGTGTCTTAAAATTTCAAGAAAAGGCACTAAATTTTTTACAGTATTTGTATTTCATTCTTAGTGCAATAAAAATATGCCACCCTTTTTAATAATGAATAATAGATTCTCATTTTGATTTACATGCATGGATTAAATGTCATATTTGAAAAGTTGCTATTTTATGCATATTGGATTGCCCTCTAGTAAAACAAAAATGGTGTCCACGTACTATTGTAAGAATGATACCTTGACACACTGGTGCATAAATATTAACTGGTTGATATACTTCTTAAAACTCAACAGGTACATGAAATAGTCTGATAGCACGTTGAGTTTAAGCGAGGTTTCCATGAAGCTTCTGAGATGCCTATGTGTGCCTTCCACATAATGTAGCTACACCAAGGAAGAGGGGAGCCAAAACGTATTTCAATGATGCCAGATATATGTACTGGATTCTGAAAAGTTGAAGCCTATTTTTGCTACTTCTTTCCCACTGGAAGAAAAAAAGACAATTCATTGTCCCCAGTTCTTCATGAGCCCTTGTACTAGCTTTCTAGGGCCACCATAACTAAGTACCACAGACTGAGTCTTAAACAACAGAAAATTATTTTTTCACAGTTCTGGAGGCTGGAAGTCAAAGATCAATGTGTCAACAGGGTTGCTTTCATCCAAAGCCTCTCTCTTTGGTTTGAATCCCTGTGTCCTTGCAAGGTCCTTCCTCCTTTGTAGCCCCTCTGTGTTTTAATTTTCTCCTCTTATAACACCAGTCATAGTGGACTAGGGTCCACCCTAATGACCTCGTTTTAACTTAATTACATCTTTATAGATCCTATCTCCAAATACAGTCACATTTTGAAACACTGGGATTTAGGACTTAAACATATTAATAGGGGTTGGGGGGATGGGATGAATACAATTCAGTCCATAACATTTTCTATCTACTTCCATCTCCTATATCTATCTTTTACACGTACATAACATAGCTAAAGGACAAGTCATTTCACACAAGATTTAAGTGACTTTTAGGTGATACAAAGCTGAATTTAGAAATAAAATATTTTTTTTCTTTATATGCACAAGGTTTAATTTGCAGAAGCTACCCAAACAATTTAAGGAGAGGGCCCTGACTTTATTACCCCAGATCTCAATATAGTACTCGGTTATTGAAGGGACTAAATAAGTTCTTCAGTTATCTATTGCTCCATAACAAAATACTCCAATATTTAGTGGCTTGAAACAACAACATTTTACTATATCTCGCAATTATGTGGATCAGGAAATTAGGCATGAATCAGCAGAATGACTCATCTACTCCACACAGCATCTGCTGGGGCCACTTAGTGCTAATTAGCCGGTTTCTGAGGGTGAATGGAAGGCTAGGCTCAGCTCAGGCTTCTCTCTGTCTCTGTCTCTGTCTCTCTGTCTCTGTCTCTCTCTCTGTCTCTCTGTCTCTCTGTCTCTGTCTCTGTCTGTCTCTCTCTGTCTCTGTCTCTCTGTCTGTCTGTCTCTCTCTCTCTCTCTCTCTTTCTCTCTCTCTCTCTCTCTCTCTCTCTCTCTCTCCTATAGTCATGAGCCTCACCTTCCAGTCTCTCCAGCAATGCAGTTGGATTTTTTTTTTTTTATATGGCAACTCAGGGCTCTAAGAACAAGGTTTCCAATAATACAGAAAGTGAAGCTGCCACTCTTTTAAAGGCTGAACTTACACTCAGAAACAGTACCAGTATCGTTTCCATCATATTCTATTGGTCAAATAGTCAGACTCCCTCCACCTTAGATTCAAGGGGAGAACACATAGACTTCACTTTTGAGTGGGAGGTGTAGCAAAGAATATATGGCCATCTTTAATCTACCGCAATAGGTTATTGGTAACTAAAAGAATGAACAACAATATGCAAAATACATCATGTAATACAAATAAAATTAATCTATTTGGCCATGTACATTGCCAAGTGACCTTTGATGAACCCAGTAACTTCCATCTGAATAAACACCAAACATAGGAGATTTCCAATAACTCAAGCAAGATAGTGTGAATCCAAGACTTCGTTTTAACTTAATTACATTATACTTGCCAAGTTTCCATATTTTTTGACTCTTCTATTGCATGTTATTGTTTCCTGGTTATATGGCAATGACTGATAAAAGAAAAGTCAGTGTGCGTGCAGTTAGTGTAGTCCCAGAACAGGAGCACTTGCTTGTTGAGAATAAGACATTTTATGTATATATTTTTTTAATTTTCCAATTTCCTTAACAAACAAAGTGCATATAGTTTCTGATATCTTCAGAAAGATCATTACAGCTATTTTCACTTGGATATGTAAAAACTCATCCAGAGAAATTTTTGCTTGGTATTTAAAATAATCAAGGTTGAAGTTAACTTCAAAAAGATGAGGATCTCAAACCTGCCTAAGTTCTATGGAAAATCTCAGAAGGCAGACCAGAGGATTTTCATCCACTTTCCCACCTGTAAATGAGCTTTGCTCACGCCTCAAGGAAATACGTTTCTGAGCTCACTTTTATGTTTAGAAAATATTAATCTAAAATACTGTTTTTGTAAATTAAAGAGGGGAGAAGAGAACAACTGAATAAACATGAAGCTGTAAAACCAGAAAATATTGTTACTTATTTTCTTATTCATTACCAGTGACAGGTTTCCCATTTATGAATAATGTGAAAGTAATATCTCCTTCTTTGAACTGATTTATTTTTTCTCTATCAGATCTATTCTTGCCCCTTAAGAATAGTTTAATACTTCTTTGTACTTGTTTTTGATAAATTAAATTTACGCTAAATTTCCGGCACCTCTATAACTAAAGTTTCACATTTCATTCTTTTTTTTTTCCTTTTTAGAAACAGCTATTGAATACCTACTATGTACAAGTACTCTATGCTCTGAATGACACACCATAAACATGGCATGGCCTCTGCCCTCAAACACCTGAAATCTTGTTAGAGCTAATTAATGTGCATACAAAACAGCAAAAGTGCCTGACATTGAAATCTGAAGGATAAGCATGGTTAACGTGAGGACAAATGCTTAATGGCATGCCTGAATTTGAAGGCTATACGGAACTTGGGTATAGCTTGAGCTGAAAGGGTGGTTGGCTATGTAGTGGGAAGTTAACTATGATGAGGGTAAAGACTGTGAAAGGATGCTGAGGCTACATTACAAGGGTCTTTGAGTCCATGGTAAAGAGTTTGATTTACCCTAAGAGCAGTGGGGAGTCACCAAATGATTTTAGAAGGGAAATGATAAAATGCAAAGACTGTTTTAGTTAATGATTACCATGGGGATCTGAAGTTAATCAAAAGCTCTTTTTTGAAGTTAAAAAGTTAGAAAGGGTTAAGTATCCAGAATTATAGGGCAGGGATTCCATTCAATATTGCCTTAATAAGCTGTACGACCTTGGGTAACTTGCATTATTTCTCCAAAATTCAGTTTCTCGCCTATGAAATAAAAAAATGAATGTCTATTTCATCTTTTTTTAGGTTAAATGTCCTAATATTGGTAAAAGCAGGAAATTCTACTTTGATCTAAAAACTCTTTAATGGTTTTAAAAAGGAAGAACTTAAGATATAAGATATGTATAAATACTATTCACAATTGCTCATTAGGTTTTATTTATTGTTTATTTTCTTAAAGCTAGTTTGTTCTTAGTTAAAAAAAAAAAAAGTATATATTTTAGTCCTTGCAGAAAGTTGGTAACTTGAGTGGCACTATGTAACATTTGCTTTGAACCACTACCCTATTGGTGGTGACATAACATCAATGAAATAGGGATGCTTGTGATGACTCTTTTATGTTTGAGATAATAAAGACACAGGGAGATTGGGTAACTGTTCTAAGATACTTTGCTAACTAGGTTTTGGAACCAGAATTCAAATCAAGATGAAGAATATGCCTTTAACCACTATATTCACGTGGAAATATTCAAGAAGAAATGTTCTATTATAGCATTTCCAAAAGATGTTATTAGTAATTAGAACGTATTTTATTTCCCTTGTCTGAAGAAAAAAACTTATCCAAGAAACAAGCAAAGAACGGATTAAAGAAATACTCAAGATTGCTACAATTTAGTGTAACATAAATCATTTTTTGCCTTTCTACTAGTCTTCATATACTTTTTTTCATTCACACACATGTGATCCAAAAAAACAGATATGCTTAGCAAATAAAATGTAGTTGAGTATCATCAAAATCAAGTGAGTTTTTTTCCTTATGACACAGAAATTAAATCCAAGACACGGTTTTATTTTCTTTGTGTCATAGGGTAATGTGAAAAATGAGATATGTAAGCCTAAATTGAGGAAACTGTGGACTTAATGGAATCATTAGAGAAATTGTTCCAGAATGCTACATCCTTCCAGAAATAATAATCCTGCAATGTCAGCAAATTCAGAGTCAGCATGGATTACCTGCTCCACACATACGGGCTTGGTCATGTTTGTTAGATCTGCCTGAAGCTTGGCCCAACTTTGAGCACATGACCTTTCAGAATTTTTTAATAATTCACTAATCGATGTTCTTTGCCTGAATTTTGCTGGTTTTGCTTCTTTAACCTATATTTGTGTCTTTTTTTTAAGTTGGCCAATTCCTGTATTCAGTAAAATGAGAATTATAAGCATAGTAGTTCTAATAATTAGCAGAAGGTTTTTTAGCTCAGATACCATTGCCAAAATTTAAAAATAATATTTTAAAATGTCACCCAAAAAGGATGATCAGGCAAGACAGTTAGAAAACAATAATCATCATGATTCTTAATTTATGACATGTTTTAAAGTACTTTAATACACTTTATTTTTCAGTTCTAAAAATTCCATATTTAGTTATCCACATTAATGTATTAGAAACCAAGTATGGCCAAAGAAAGAGGAATCTTTTACCAAACTTGCTGTGAAATTTTCTTATAATAATATTATTCTAATTTAATATTTTTCTGTAGTAATGTTTGCTATAATTTTTTATCTTTTTAAATTGTAAACAAGGTAAATTCCCACACATATATGAATGGTTTAAATTAGTGATTTCCAAACTATCGTGTACATGTCTTGTGTCATGCCTTTAGCCTCAACCCATGATTTAACTTTGAGTTTTTATTGAGTTAATTAGTTGGAGAATAATCATTTAATTATTCAAATTATATGATCATTTATTCTCTCTTTTACTATTCAAATGCTCTTAATTGTCTAATATTTTATTAAAATTGAATAGAAAAGACACTTTTATCTAATATTCCTTTTTAAAATTATAAAACATTTTAAACATACAAATTTCAAAAGACTAATACAATATGTCACTAGTTCTTGCATTTTTTCCTGTTCTTAAAAGAGATATTTTCTTGGTTATTTTAGCAAGTTTCTATAAAGAGTATATATGAGTTATGGGCTGAATTGCGTCCCCCAAAAGAAGATATATTGAAATCCTGACCCCCAATACCTCAGAATGTGACCCGATTTGGAAATTGGATCTCTGCAGATTTAATCAAGTTAAAATGAGGTCATTAGTGTGAACCTTAAATCCAAATTACTGGTGTCCTTATAAACAGGAAAATTGGGACAAGGAGACAAACACACACAGAGGAAAGACAATATGAAGAAACAGAGGTATAATGGCATGAGAAGACAGAGAATCAGAGTGATCTGTTTCTACAAGCCAAAGAACATCAGGGGTTACCAGAAGGTAGGAGAGAGTCACAGATCATTCTTTCCCTAGCATCTTCAGAGAGAATATGGCCCTTCCAACACCATGATTTCAGACTTCTGGATTTCACAACTGTGAGACAATAAATTTATTTGTTTTAAGACACTACATTTGTGGTTCTTTGTTATGGCAGCTTTAGAAAACTAATACAATATTGTTAATTAAAAATGTTTCTATTGGGAACACTCCTGCCCCAACTCTTGAATGATAGGTTAGATATCTTTAATTAATTTTCTCCCTGAATTTTGAATATATTGTTCAAATGTCTTTAGTCTTGCAGTTTCACTACAATGTGTCCAGATGTGGATTGATTTTACTTTGTCCTGCTCAGAATTTCTGCTCACTTTATCTGAGAATTTGTGTCTTCCAGCAAGTCTGGGAATTAAGGGCTATTATCACTTCATGTAATGTGTATTCCTTCTTCCTTAATATTTTCTGCTTCTGGATTTTATAAGGTATTAGACCTCTTTTATCTTTTCAAATCACCACTTTTTCCATCTTTATCTCAATGCTATAATCTAGGAAATTTCCCCAGATCTGGCTTCCAGTTCATTAATTCTCCATTCAGAGGGTCTAATTCATATAGTATCTTTTTAATTTTTAATTTCAGCTATTATAGTTTTTTTCATTGCAGAAATTCTAGTGTATATTATTAGGAGAAATACAGTTTTAAACAGGGCCTAGATAGGAAAAAGAGAAAATTCTTATTTCCCCCTATTGGTGAGAAGCTATTTTTGTCTAGTCTCCCTTTTAGACTAGTCTTGAATATCCTAGATTTATGCAGAAGACTTTTTTTTAACATTCTGTACCTAATGGATCCAAGGCCTCACCTTCTTAATGGTCACTGAAATCCAAAACTTTAGATTAACAAGATTGATACTGTCTTCTCCCTCTCCCAGGCAGCCACAGGCCCAGTTTACCAATTCCCTGTCTGCTTTTCAATTTCCTGTTCATTTCTGGTAGCCAAAGAGATTCCCTTTTTTCTAGAGTGTTTATCAATGCATCCGAAAGCCTTTGCCTATATCTTATCTTGAATTTCCAGGAGTTTATAGATCATAATCTGAAAACAAAATATGCCTTTAGCTTCTAATTCTGGCAGGATGGTAAACTAATGTGAAAATTTAACTTAGTTTATCATCCTGCCAGAACTGAAAGTCAAAAAGCACATTTTTTTTACATATTTCTTTCCAAAGGTCCCCAGTCTATTTGCCATTAATGAACACAATCAACAAAGAAGGCAATGTTTTCTACTTCAAATATTTCCAAGATAAATGTCAAAAGACAAAGTAAGTTCCAAAATTCTCTACCAAGGAATTATTAAAATTTTTCAAAGAAGATACTCAAAATTACTGAGGCTAAATTATAGTCCACAACTTAATTTAATTCTTACAGTAACTCAAATAAGGGAATTGTTATTACCTCATTTTACATAAGGGACTAAAGCTCAGACTTGTCAGTTAACTCATTGTATTTGACCACTTTACAGTTTATGAAAACCAGTGTTAAGGTGTGGAATTATTTGGGACAAAACCCAAGCAAGAGAATCCTGAAGTGGTACTATGCATGTCTGGAGTGATATCTTTGGGCTCACTCATATATACTCTGCCTCCTTCTCAAACCCTATAAGCAACCTTTCAACCCTACCCTTCAAGTGTTTGCCTCCTGGCCCAGTCTAGTGCCAAAGGGAAGCTACCTTTGATGCTATAATATTGTACACTTATTCAAGATTCATTATCAATGTAACCTTACAGATGAGTAATGCAAACATTTCCTCAGCAGACTCAGTGTTTCTCTAGTAATTAAGCTTCCATTTCACTTGGGCAATGCCTTTTAAGTTCTTTTTCTGTGCATAGAAATGGATGACCATCTCTCCCTGGTTAGCATTTCTAAGATGCCCTGTGCTCTCAAAACACGATGAAGCCAATTTCTTCTTATTCCTGGGGTGGAAATAGAGATGATCCTGTCTTAGACTTGCATTTTAAAAGTAATGACATTTTCGAGGTTCATCTACATTGTAGCATGTATCAGTACTTTATTCCTTTTTGTGGTCGAATAATATCTCACTGTATAGATATACTACATTTTGTTCATCCATTTGTCAGCTGATGAAAATTTGGGTTGTTTCAACTTTTAAGCTGTTATGAATAATGCTAAGCACTCATGCACAAGTTTTTGTGTGAATATATATTCATTTCTCTTAAGTATATGCCTAGAATTGCTATGTCATGTGGTGAGTGGGTGGTCTACATTAAACATTCTGAGATTACAGGATTTCCTTTTGAGGTGGTGAAAATGTTTTAAAATTGATGGTGGTGATGGTTGCACATACTTATGAATATACTAAAAATCATTGTAGTACTATATACTTTAAATGACTGAATCTTATGTTATGTGAGCTATATGTCAATAAAGCTTTAAAAAAACCTGACACCTGACATTAAAAGGTTAAAGAAAAAGAAAGTAATAAAATAAATTTCTTAAATCTCACTATATCAATTATACACACAATGTTCATTTATGTGTTTTTGTTTGTCTGTTCCTATTATTTAAAAAAATTACATTTCTTGAAAAGTTGTTTTAACTGTCATTCTCCCACAAACTGCTAGCAGAGTGATTGGCAGGCAGAATTGTGTAGTTAGTGAAAAAACTTGCTGTTATTGGGTAGAGCCCAATGGAATGAACAGGACTTTGAGCAACAGCATTTTTATTCTGAAATCAAACAGCCTCAGATGACTTCTTTTTCCTGTCAAGTTCTGCAGGTTTTGGTGCTTTTCTTCTTTCTGTTTTTGTCCTGATTTTTGTACTTATATACGCTGAATGTGAAATAGCCTAGTGTATTTCTTTAGGGACCCAGGATTTTGCTAGAAGATACCAAGGGATGGATGTAATTCAGTGACATTTTGTCAGGCTGTTAAAGAGTAAATTTTCCTTGACTGTGGCAGGAGGTAATTATTTTTGTTTGTTTGCTTCTGACACAGGGGAAGAAAATTTGGGGTTGTTATTTCAACTTTTCCAAGATACTTTTGTTTTGTTTGGCAGAAAGTGAAAAATGTATTTTACTCTTGGAGGAATAACCAGCCTCTGCTTTCCCCTACGAACTTGATGCACTTTTTACCACTATAACAGTTTTGTAACCTCAGTTTCTTAGTGATTTTTTTTCCCCTCTTCCTGAATGCACCTCTTCATTCTCCTGGCATTTGATCTGCAGCACATTCTTAAGAAAATTCAACAGTTTTCACTGAATATCCTCAAAGCAAACACGACAATAGATGTGGCTTTGGCGCTCAGAGTTTTCACTCTGATGTGGAGAGCCAGAGATAGACGGCTAAACCAATAATAACAATAAAAACACATATCATGTTTCAATATAAAGTAGTTCTATATACAGATGGTTCTAGAAAGCAAGTTATTTGAATGATATTTTTTTGTAGCCTAGCTCCCCATATTTTAAAATTTTAAGTACTTAATTAAAATGTACCAAAGAATGTAAATTGCCTATTAGGTATTGATGGAATCCTTTTTAAAATCATTAGCTAAAATCTAAGTTAATACTATATTTCTGAAATTTCTCTGAGGTAAACGGTGAGAACCTAGACCTCAGCTAAGGGGCTGAAGTATTCCTATTGCCCCCTTGGTACCTGTCCTCAAAGTCTGGTTCTGTAGAGGCAATGGGCTCCTCCAGGGGAAAAGTCCTCTCCACACCCACCCCTGACTAACTAACTTCTCACATATATCCCATGCTTTTTAACAAGGCCTTTGGGATGACTCATTAGAGAAAAAAAAAATTTAACCTACATTGTTCTCAAGGAAGGTTAATTCAAAAGTTATCTGAAATATGAGCATTTGTCATATATATTAAAATGAAAATCCACTGGGTAAGAATTTATGGGCTTCACCATTCAAGAGACAGAATAATTATAACAGTAATAATAAAAGAAGCTTCTGAATTCTTACTATGTATGGGCACTGTGTATTTCCTCAAGTAGCATCGCAGCTATTCCTTCAAACCACCAGTGGGCAAGTATTACTATCCTCATTTCACCAATGAGCCAACTGAGGCTTGTCACCCTAAGATCCCTTTTTCTTTAGGAAAATGTTTTTTCCCAAGGAGAGTTTAGGTCTCTGTTTCAAAAGAACTTCTCATGTTACCACTACCACTATCGCTGCCAATTCAACAAACTATGTCTAACATTGGCAGTGGATACAGTTTAAGGTTAAGCTGTAACCTTAAATAAATATCTGTTTAATGTATGCCTACTCATGACAGGCTGGTTTTTGTTTTTATCTTTGTTTTTAACCCCACCAACTTCCAAACAACATGGAGTTAGAAAAAAAAAAAACAAACAAAACAAACAACCCCCCCCCAAAAAAAAGCTATCACTGTTCTCAAAAGGCCTTAGATTTCAAAAGAGTAAAGGTGGTAAAAAATGGAGATGAAAAACTTGTTTTTTTTCTTAAATATTGAAAGTAAGTAATGACATCCTAGGGTTATAATTTTTAAACTACCTTACAAAATCGCTTATTTTTATAGCTACACTTTCCATTTTAATTTTTTTAATTGGTCATTCAGTGGCCAGAATAAATGCAATATATTACCTGATGAATACATTCATGTAAATAATATATTACCATCCTTAAAAAAATACCACATACTAAAATTAATTTAAAAGATACCTTTTAACATAAGACCTAAGGGAAAAAGGGAAAGCACATCCCATCTATTTTAGAAAGAAATTATTTTCTTCTTAAAAATCACTCTGTGATAACCTATATTGACTCTTATCATGTTTATTTTGCTCATTCACATTAGTAGTGTAAAAACACGATTCTATATTTGTGATGAAGAATCTGTGTTTATGTCTAGCTTCCAGTGCATCCACGTGCAATAAGGGTTCTAGGGCCAACCCCGCCCTTCTTCTTTTTTTCCCCTGGGCTGGAGTTCCCTGGAGGACACAATTAGTCCAGTGCTGATGCCCCAGAGAAAGCTGAGCTCTCCCTCTCTGCTTCCACAGGTAACTTGATGATCTCCTACCCTTATTTCTTATCTCTGTATCCAGGACCACACTCTAATCTTACCCACTGCTTTCTCCCTCCTCTAACACAGTCTCTTCTCTAACCGCTTTGCATGGCAAATACACTCCCTTATATTCATAATATATTTTCTAAACAATCCCCCAACTTATCTTCTTACCTAAAGCTGGTTTCTCATCTACAATCAGTGACCCTGCCAACCTACAAATAGACAAAATACACACAAAAATACACAAATCAAAATACATGTTACATGCAAAATCCACATATCAGTGATCTCTTAGCACATAAACCCTAAAGAGGTGAAGAACTATACCAAGAATCCATAATATATGTTCTTGATAAATAAGGATGGCATTTCCATCTTACAGAAGACTTAGGTTGTCTGCATACAGTTCACAATACAGTGCTTGGTGCACAGGGGTGTGTATTGTTATTTGCTGAATGAATGAATGAATTCCTTACCTTTACTTACACAAAGTTGAATATCTAAAGATATGTTGATAAAGATGAAAAGGCAGAAAGATAGAGGAGGTAGGGAAGCTAAATAAAAAGTGATATGTGTATAAAAAGATCAGCTTACCACATAAAGGCTTTCATGGAAATACAGCCCCACATCATAAAAATTCCCATTATGCCTCACTGGATGGGTTCTAGTCTTCAGTTTCTCCTTTTGCCACCACGGTAAGGCACAGCAGCCTGGTCGACCAAGCAGAGACACTTTGAGGAGGTAAGAGCCTTGGGGAACCTTGTTTTTGAGGCCCCTTAGGCATTTTATTTGTATTTGAACAGGCTGAGGTGACTGAGACTGCTCAACCTAAAGAAAAGATGGGGTTCTTGAATTACACAGGAACTGTGTAAAACCACACAATTAGCCACAATGCTCTTCTCAGAAGGAAAAAGGTAGACAATTATTTTTACTCAACCTGTAATTGTCAGGTATTAGCTATGATAACAGAGGAGGACACATGATATGTAATTAGGGGGTCAAAAGGCAAGCCTGCCTATTATGCGAGGGAAAGTTTAGCCAGTTTTTAAGCATGGTATGTTAATGATCTATGACATCAGAACCATTCATCTATTATAGTAAGAAAGAAATAACAGGAAACAGCACTTCTGAAAACCACACAGCATGCCTACAATATCTGGGTTGGGTGAACATGGGCAGTAAGCTTCAAACTCTGAGTTTGAAAGGCGACAGCCCTTGTCTCTAACACTTATCACAGACCATATGCCACATTGATGAGTGAAGGGCAAAACAGGCCAGACTGACACCTCACCAAATGAATACGTTTCTTTGATTTAAACTTGAGGTCAGCTTGAACCATAGACTTCAAATGAGCGGCAAAAATGAATGAATGAACGAACGAACAAATAAATAAATAAATAAATAGATGAAAGATAGATAAATAAATAAATGGGGAGGAATAGCATTTTATATGCTTTAACTTATAAATTAGCATAAATTGCATGTACCCAAAAAACATGACCAAAGAATGTTTTACAGGACATTTGAATTTCATTGCTTACCTCAGCTTAGAGAAATAGGTCATTTTCATTTTTAATAAGTGCTGAAAAGTTTATGCAAATTGATAAAGATTTTTAATGGACTACTGTTTCAGATTAAACAAAAATTTATAATGTCATTAAATCATATTTTCTATACTTAAAAGTCCATAACAGTCTTGCAAATAATTTGACTTTGAAGAATTCTCTATTGCATTGTACTTTAAGCAAAAATAATGTCATTTTTGGAAACAGGTTACTCTCTTGGCTGCCCAAGTTGGTAGCACCTCTCATTAATCTGTAGCCAACAGTAAGCACTTTTTAATCCTGCCTAGACTTTATTCTGTGAAAGATAATATATTTTTCCATATAGATAGTATGCTTCTGGAATCAAATCCCAGTTAAATAAACAGTGAAATTTGTTAAACTTCTTTTGTTTTTTCATACAAGTCATACTTAAAAACTAATCAGAATAACAATTATTTTTGGTTTAATTAGAAAATCTTAATTAACAATAAAGACTTAACCTTAATATTTTGGTTTCCAAAAATATTTTAAAAATTAACACCATCTGAATAAGTAAGACAATCTCTTTAAACCTCAAGGCAGGATTACTGATGCAGGCAGACTGAGTTATTAAACACATTCTAAATTAAATGCCTCTATGAATTTTATACTGAAATATATTGTGATAGTTTTGCATGCCAAATGTGACATTTTGTATTTTAGATTCATCTTCTGTAGTAATTTTGGAAATGTCATACAAACAAAGATTTTGTCATTTACCAGTGGAATTACTATGCATGGCCGCTTAGCCATCTCTTTGCTGGCTCTTGTGGTTGTTTCAAGTCAGCAAGCCATAAAAAATCTTTATCTCTCTGAAACACAGCAATTTGGAAGATAATCGAATAGTGACTAGGGGGCAGAAATGCCAGTCTGAGGAATTATACCACAATCTCTCTTGCATTTACAACCTTCCTCAAAGCGAGTGTTAAACGAGTAGGAAAAGGAGATAGAAGATTCATCAAATCTCAAGCCTTGTCTCATTTGCATGGTGGCAGGCCTGCCTCATTGTCTAGTGAGAGAGAACCCAGCCCAGTACAAGGGAAACGGTTTTGAGGAATTCCAATAGCTTCACACTTGAGAGTCTTAGCCATTCTGTTTTATCATAAATTTCTCCTCAAAATATTTATTAAGACCTACTAAAAATCTGTTTCTCTGAAGGGCCCTACAAGAGGAAAAGCACAACAGGAAAGCGAGTCGATACAATTGACTTCACCATTTAACATTTTGCATCTGAGAAAAAGAAAGTCTTGAGAGTCTCACCTTCCAGCAACGTCCTGCTGCTCCCTTTGATTCATGAGTTACTTCTGTGGGAGTAGCAAGCTTGGCTGCGCTGTCCTCTTTATAAACATGTAGGTCCACAATTATTGGTTGACTTGGAGCTCTGTAGTAGTTATAAGAAGAAAGGAGATAAAAGAAAGAGAAATTGACAATGGGATATAATGAAAATGTTGGCCTTTAGAACCACGGCACAATTGGATGTTTTCCTTAAACATTTTGTCATATTAACTGGGAATTAGATGACTGGCACAATACAGATGCTGCAGTTGATTAAAGTCAGGGAGGTGAGTAGCTTTGGAAATGTGACCCTATAAATGCAGGACTTACTATACGAGCTACTGATCTCCCAACAATTAAAATATGGCTTGTTTCAGAAATTACCAGATCAAATATTTGTTAAGGCTTGCTGCCACTTCATTTTCTACCCCACCTCTTCAATCTTATAAACTATTAGAGACATTTTTAGGCAGAAAAAAAACAAACATTTAAATAGATGAATAGCTGATATAATATAAACTTTTCCTTTTTTAATGCAATGCCAGAGATCAAGATCTATTTCTACCTTCACAATGTTCCCTGGCATTTTTTTCCCCCACTTTATTTGAGATTTGTTTGTTTTGCTTTATAGCTTCACAACTCCTAAAAGCTGTGCTTGCTTTCTCAAATTCATTTGAATTAAAAAGGATATTGTATTTCACTTCTCCTGATTTAAGCTTAATTCCATGAGCAGGGCCATCTGTGACAATGACTGTACCCCCCCAACCCCAACCCCACCTCCCACACACACATATACCAGAGGAATGGCCTTTTTGGATATCACAGCTGATTTAGTTTCCTGTGATAGAAATGATTTCCCTTAATTTGGTTAGAGCTACATTGACACAAGGGTTCATTAGGACACCCATTTGCTGGCAATTCAATTTCAAATTAAATACACTTTGTTGTAAATTTTATTACTTTTAAACTACTGTATCTATTGTCTTTAATGGCCCTATTATACAGTTATGAAGGTAAACAGATTTCATTAGTAAACAGAAACATGTTATGTTAACCACAGTGAGATGGTTTCCTCAGTTTCTTTCTTTGTTCCCTTTGCAAGAACTGTAAGGCACTCGATGAAATATCCTAAAACTTAATGTAAATAATAAATGCTGAATTCATGATTATCATCCTAAGGGGAAAACACAAACAGACAAGGTCTTTGGTTGTAATTCTAATTCTTTGTAATTAAAGATTTTCTAAAAATACATTCCCCAGTTAAAAAGGAACACAATGCACATCTAAAGGTTAATACACAGCTTTGACATAATACCAAGTACCTAGAGGTAAACCTTATGATTTGTTTACGGTCTGTGTCCCCTTGGAGCAGCCATACCCTAAACCAAAAGCCAAATCCAACATCAGCTCACTTTGGAATTAGGTCCTATGGCATATTATTATTTTTTTCTCCTCCTATATTTTACTTATATACTTATTCTTCACAGCTGAGTAGCTAGACACACCTTTTTTTTTTTTCCTTCACAGAATGAGGCTAATGTTATAAATATTATTTCATAACTTGCATTTTCCACTTTGTACATTATGGTTATTTTCAATGAGATTCTTTTCTATAGCATAATTTGTAGTGATGACCTAGTTTTTAATTCTAATATTTTACCATAATTTATTTAAATAATTGCTTATTATTGAACGTTTAGGTTAGTTCCAATTTTCACTATCGTAAGTTAGCCTATAATTAACTCTCTTGCATATTATGTCTTGTAGACCTCTAAGGCCATTTTCTTGGCACAAAATTCTATCACTAGAAATGTCGGGCACGGGAGACATGCTCTTCTCCATCTCACCGATCTCTACCTTGAGCTTTAAAATGATACCTCAGTAATATGTAATCCTTCCACTTGGCCAATTCTCTCAGGAAACTGAATAGACTTCACAGAGAGATAGGTCCCACTCCAGTCGATGCCATATTTTTACTGCGAGCAGGACTAGAGTCCAAGTAAAATGGTGATAAATAAACAGCATTGATGTATAACCAGGTTTCCTACCTTTGCAGTATTGACATTTTTGAATCACATAATTCTTTTTCTGTAGGGTTGGTCTGTGCTTTGCAGAATGTTTACTAAGATCTCTGGCCTCTGCCAACTAGACACCATTAACAGACCACTCCCTAGTCTCAGTCATCTCAATCAAAAATATCTCCAGACATTGCCAAATGTCCCCTCAGGGTAAAATTGATCCCTGTTGAGAACCACTGATATACAGTTTTAACTAGTATTTATTGAATGCTTAGCATGCTGAAGGTAAACTTTTAAATACATTATATTTATTATCTCATTTAACCCTTAAAGTAATCAACAAGGTATTATTATTCCTGCTCAACGAGAGAAACTGATGCTGAGGATTGTTGCAATATCTTGTCCGAGCTCACGAAGTCATAAAGGGTAAAGCTTAAGGTTCAAAGTGAGACCATTTAACCCTTCCGAACCTATACCCATTACTGCTGCATCTGCTAGAGTGGGATAGAAGAGCAGCAACTTCCACATCCAAATCTTGGAAGTTCCTAAAATGGACCAAGGATTTAGGTATTTTCGAGACATAACTAAGACATGGCCCACAGCTATACTACCATTACTATAATACCCATCCCCAAACTGTTATATTTGGATGAAGGGGCACAAATAAATCCCAGGAGAAAACCTGACTCCTCGGGGGTGGCTGTCACCTATAATTGGCCCATATTTAATCCACAGCAAAACGAACAAAAAATAAAATAAAATAAAATAAAAAAAATAAAATAAAATAAAATAAAATAAAATAAATAAAATAAAATAAAATAAATAAAATAAATCTACCAGTAAGGAACATACTTCTCAAATGTTTTGTCAGTCTTTAGGCATGACATAGGAATGTATTGATTGAGTTCTTTCCCTTCAGATTTCAAATCCTGCATGGAAGAAAACAGAGACAAAATTAACTTGATTCAAAATACACTCAATATGTCTATTTAAAAGGTGACTTTTCTAAGACCAGGATATGCAGATTCTTGTAGGTTAAAGTTCTAGGAGACAAATGAGAACAAAGGAACTGTCTTTAGCAGCCACCTTGCTATGGAATCTGACTTTTCTCACTCTGCTTAGTTATTTTTGGGATTGGAAGGTGTAAAAATAGTAAATCACATTTTAAAAGGAAGAGAAATGTTTAGTAGATACCAACAGAGCTTTCTTTTCCTCTTTTTCTATATTTCTCTCTATGTCCCTCCCCACCCACACACACAAAGGCACATGCATACATATCACATAAAGGAACAGTTTAAGAAAATGTAAATGGATATATAATTAGATGTGTAGGATGCTAAAAATGTTAATAATAATTGTGATCATATATTATATTGTTAGGTAAGTAGTCAGTCATGAGCAACAGGAGCAAAGGCCCAGCTCTGTAACCATAGAAACTTGCCTTGTAGACCTTCCTTAAGGACCTCCCAGAAATACCTCCATTTTAGGGTTATAAATTATCCCAAATCCTACAGCACAAAGGCCATAAAAGCTGCTGGCTAAATCGGCTACGAGGTCATGCGCAGAAAGTACTGCCCATAACTTCAACCTCATTATACCATCATCATAACATCATGACTATGCCTGGAAGTCCATGAATCTAATTATAACGGTGTGAATTCTGGGTGAACACATGTGCAGTAGACAAAGCGTTATATAGCAGCCAACGGTCAGTCAAGGCAACCTCACATATGGATCAACTAGGACTTCCCATCATGCCCCCAATATAAACAGACCTTCTCACTTCTGCATCGTCACCGCTCTCCTTACTAAAAACCCACCCCTCCCTTTGGGGCATATTGTCTTATCTCTTCACCTCCTGAATTCCACAGGGTTGCAGCCTTCCCTAGCGTGGCCCTTCTCCTTCTACAATGTACTTTCAATACATCTTATTTTTCTAAATCTCACCGAACTGTAATTCTTTGCTGTGTCAGTGGGAAAGAACCAAGGCACAACACACACCACCATGGTCCTCCTCTTCCTTCTCCCCCACGCCACTGGGGCAATGCCGAATTTCATATCACCCCAGCGGTGATAATATAATTTATCATCCAATCTAGGAGATTTTAGGAGTGATAGGGAAAATTTAATTATTCAAGGACAATAGGCATAATCCAGAACTATCATATGGAAATTATAATGACTAGTAACCGTATTAATAATACTCCTCCAGATATTCTGAAAGGGTATCACATAAGCAAATATCAACAAATTTAGTGACAGTAAATGATAAGAGAATGAGAGAGAAGTTGAAAGATGCATTCCTTTGTAATCTAATCTTGGAAATTACATACCATCTTTGCTTCGGTATGATACTGGCCACACAGATCAACTGTGGTACAATGTGGGAGGGAACTACACAAAGGTTTGAATAACAGGAAGCCAGGATCATGGGTCCATAGCAATTATGAAATCCAGGCAAGCAAATGTTGGCAGTTCCTTGATTAAGCCTCAGAATCTGAGAATGATCCTCCACAGCTCTTGGCTCTGTCCTCTGGACTATTGGTTTCACCCTCTGAATCTTCCTTCCTTTTTTCATGAAAGGTAGCACATATTTACAGCTAAACAGTTTTCTCAGCCTGCTACTTGCCAAGAGAATTTGGGAATCCAAAGACTTCTTTTCATTTTGTTCTTTCTCTGTCCCTTTTGGTCCAAACAGGTGATGTTTCTGCTTATATCATTCCCTCTGAAACTTTGTATGTCTTCTTTGAATCTTATTTGAGTTTGCTTCATTAAACAAAAACCAACCTCATACATCTCTTCAAGAAAATACTTTCTCTACCACAGGTTTTCACTGGCAGGATGAGCCCCCTAGAAATGCCATTATGATTCAGAGGAACTGTAAAGCACACCCTTAATCTCTTTAGAGTAACTTTTGTCTGAGTGAATAGTATTTTGAGAGTACTGCCTTTGATATTTCTGAAGCCTTTACAAAAGATCAAGTCATGACTCATTTTGCTTAACAGTTCTGCCTTTCATTTATCTCTTTCCTCTCACATTTTACAATAAACAGCAGGAAGAAACCAGGCAACACTCACAAACCTCTAGTTAAAAAACTCCTAGACTGGATCATACAGTTCCTTATGTACATATTTATTTTAATATAAAAACTGTCAATGATGTTACTAAACTCTCTGACACTCCTTGATAAAGATTTTCCTTTCTCCAGTTTCCAATGAGATTTTCCTCACTTTCCTACAAACCCTCACTTCACATCCTTCTCAAAGGTCATGAAGTTTCTAGTAACATCTTCAAGGTCCTTTAGGCTTCACTAGCATTCTCCTTAAACTGCACTGCACAGTGTCAACGCCACTCACATTTTATATTTTTGTTATGGCAACACTTCACTTCCAAGTACCAAAATCTGTATTAGTGATCTATTGGTCTATAACAAATTATCCTAAAATTTAACCAGCTTAGAAGAGCAAACATTATTATCTCACACAGTGTCTAAGGAAAAAAGCCCAGAAGCCAGTTAACTAGGTTCTCCTGGCTCAGGGTCTCCCATGAGGCTGCAATCAAGCTGTCAGATAGGGTTGCAGTCATCTCAAGGATCAGCTGAAGCTGGAGGGTCTGTTTCCAAGCTCAGTCACATGTTTGTGAGCAGGTCTCAGTTCCTCGCTATTGGCCAGAACCTTTGGTTTCTCACTACGTGGGCCTCTCTATAAACTGCTTACATAGGGCAGCTTGCTGACTCCACAGTGAGAGATGAAAGCTTTCAGTTAGAAAGTTTCCACACATATCCATGAAAAAAATATAGAAAATTCAAAAGACTGTAGCATTTTGATGTAGAGGAGAAATCCTGCCAGGTTTATGTCAGCAATTGATGACATATTGTTATATATTGTGCTTGTCTTGGCTAAATAAATATCTTAATAGAATTCTGGCAAAGGGTCCTCTAAAATAGGTATTTGAAATCAAATAAAACATTCTGATTCTATTCAGTAGATATTTTCAAGTTTATCACATATTAGAGTTAAATTTTATAATAGTGCTAATCTGTATTTATTGAGTATTTATACCATATTATTATACTTTTTTCAATCTATTTTCTACAATTATTTATTGTATGTTTGCTTTTTGCCAGACACTGTTCTAGTGTTGCAGGATATTCGGACAGAGAGATGGACACTGAGGCAATAAGAAAAAGTAGCATTTATTGCTGTTGGCGCTGGCTCAGTAGATTCACAGATTCACATCCAAAGGCTGAGCCTCGATCACTGTGGGGCTTTTTCTTTTATACACGTCTTATACTTTCTCATAGTTACAGACATGCATGTTCTTTCTATATAAGGAAAGTGTATTTTGATTGGTTGGTGGCCCATATAAGGGGAGTGACTGACCAGGGCCAGTGGTCTGTGCCACATCAGCTGTTACACTGAAAAGTCCCTTACTTGTTATGGGAAGAGAAGTGAGCTCTGACTCTGCTACCACACTAGAAGCCAGGGATACATTGGTACACACACACACAAAAAAAACCAAAACAAACAAAAAACACAAAAACAAAAAAAAAAAAAACTGTATCTGACATTAAAAGCCTTCTTTCTGGTGGACATGATAAATAATACACTTGATACACTTGAAACTTGAGTAGTACGATGGTAAGAATGGTAAACACAATGGAGGAAACAAGCCCAGAAATACTACGGAGAATAATTTCAGGGGACAAAGTTGTAGGGAAAAGTGGTAAGGAAAGACAGTAAATTTTTAAATGAAAGCTTAGGGGAAAAAGCATTTTAGCCATGCATAGAATGGGAATAATGCATTTTTCCAGGCAGAAAGAATAGCATGTACAAAAGTCCTGAAGTAGGACATAGTTTCGCATATTAAAAACAAACAAACAAACAAGCCCTAAAGAAGATTAGTGTGACTTAAGCACAGTCACCAGGGGAGAATATTGGGAAACTGAATTAGAAACATAAGCAAGAACCTGATCTCACTGGACCTGCAGGTAATGTTAACAAATCTACATGTTATGTGCCATCGGGAAGCCAGTAAAAGGTTTAAGGAAATAAGTGATATTGTCTAATCATTCACATATAAATTGTGATGAAATTTTGGAAATATTAAATGCATGTTTATTTATTCCTCTCTCTTACAATCATGTTTCTCAGCAAAATCCATCTATTTTAGCTCCAGAAATGACAAAGAGAAAATGCCTTCTCAGTGTGGAACGGCATTAGAAAGAAGTTACAGTCAGAAAGAAGGAGGAAGTGGGGAACCTTCCCTCTTTTGTTCTCAGTGGATTGCAAATAAGGAAATAAAAGAAAGGGAAACAAGTAGTCAATTATACACATATTTGGCTTCTCCCCACCCCAACCTTTCCTCTCCAAAGCAGAAATCCTGCAAAAGAGGGGTTCCATGCTTCCAATTAAAACTCTAAGAGACCATGCTCCATAGTGCCAACACAGTAGGTGTGACGTTACCAATTAGAATAAAATGGATGCTTTCTTGTAGTTAATCACATGAAAAAAGCCCAAGTTCAGGGTTTGCATCAATGATTGTCCCAGTAGAAACAGATACATTCTCAAAATCAGATAATTCCAGGAGGAAGATTTATTTACAAAAGTATTGTTACAAAGCTGTAGCTTTATGGATAAGCTGTTTCCACTCCTAGGCTTGAAGGGATGAGGAGACAAAGTGTTCACCAGACCCTGGAAAGAGAGTCATGTAGAGTCTTCTACCTTGAGTAGGACAGTGACCATGGCTGGATAGAGGAATAGAGCCAGCTCAACTCAGCCTTCATCTCATGGGAAGGGAGGAGCTATCACATGACTTCTCTCTTCCCTCCCTCTTAACCCGTATCAAGACACCCCTTTCATAGAAAACAATCAGAAGCCAGAGGGCACTGGAGCCCTATAGATGAGTCCTCACAGTCCAAACTGTTTTGCAGAGAATACAGTGGATTTAGGCTAGTAAGCTTACCAAGGAGAAAATGGGGCATGTAAAGCTAGCTGTAGGATGAACCACTTGACTGAACTATAAAGTTTTGCTGATTAATTAGATGAGGAAAATAAGGGAAAATAGAGAGCCAAGATGAATTTCAAGTTTCTGGCCTAATCATATTGATGGACTGTGGTGGCATTTATTGAGATAGGAAAGATGGGATAGGTGATGCAAACAGGATTTTGAGGAACAAAATTTAAGCTTCCACGTAGAACATGTTCATTTGAGCTGTTTCTTTGATATCCACATGATAATAGTAAGTAGTACTGAGACAGAAGTCTGACAGTAGGAGAAGAATCAGAGCCTCTGTATGTCACCAACAAGATGGAATTTAGGTGATGAAAATTAATGAAGCCACCCTGAGAGACACTTCTAGGCACTTTTATGGGCATTATGTCATTTAATCCTCACAATGGCCCTATTAGTGTCACACTTATTTTACAGATGGGTAAATTAAGGCTTAGAGAGCTTAAGGCTATTATCACCCAAGGTTATAGTATATGATGGAGACTGGAGTCAGCTCTCTGTGGTTGCTAAACTCAATTCTTAACTTGTGTTATTGGTACTTCACATAGTCTCATTGGCTTCCTATAGGTTAGATTCACAATGTTACAGTTTTTTTACTCACTTGACACCATATATTTTCTGTTACAAAGATAACCAATATCCTAATGCAAACAATTAAGGTTTAGATCAATGGATGTATGCAGTCCTCTGGAAATGAACAGAAAAAGCTAAACAGTAAAACATTATTAAATCTTATGAAAGTATCCTTTGCACCAGTCATTTTCTAAAATTAGGTCAAATAAAGAATAATTTGCAAAGAGAATGGATTTCTTCATAGAGTCAACTATTTTCAAATCTTCTCAAGTACCTGAGAAACGTCAACTATTATTAATAGTAACTGAACTTATTAAAATTTATTTCTTCATTTAAAAAGATTTTATCACAAAACTTTATTATGTAACAATTATTTTATGAAGTTTTAGTCATATTTCTTTATATAAAAATAATTCTTCCCTTTCATAAAATTTATTTCAAAATATTTTACAATCCAAACTTTCCACTATAACTTATTAGTCTAAATAAATGATAGTTTGTTATGCCTATGGGTTACACAGAGAATAATTTGATAAAAATTATCAGTAATTTTTGTTGATGAACCAGAAATTAAGATAATAATGATATTTGATACTCATCAAATATCTAAACAAAATTCAAAATATTTCTAATTAGCTATCACTAAAGAATTTAAACTGATTTTCCAAAATCATCCCTTTTGATTTCCTTAGCATGGATCACTTTTTCTAAGAGAAGTATAGAGAAATTACACAAGGAAGGAAAGGTTGTTTTAAATGCTTCTATTTAAAAAAATAAAAAATAAAAAAGTTATAAAAATTTTTATAAAGATAAATACTACAAGTGTTGCTAAATTTTCTATAAATATTTATAAATTTTAAAAAACTATTTTTGGTTCTTCAACCCTCTTTATTTACAAATAATAAAAGTCACCAAAGAACCAATTTGATTCTGCAAACTGTGTAAATGTCTATTTTTCATTCTATCTACAATTGAATGCTTTACTTGCATGTTATTATTCAAACTCATGATCTTCTTGCCTGTGGTAATGGCTAACATAGGGAAGAGAGAATAAATGAGGGACATAATTTAACTTTAGCTAATATTTGTTGAGTACCTAATGTATTACACACTAATCTAAAGACTTTACATGTAACAATCCTCTGAATCCTCACATTAACTATTTCATATAGACGTAATTATTCCCATTTTACAAGCAAGAAAACTGAGTAATGGCAAGGTAGATCAAACTTAAAGGAATGACTTCCAAAGCGCACATTCCTAATCTGTACAACAATGAATTCTAAGTATTATGTTGAATTACTATATATTACATAATTTGAACCAACTTTGTTTATTCAAAAACAATTGTTAATAGATAAACATACCGTATGGGAAATCATTGCCACACTACAATTACATACTTAGAAATAACAATAACCTAAGTTTACATGGAAAATCATCTCTACACTGGAATGCCATATATCAAGTTTATAAACCTCAGAGATATCAAAAACGTAATATTAAAATTGCCTTTGAATTTAATGTCAATTTTTCAATTTTCTTCTAAAAACTAAAAATTTATGTGAGCCATTCCAGGCAATATAAACAATATATTTAAGTAAAATCTTGCATGAAAATGTGTGATGTTCTACATTTCTATGTATAAATGCTCTCTCTGGTGATATAGCTATTTTAGTTTTTAGTTCCTCAAAAAAATTACACATGTTTAAGTACACAAGTACCAGCAACTTTGACAAATGTCAATCACAAACATATATATCCAGAATATGAATGTATGATATACTTAATATTCTATTATGATGATTGAAAATGTAAATATGTCACTAGAATAAAAAGTCAAAGTCTAAAATCATAGGTAACACTAGAACTATCCTTGGAAAGGCAAAACAATTCACTTGAAATACAGCATTTATAAAGTGGCTTAGATTGAAGGATTAACCTGTAGATGCCAAGCTAATGAATAATACGCAAGAATACCTTGGAAAAAAAGTTTAATCTTGGCAGATGAAATCTGTAAAAATGTTTAGGTACTTTAAACTCCATATTATGTATTCAAATACCAAAGAGAGGAGTGAAGACATAGTATGGTCAATGAAACAAACTCCAAAATTCTATCTCCTTATACAGATCATCCTTAGTGGCCTGATTGTCATGTATTGGTTGCATGATATTTTGTCTTTTTACCTTTTATATCTTCTATTTAAAAAGAGGGAAAACATCAAAATCTCTAAACAACAACAAAAAAATCTGTGAACTCCAAATATAGAAGTGAAGGTAATGTTTAAAATTATCATGAAACAATGAACATTATCTTAAATTTGCCTTTTTCTCTATACTATTTTCTACTCAAGACTAATGAGAGTCCAGGCTCTTATAAAAATGGGTTTTCTATTGATATGTAGGGGAATATGAGGGGAAAAATAAATTAAGAAAAGTGTTATATAATTCTAAAAAACATAAAATCCAAAATGAAACAAATATTTGGTGTAATCAGAGTAGATGTGAGTCCTGAGGAATGATGAGTACACCTCTTTACAAACTCATGAAAGCTTTCATAACTAGCAAATTCCTTGAATTATTTATTTTAAGCTATTTTAAATAACTGCTTTATTGAACTATACTTCACAGTCATGAGGAAAAAAGTGTTTCTGATGTTAAGTATAAAATCATGCTTTGTGTCTTTCAACTAGAAGAAAGTGTCTAACAATAACCTTATATCATTAAAACTGCTCCTATGTGTATCCTGTCCTTTTACTAGAAACCATTTTAGGGCAACAAAATAACCACAGTTGGTCAAGAAAAGGTCTACATTACAGAGGAATTATACCTAATAAATTTAGATAAAATAGTAGAATATAAATCCATAATACTGCAAACCTTAATGAAATTATTGCTTCAGGCAAGGATTACCAATTGATATAATGACCCTTAAAAGTGAATAATTGTTGAGGAAGTGAACATCATTTGATACCAAAATAATATGACAGATTCTTTTTTTGTTGTCTTAAAGGGAAACAATAGATGGATCAAGCTACTATCCCACTAAATCAATGATCAACTTTAGCACCATAAATTATGCAACAATTAGATATTATTTATCTCTTGGTATATCAAAATATGGAACATACGATATTATCTCTGATGTATTCCAGCAAAATATATTTATCTTGAATCCAATCAGCACTTTTAAATCAACTTCCACATTACTGGAAGTACTAGGAATAAGAGAACAGGCGAACATCACCAGGAGGAATGTCTATGGTACATCTGACCCAGTCAGTATGTCAGGCTTGACTTGCAAAGTAATCGTTCATGATCATTTATGAGTTACTCTTATTCTGAGGCTGTCCATTGAGATGTCCAGTAGTTTCTTCTTATGAAGCTGCTATCATAAAATAGCCTTTCATAACAGACTGTCAACCATAGTGACCTTCTTTACAGGGGGCTTCCAGAAGAACCATGAGAAAAAATTTACATATTTATTTCTGACTTAATATTTCATAATATGAAAAAATGAGTTTGAGGTTATCAGAGTAGAATGTTGGGTCAAGGAGTCCCAAACAACATTACTTCATGATTATTACCCTAAAATTCATCATCTTTATTTTAAGTATAATTTCTTAAAGGTATAATTCCCTTTTTCATATTTCTCTAACAATCCTGGTGTATTAGTTCTATTTATTGAATTGACCCAAGAGAGGAAAAAATGAAGCTAGAAAACCTACTGGTGCACTTGTAAATAATTTTTTTTAATATAAATTTCAAGAGGAAAGGATTAGATGCCAGAGTCTCCTATGCATGGACTCTGATTGAATGTTCTTCATAGATAGTGCCTTCTTGTGAAAGAAATGGAAAATTAAACAGATGTAAAATCATCGTCTAGTGGTCACAGTAACACTTTAAAAGCTCTTCATCACCCTAACAAATTTATTATACCTATAAAGCCTTATTGAACAGTAAAATGAGATTGAGTCATAGCTAGTAATTTTTTTTCACCTAAACTAAAAAAAAAAAAAAAAAAAAATCAAAGATTTAATGCTCTCCGCTTATCTTCCAGAAAACATCTATGAGCTTGTAATAAGTCTTTTGCAGGACATATATTTTTTAAGTGGAAAGAATTTTAAAATATGAATTCTTCACTACATAGTATAATTCTCTCATATTTAACAAATATCAAAGTTGATGATATAAATTTCAATCCACACTAATTACCTTGGGTATATTGGAACCAAAAGGAGGTAGCAGCAATAGGAAAAAATATATTTTAGATCTCAAAAAGCCATTTACTATGTGGTTATTTTCACTACCAAAAAAAAAATTTGTGTATTTTCCGAAATAAAGCTACTCACTCTAAATGAGAAAAGAGTATTAGAGGGGGGTCTTTAATATTTATAATTGTATAATTTCTTTCCTTTTTATTATTTTAATACCAATTATTCAACTATGCTCTTTAATTACACATAATAGTTGTGGCAACATTATTTGATAAGAATTATTATCCTCATTTTATTGAAAATGAATACTCTAAAAGATTAATTGAACTGCGACTCAATATGTCATAAGATATAGTCTATTTGAATCCATTACTCTCTGACTGTAAAACCCAAGTTTGTCCACTACACCATGATGCTTCCCTCAGAAAATAATTACCTGAGCAGGGAATACTTATGAGAATTATTTAAGATTTTGACTGAGGAAGTGAAATTATCAGTCATACCTTAACCACAAATTCTGGAATGAATTGGAGTAAAGAGAGAACAGAAGTAGGGAGAGTAGCTAAAATTCTGTTAAAGTAGCTTATGCTTGACACTTGCTATTTGGTAGTCACTGAACTCCTTAATAAGAAACATTGTATTAATATTCGCACAACTATTCAGCAAGAAAACATATTTTTATATTTAAAAGAAAGCGTATATGACAAATTATAATGTTTTCCTGCAGTCACCTAGGAAAAATCCTGAAAATATCAGATACTTATATATTTCTTTTATAGTTAAAATTTTTAGAAAAACATTGTCTTCTGAGGTCATTTCAGGGGAATTCTAACCTGCACAGTATGGGCTTCAGATCAGAATCCACCTTTCTGCCACCACACCCTTTCTCATTCTTAAAATTCCTGCTTCTGCATTTTTAATTTTCATCATTCAGCAAAAAGTCCTTCACAATTATACATTAATGAGAAACATGATGATATCTCAAATCATTCAAAAATTTTATAGGTAGTTATGATCATTACAACCTGCTAAAAAAAAGTAAAATGACATTTTAAGAAGAAAGAAGAAAAAGGAAAAGAATAGCAGCAGTCCCCACAAGGAAAGCTGAAAAAGCTACTTTAATAACAGAAAAGAAATAATACTTTTGGTCCTTATAAAAAATTATAAGATGAGTAATATTGTTTCTGAAATTGAAGTATTTTGGGGGGTGCTCACCCTTTCCACACACAGCCCTTATGTTCAGGAAGCTGAGGCCAATCCTCAGAAATTAAACAGCTGACCTATGATGTTCAAAAGTACGAGACATTTGAAACATAAATAAGAAAAAAACATCACATATGAATTTTAGCATACAAAAATCATTCATTTATTTATTCGTTCATTTACATTTTGGTATCTGTTCACTGTTTGACAATGTACTGAGTGCTAAACAATGTTAGAATAAGACCTTTAGTCAATTCAGTGGATTAAAGTTGGTCCTGAGGAGAATTACAAAAGATCCTAGATGGCTCTAATATTGTGATTTTTTGACTTAACTGCAGTGGGTCATTTATTAAAGAGAACACCCACTCTGTAAGAAAATAAATTCATGTTCTATGGAGCCACATGCCACAGTTCTACAGTTCTGGCCTTATTTTATTTCACCTTTCTTTCTTACTTTACCCTAAAATCTATATGGCTAATTTTAAGCTAATTTCTTTCAAAATTTGCTACATATTTTGGATTTAAAAAAATACTTGACAAACTACTTTTAGTTTCTACTCCTTAATTAATATATTTCTCTAGGCCATTGAATAAGGTTATCTTCCAATGGCTTTAATTGTGAATGGCTACTTGTTAACTTATAGCACTGTCTTGCATTTTCTCATCAATCCCCAATTTCTTTAAAAATTACATACCTAGGCATGTGTATTTGAATAATCTAAACTGAGGCACTAAATAAAATTATTATGCAAATGCACTGCAATTATTTATTTTGGTTTCAGTTCTCTATGAGATAATCACATTTGATCTAGAACCATAGAATCATAGAAAATGGAATGTCCATTTTTGATTTTTTCCAGGAGTAATTAATCTAATTTTATTGGTCATCCTTTTGGGACAGTGAGTGCATTAACATTTAAAACAATAATTCAGCTTCCCCACTTTATTAATCTTCATTTGTTAAATTGCCAGAAATTTCACTTGATAGAGATTTGAGTTTATCAAATATTAAACTATTCTTCTGTATCTCAGTATGAATTTGTTTCATCCCTTATTTTTCTCTAGCAACTAACTGAGATTAGTTCTATTGCTTCACAGTGTGAATGCTATTGCTAGGGCAATTAGGTTCAAATTTTAGTCTTCTCTTAGTAGTTGTATGACCTTAGGCAAGTTACTTAACATCTATGACTCCTTGTTTCCCCATTTGTAAAATGGAACTGGTAATATTTATCTTATAATGTAAACAATGAATCAGTCAACACATATAAAGTACTTAGATCATGACACTTACTAAATAATATCCATGTCTAATATAATTACACACATAATTTCTGTCATTATTTGTAGCACCATGGAATATTGAATTTTATGTATGTATATATACATACACATATATGTATATTTACATATATAAATGTATACATATAAATACATATACATATAAAGACTATACATAGTCTTTTACATATATACATATACATATGTAAAAGGCACTAAACAAAACATATACATATGTAAAAGACTATATGTAAATAGATATATAAAGACTATATACATACAAATATATATCTATGTCAATCATTTTGTTACTTTATCATTTATTTTCTTTGTTTTTATCTAGTAAGATGAGTACAGAGTTATGAGTGAATGAATGAATGAATGAATGGAGCCTTTACTATTGCCTACAATGTTCTCTGAACATCTTATCATGCTAGCCCACTTATCCATTCTGGGCTTTTCCTGGCTAAGGAACAATTATATTCAGAGTCTGGCAGTTTTCAGTTTGAGAAATGAAAACTGTTGAGAAAAATGAACTTGATAGGGACTTCTTATGGATCTACCAGTCTTACATAAAGAAAAAGAAGTTGCTTGGCTCTATAAATTTGTACTCACCAAAGCAACGGTTCTTTTCAGAACTCATTGTCAAGGTTCCAGCCATTCATCCAGAGTAGTTGGGGTATTTTACTTCTCAAAGCCAATATTTATCTCACGCTTAAAATGACCCAGGCACTCTATTAAGGGTTTATCTAAATTATTTAATTATTATTTTGTTTTAACATACACCTCACAACAGCATATGGGGTGGGCACTATTATTATTTCCATTTTACAGACTGAAAACAAAAAGCTGAGGCATAGAGAAGACAACATACCCAAGGACACACAATAGGAAACAGTACAGCTAGAATTCAAAACTCCAGTGTGTCCATCCCAGAGCCTGTGCTCTCACCTACATGTCATGCCTCTGACTTACTATTCCATATCATATGACCAAATATCATTCTAAGAACTCCACCTAAGAGACGGCTGGGTGCGTCCAGAACCTGGACTATAAAAATAAAAATACCACAATTATAATAACTTATTTTGATGTAGCATTTTAAATTCTTAAAAACATTAATCTACTTTGTCAAGTTTTTCTTTCACAACATTATGAAGAAGAGCAAGTATAATTTCCATTGTTTTACAGAATACTGAGCCACAGAAAGTTCAGATAACTTTCTTAAGACCATACAAGTGGAACAAGAGATAGCAGTTTTCTCTGTCAAATACATTATTTTGTAACTTGTTAAATTTTTTTCTTATGTTTTATCACATGGCAGAAAGCCCATTTGTCTGGCTTCTAATTTTGAAAACAATAGGTTAAATGTTTTCAATTTTTTTACCTAAAGGTATTATGACTGATCCCCACATGCTTTCCTACTTTCCTGGTTAATTCATATCTTTCTTCAATCTGGAAATATTAAGGCAGCCTCCAGAGATGAACCATTCCCTTCCATGTATCAAACCTGGGATGACTCACCTATCATTGCCTCAGGTGGTGCACTGAAGATGGAGAAAGATGAACAACAATACCATCCAAGAAAACAGACCTCAAAATAACTACCATTTACAATCCATCTGCATATGTGTTTCATTAAAAAAATAATAATTACTAAAATCACAAGGTCAATAATTAATGTGTTTGATTATTCTATTTGTTACATAAATGTATCAAGATATTTTTTTAAAGCTAAATTTAAAAAACTGAAAAGTACTTCTCATCAAGTTAGCTGCTACTGTTATTGCTGACATATCCTTGACTCTTCTCTCTAGTGTTTTAGTTCCCTGAACTTTCTTTTACTTATACTGCCTCCAGGTGTTGATCTGACCTAGACTGTCCAAACCCTTCTGGCAAGCTCTAAAATCCGCAAAACCCCCTTCTGCCTGAACTATATTAATGATAGACTATGAGATTCTTCCTGTTTCTACTCAGCTCACACTACCCAGCTAGACTAAAGACTACTTTTCTCAAGTTTTTTTCTCTATTACCTCTTCCACAAAGGAAACAGAAAACACCTGAAACTAACATAAACTAATACTGAATGTCAACTCTAACTGAAAATAAAAAATAAATAAAAAATAAAATAAAAAGTTATTACATTTCTAACATCTTCTGCTTATCATCATTGAATCTCAAAATACGTTTCCAGGTTTAAATAATTTTCTTCTAATCAAGAAAAGGTATCTTTAATAAATAATAAATAACCCAACCCCACAGGTTTATATGTCACAACCAGTTCCTGGTTTAGTATGTCATAACATGGTTTGAACACACACCTTTTTTTTTTTTTTTTTTACTTTTTTGAGGTTTTACTGTATAACAAACAATTTACTAGATGCTGAGATAATAAGTAGAAATGGCAAAGTTCTTCTTATAGGAGTATATCATTTATGGGAGTCTAACCCATAAGCAAACAAATAATTAATTCCTGGAATGGAGATTTCTATAAAGCTCGGTCTAGAACCAAAGGAAAGGACCACTTGAGTTTTATGGGAAGAAGTTAACAAGGCAGATGTCTCAGAAAAAAATAGACAACATGCTAATGGCAGGGACGCTTATTCCTGGAACTATAAAAGATTTGATAAAATATCAAGGGCAGAAAAATAGGAGATCAAGATGCCATTAGTTGAGAGGGGTCAGAGAAAAAAGGATCTTGAATATATTTCAATGTAATTTTAAGTTTTGCCTTTCATTCTTTCAAAACTATTGAGTGTCTCTTAAGTGCTAGGTATTAAAAATGAACAAGAAACAATTACAGGTTTAAATAGGGAAATGATTTGATTGCCATTTTACAAAGAATCTATAGCAGCACTGTGGAGTACCAATCACACTACAGAGAGATGGATAAAGAAGGTATAGCCATGGTAACAGGTGGTAGTGGTTAAAATTTAGGGATGTGACAATGAGGTTGGAGAGGAGGAATGAGATTGGAGAAATGCATGGGAGATAAATGAATAGGACTGAGTAGTTGATTTGATTTGATTAAGGAGAAGGTGGGATTAAAGATGACTTCCATGTTTCTAGTTTGGATAACCACAAAGAGGGTGGTGTAATTTTCAATAAGATAAAGAATTCAAGTAGAAGAGGTTTGACACAGAAGGGAAGAAAGAAAAAGGGGCATCCAGTGGTCTGTCTTGAAGGCAGTTTAATATACAGCTCTGGAGAGTAGGACAGAGATCTTGGTTTGAGATATATATTGCTTCTTCAGTTAAAAGCTGAATCTATTAAATGTGGATGAGATAGCTCACAGTACGTGTGTAGAGCATGAAAAAAGTCTGGGTAAGAAAGAGTTCCAGGAAAAACAGCGTTCTAAAGACAGACTGAAAAGGAGAACTTAGAGATGTAAGAGAGGTCATAAGACCAAGCAATAAGGGGATTTCAGCAAAGCAGGAAGTTTCTAACATTTTGAACGCAATAGGTCAAATAAAATACAAATTGAAAAGTGATTGATTTGGCAATTGTATGTCACAGAAACAGGAAAAGTCTTGGTGGAGGCTATATTGGAAACTAAATATTAGTGGGTTGAGAAAAGACTGAGGAAAAAAGAGATGGAGAAACCAAGGAAATATCATTTTTATAGTTGGGGGAGGGGATAAATATTTATGGCCAGAGAGACAAAAAGATGAATGGCCAAGAAATAGTTGTCATTGTGCTTGTTTGTTATTAAACAAAACATGAGTTAAAATAATAGTTTGGTAAAGAGAAAATCAAGGGAAAAGGATATTATGAAGATACAGCCAAGAAAGACTTTTGCTTCTACCTACAACATAAGTTTCAAGAGGATGTCCTTCCCACCCTAAAAATAAAATAAACCTGGAAAATCTAAAAAATCATAGATTTTTAAAGCCTATTTGATAACTGAGCTCACCAATAAATATAATCTAATAAAATCCAGATAATTATAATTTTCTCTTAGGAGAAAAGAAACCCTTGGCTGCTTTTATCTTCAGCAGAGCAGTGGAAAGAGACAGAAACTAATACAGACATGGGTAAGCAAGACACAACTATTTCTCTAATTTTGTAAGACCAGAAGTGTGCTGGCATAAGGATTTAGAAGGCTTTGGAGCTTCAGACAAAAAAAAAAGGAAGCGGGGTTCTGCTTCCAACTACCAGTTCTTTTCCATGGACCTTCACTGGGTACTCGTGAGAAAGATTAGGAATGGAACAAGAAAGCTGAGAGAGACCGCCTATGCCCAAACATAAAACACCAGACCTACTGAATACTGAGAACGCAACAGGAACGAGAAAAAAACACACACACTATTCTGGATCGTAGACTGAGTAGTAGAGGAAAAAAGAAGAAATGCTAAGAGAGACTATTTCCCCAACATTGCAAGTACATAGAGACTATTGAAAAGATGAGGGTGGAAAAACTGAAACAAACCCCCTGGGCACTCCGGTCACAAGCCCCACTTAATGGAAGGTTCTGATCTCCTCATAAGATAATTTGAGGCCTGTGGTGAGCTGATTCTACCTAATGCAACAACAAAACCCAGAAACACCTGATTGAGTGCTTATAGATTGAGCCAACTCCAACACCGGTAACATGAAAAAGGAAGGGATATGCATTTTCTTGGGATAAATATTATTTATTTCAGTCTACTATTTCTTTTAAAGAATTCCAGGATTTAATTTTTAAAAATTATAAGATGTACAGAAGCAGGGAAATGTTATGTATTATTAAGAGAATAAGCAGTCAATAAAATCATACTCAGAAATGGACAAATGCTGAAATTATCTGATGGGGATTTTAAAACAACTATTAAAAATAAGTTAAAGGGTCCTATTGGAAGAGATGAACAATCTTCATGAGCAGATGATGAAAACTACAAAGAGTCAAAAAGACATTCCAAAAAAGAAAGAATAAGATATCAATAATAATAAATAAAAAAAACAAGTGGACTTAGACTGGATGGAGCTGAGGGGAAATATCAGTGAAACTGAAAACAGGTTAATATAAATGTAAAGTGAAATAAAAAAGAGGGAAAATTACAAATATATAAATAAAATTAGCATCCAAGATCTATGATATGATAGCAAATGGTCTAACATAACAGAGTTCCAATAGGATAAGAGAAAAAGAATGATACAGAAGAAATATTTGAGAAAGAACTGGCTAAAAATTTTGCATAATTAATGAACACAAAAACTACTGACCCAAGAAATTCAGCAAACATCATTCAGTAAACATACAAAAAGGAGGATCAGAATAAAAATGATGAAAATCAAATAAAGAGAAAAATCATGAAAGTAGCAAGAAAAATATATAGTTGATAATTGTTATTTGTGATAGTTATGTTCAATAAAGTCACTGAAAACACTGAGTTAGTGAATATTGAACTCTTTGTTCCTAGGGGATATACAGGGTTAGGTTCCTGCAAGCCTCTGGTCACATTTTCATCAACTGAAATGTGATTTGTGCCATATACATTCATTGTCAACATCCTCATAAAACAGACCGGTCTCATCAGCATTAAAAACCTGCTCTTCCACATAACCTTTACCTCTGTAACACTTAGCTGATATTTCTAAAATTCTTCCATGGCCTCCTGATCTGCAGAACCTGCTCCACCTGCATGTTTGACATTTTTATGGTCTATCATCTTTTGAAACATGAGGGTCAGGTAGCACTAATTGAAATGGGTTTAACATTTTCCTGAACCTAGAAAATATCACCATAAACTTCTTTGGTTTTTAGTCTCACAACAACACTGCCCTTCATGCTTTCTAAATAATAAAGTCATCTCATAATCCCACGAATTTAACTATTTTTATCTTTTCCATTGCTTCACCAAGTAATATAAAAGTCACTTTAGCACTTTCTGGAGAAGTCTAATATAGAGTGGATAAATTTTCTTTTCCATTTTATGGATTTATTATACTGTTGATTTTTTAAATATTGAACTCAAAGCCAATGGCACTATAACTCATGCCTGAATAAAGTTTATCTAATATACCTATTTTCTCCATAAGGCACATCACAGCCTTCTTGTTCTCAGAAATACCAGATAGACTTGAATATACTTGGGGTTCATTTGAAACAGTAAATTATCAGTTTAAAAAATCAAAAAAACACAACACTATATCACAGAAAGAATCCTTGTTTACAGTAGGAGAGCTGAAACAAGAAGACAAAGTGTTATCCTGACCACCTCTGGGAATCTGCACATCAGGGGACTCAAATTTTTTTGCCAATCTGCATGTGTCCATAAATGACAACAATGTGCCACAACTATTGATTTAGGAGTTACAAATAAAGTTTAGTGAGTAGGTGAATTTGCAAATACAGAAACTCTGAATGACAGTCAACTGAATTTCATATATGGAAACAGCAAGAATTACAGCCAGCTTCACAACTGAGACAATGGAGACCATACAAGAGCATATTAAAGTGCTGCAAGAAAAAACTGTTAGTCTAAAATTCTATATTTAACAAAAATATCTTTCAAAATAAAGACAAAATAAATATATTTTCCACCAAACCAAAGCATCTCTGCACTATAAGACATAGTAAATGAAGTTCTTTATTCTGAATAGAAGTGATACCAGATTTAAATGCACTTTTTCAAGAAAGAATAAAGAACACCAGAAATAATAATATGATGGAAAATACAGAGAACATTTATAATGTATCATCATTTATGTTTTTAAAAATATTTTGTCTTTTAATTTCTTTAAGAGCCTATTGACTCTTTGAAGTAAAATTATAATAACAACAATGTATTGGGGATTATAGCATTTTAAAAGTAAAATAAATAATATCAAGAGTATAAGGAGTATATGGAGGTTTACAATTAGAAATATATTATTGTCTTCTTAAGCTTTTTTTGAAGCAGTAAAATAGTTTTGAAGGCAGACTATGATAAATTAAGAATACATATTGTAATGTCTAGAACACCATTAAAGAAAAAATTCTCAAGGAGACATAATAAAAACATCAATAGGGTAGATAAAATATATGACAAAAAAATACACCTGATCCACCACAAAACAAACTCACCAAAAAGGCAAGAAAAGAGAAACAGAGGAACAAATAGGCAAGACAAATAGAAATTATATAACAAGATGATATATTTAATATTCACATATTAGTGATTTTATTAACATGTTAGTGGCCTAAATATCAATACAAAGGCAGAGACTGTCAGACTAAATAAAAAACTAAGGCCTGACTATATGTTGTTAACAAGAGTATACTTTGAACATAAAATATTGAAAGTAAAAAAAAATGAAAAATATAAACCATGAAAATACTAAACATGTGAAATGGAATGTGGCTATTTTAACATCAGACAAAGTAGACCTCAAGATTAGGATTATGACCAGAGATAAACAAGGACATTTTCTAACAATTAAGGGGAAGAAACAATAACCTTAGAGGTATATGCATGTAATAATAAAGCTTTAAAACACATGAAACAACAGTTAGCAGAACTAAAAGAAGAAATAGACAAACCCACAATTATTCTTGAAAAGTTCAATACCCTTTGATAACTCATAGAAATAGACAAAAGCAGTAAAAATGTAGAAAATTTTAACAGCACTATTAAACACCTTGATCTATTTGCCATTAGAGAATAAAACACTCAACAACAACATAATATACAGTCTTCTCAAGTGCACATGAAACATTCAAAAAGACAGCTGATATGTTGAGCCTTAAAACAAGTTACAATAAATTTCCAAGTATTAGCATAGGGGAGAGTATTTTCTCTGATTATAACTGTATTAACTTAGAAATCAACAAGGTAGCTAGAAAAGTTGCCCAAATATTTGGAAATTAAACAGTATGCTTCTAAAAAGAACACGTAGGTCAAAGGAGATACTAAGAATATGTTAAGCTAAATGATAATTAAAGCATAACCTGTCCAAATTCATGGAATGCAACAAAGTACATAGAAAAAAATTTGCACCTTTTAAAGTTTACATTGTGGGGAAGAGGTATAAAGTTGTTGATGTATTTTCATCTTAAACCTTAAAAAAAATTATTAAAAATATCTGACCCAAAGTAAGCAAATATAGATGTAACAGTCTGGCTTCTTTTTTGATGTTTGACTGCTGACAGTTTTCTAGCCCCACCCCTCTCCCCTAACCTCCTACCCCACATGTGGACAAGCCAATAAGAATTCCCAGGCACTCCTTCCCTTGGTGTCAGTGGGAAACTGAAACTGTGAAAGCACCTGCTGCATGTGGGAACTTCACCCAGCCCCACCGCCTGACCACAAAAGCAAAGCCATTTCACCTCCCTGCTCTCTCAAGCCACTTTGGGACCCATTTGTGAGCATCTTGCTCTCCCCAGAAAGCCTCATTATATGACTAATGTTTTGTACCTTCTTGGTGTGTATTTGTGGCATCATCAATCTCAACATATGAGGTAAATATGGGGTGGGAGTGGGGGTTTATTGCACTTCTACAGGGCGATACAATAAGAAATAATGAAGAGGAAAGAAATCAATAAATAGAACATGAACAAATAATACACAAAACAAAAAGAAGTTTAAAAATTAGATATTGAAAAGATTATGAAGATAAGGAAAAGCGAACAAACATTTGGTTTAGAATGTTTTAATGAGGAAAATAGGGAATTTGGCTAGTAGGAGAATAGCTATGACCCAGAGCAAGGAAGGTCGAATTCGTTTTAAGATCAGGGACACTGCATTCACTGAAAAAATGTCGTTGTTTTGCCTTTTTCTCTATGATGTTTTACAATATAATATACACATTGAGTCAAAATAATTTAAAGCAAATTATTCAGTGTTTCATATACGTAATCATATTATTCAAATCTATGGTCCTTAACTGTGGAGAGAGTCAAGCTCCCTCTGAACAGTGCCCACCCACCCACCCCCACCACCACCGCCCCACCACTGTTAAAGCATCATTTCAGAATCACCTATAAAGCTGTTCAAATACACTCCCTTAGTATTTTTATATTGATCACTCTATCCCCTTCCATGCTGACAAAACCCTCTCCTTAGGTGAGAATCAGAAGTGATTCTCAAGAATCAAGAATGTAAGAAAGGCTGTTCCTTCAAGATGATTAGATAGAAAAGATAGAAATTATAAAAAAACTGTTTCCCAAAGCATCACCTGAGAACAATTTGCATCAGAATCATCTTGAGGACTTATTTAAAATGTACATTCCTGGTCACATTCCAAACCCAACAAACAAGAATCTGCATTTTAACATGCAGCTCACATGGTTTTAATGTTTACACAAATTTTAGCAATAGTTGTGTAAGGTATGATTAACACAGAAAAAAAAATCCCTATCATATTATGAATTTGGAGTCACTTTCTTAATAACAATAATTTTTGGTAACCTATAATAA
Organism: Eonycteris spelaea; assembly: GCA_003508835.1. Lineage (NCBI taxonomy): Eukaryota > Metazoa > Chordata > Mammalia > Chiroptera > Pteropodidae > Eonycteris > Eonycteris spelaea. The sequence continues at coordinate 350,299 of PUFA01000044.1, forward strand.
CTGCTAAGTTTAAATACAAAGTAGCATCATAAAATTTTGGAACTAAAAAGGACCTTAGATATGATCAAATCCAGCCTTCTAATTGTGTAAATGTGAAAACCAACTTCCAGATTGCTTAAGTGTTTTGCCCCAGTAATACAGAGCTGGTTTGAACTTTGGGGCTCAGACCTCCTACCCACTAGAGGCAGGGTCTTTATAACATAGCTTATGTCTCCTTTTCAGAACAAAAAGTTGACTCCCACCAACTACAATTAGAATATTTTATTCATGATGTTACGCTGACGCAAATAATGGAATTGAAACAAAATAAAATTGAATTAACTAAATAACTGAAAAATAAGTCTCTCCATGCAATTATAGGCACAGCCAAGCACTATTGAAAATCATATAGTTCATCGGAAGAGAGCTTTTGGCAGCCTAAAGGGAAGATATCAATTCTCTTCCCATTTTGAACTTCTGTAGAGTTGACCCTAGGTATTAATATTCCAAATCGTTGCTTAGTAGGGCACATGCAGGGCTTTAACCCATGGGCTGCCACATTTTTATTTCCATTTCAGTCTTTGCACCAAAGGAATGTGTGGGAGATGGCTATTAAGAGTCATTTGCTCTGCCTGGGGGCTAATTACTCTATTTGGTTCATTTTTTAAAATATTATGTTATATCCAAAGGCAAAAAAATTGATGGAGGCTTGTTTCAGGTTTGCTTATGTAATTTTGTACAGATTAAATTAGTTAATCAGAAGTTATGCTAGCTAAAAGAAATCTGTTGGTTTCTAAATCTACAGTAGAAAATTGCTTTTTAAATAATAATTTGAATGGCATACCGTTTAAATATATTTTAGTCAATTCTCTCAAATATGAGATTTGGGGTTTAATGACCCCAAAAGAAAGCCAGGAAAAATGAAAAAATACACAGTTACAAAGACTGGAAAGGGTATTCATGTGTGATCTTGTGTGGAGAGAAAAGGATGGCTATACTTAGGCTCCCTCCTCTCGCCCATAGCTAACTTCCGAGTGGAACAAACTCAGCACTTCTCTTATATAAACCGGTGCCTAGTACGCGTTCACAGGTTTCCATCATCCGGCAGTGTGACACTGTCCTTTAACCAGTGTATAAAAAGGCACCTCCGCAAGTCGAGGGGGCGCCACACCCTTGCTGGATAACCCTGCCGCCCTGTGAGGTGGGCTGTACCCTTGATGTAACAAAGAGCTATGTCGCAGTTTCCTACGGGGTCCGGCATTTTCTTCAACCTCTCAGAGTCTCCTAGCCCTTAACCTCGGAACCACGATTCTGTAGCAACACAGATCTCTACAACAAAATGCTACACCATTTGCCTCAAAAAATGTAATGAAAGAAAATCTGAGGAATCAAGGAGAAAGGGGGCATCTGGGAATTCTAGGTGAAAAATGAAGAGAGAATAATAAGTTCTCAGTTTCGGTTTCTTCATCTGAAATATGGGGATCATCACACCAATCGCACAAGGTTTTGTGGAAATAAATTATGTAACAAAACTTCTTGCCATGATGCCTGGCATGTAGTAGGTACTCAGTAAATATATATATAATATATATATATATATTATATATATATATATATATATATATATATATATATATATATGTAGGTGGATAGATAGACTACATTATATATATCATTACAGGTCCCACTCAGCACTTTCCAGAAAGTCTGAATTAATTTTTATGTGGTTCTAATGATCTGCCAGAGTTGAGGACTGGTGAACTAAATGGTCTCAGTTGACGGACATTCAAAAATAAACTAATGTGTGGAAATTGGATAAAAGCATTGGTTTTTACTCTTAATTATGAGCAATGTCAATATATAAAAGTGGAGAGAATTATGTAAGTCAGTATACACCCATTATCTAGATTTAATGATTAAACCTAGTCACATTTGCTTCATTTATATGTATAATATGTATTATATATATATATATATATATATATGTATGTATAAATACAATTACTGTGAAATTTTGAAATAAAAGACAGTTTGGCATGTAACCATTAAATATTTCAATGTATATTTCTTAAAAAGGAGACATTTTCTTCAGAACTATAATATCATTATGACACATTACAAAATTAGTACTGGCTTAACAGTATTTTTTAGAGCAGTTTTATGTTCACAGCAAAACTGTGCAAAAATACAGAGATTTCCCACATAGCCACTGTCCCTGCCAACTCAGCGCCTCCTCACCTATCAACACCCCCACCATAGTGATATATTTGTCAGAACTAATGAACCTACACTGATGCCTCATTATCACCCAAATTCCATAGTTTACATAGGGGTTCACTTTTAGTGTTGTACATTTTATGGGTTTATACAGATGTATAAAGATATGTATCATAAAAAATAATTTTCAGTGCCCTGAAAATTCTCTGTGCTCTGCCTACTCATTCCTTCCTCCAAACTTCTGCCTCCCTATTTTACTTTTTCCAGATTGTCATATAGTTGAAATCATCTGTAGCCTTTTCTGATTGGCTTCTTTCACTTAGTAATATTCATTTAAGTTTCCTCCATGTCTTTCAAGATTTGATAGCTCATTTATTTTTAGCACTAAAAATATTTCTTTGTTTTGGATATACCACAGTTGATTTATCCATTCACCTATTAAATGACTTCTTGAATGCTTCAAAGTTTTAGTAATTATGAGTAAAGCTGCTATAAACATCAGTATGCAGGTTTTTTGTGTAAATATAAATTTTTAACTCACTTGGATAAATACTGAGGAAAGCGATTACAATATAATATGGTAGGAGTATTTTAGTTTTGTAAGAAACTGCCAAACTGTCTTCCAAAATGGCTTTACCATTCTGCATTCCCACTAGCAACAAATAACAGTGCCTGTTGCTTCACACCCTCACTATCATTTCCTGTCACCAATGTTTTGGATTTTGGCCAATCTAATAGGTATACAGTGGTAGCTTATTGTTTTAATTTGCATTTCCCTATCACATATGAAATAGAACATCTTTTAATATGTCTATTATGGTGTTCATTTTCTTGTCAAGTTTAATAGTTCTTGGTATATTATGGATAATAGTCCTTTATCAAATATGTCTTTTGCAAATATTTTCTCCTAGTCTGTTGCTAGTTTCTTCATTCTCTTGATACTTTCACTAGCAGAAGTTAATTTTTAAAAAATCTAGCTTATCAATTATTTCTTTCGTATATCATGCTTTTGGTATTGTATCTGCAAAGTTATTGCCCTACTGAAGATCGTCTAGATTTCTTCCTTTGTTATCTTTTAGGAATTTTATAGTTTTGCATTTTACATATATAGTTGATGATCCATTTTGAGTTAATTGTTAATTGTCATAAAAAATGTAAGTCTGTGTCTATATTCTTTTTTTTTTTTTTTTGGTCATGTAATATCCATTTGTTCAGTACCACTTGTTGAAAAAGAGTATCTTTTCCCCATAGAATTTCTTTTGCTCCTTTGTTCAAAAATCAATGGACTACATTTGTGAATCTATTTCTGGACTCTCTGTTATGTTCCATTGATCTATTTTGTCTATTCTTTCACCAATACCACATTGTCTTGACTACTGTAGCAGCATTAATTTTTAAATATTTTCTAATACCTTGTTCATTTTAAACTTCCTCAACTGTCTCAAAAACATTCTTGGGAAAAATTTTTATTGTTTTTTTAAGATAATTTATTAGTAAATAAATTTTAAAACTCTAAAAATAAAAAATAACAATAGAAAAATGACTATAAATTCCAAAATTTTTCTAAAAATATGCCATTATCTATGACTAAGACCTAAAGATATATCAAATAAATTCACTCTACAATGAAAAAATTTACCACTCCAATGATAATTTTTAAAAAGCAATTCAATCTTAGTACAAGGTAATCAGGACCTCTTATATTATTTTTGCCACTTTCTATAAATAAATTCTGAAATAAGCATCATCTTGTCATCTCATTTATAATTACTATATTACAAAAGTATATGGAAAGTAGGAATTCATGTTCTTAGCAAGATACTTTTTTAAAAAAATAATATCTCCAAGGTTTCTATAAAAATTAAATAAGTTATACATAAAGTACTTAAAACAATTCCTGCCACATAGTAAATGTTGTAGAAGTATTTTCTATAAGACAAGAAAAGGTCTTAAATTTAATGCATATAAGAAACTCCTAGAGGTTTATGTTAAATTTATGCATTCTAGGGTTCCTATTATAGAGATTATGAGACAGAAAGTCTGTATTGGTACCCAGAAAAATGCATTCTAATTAGCACCTGAGATATTCTGAGAGAGGTTGATGGACCACATTTAAACAAGCAGTGACACTGGATTTCATCTGAAAAACACCAGAGGTAATAAGGGAGCCTCTCATGTCACAAAAACAAAACAGTATGACAAAAGTAAACCTCTCTCAAATAACAAGGAAATCAATAAACAATCTCAAAAGTCTGCTATGTGTAAAACTGTGATACAGTAGGTAATAGAGAATGGGAACAAAGACATACAAAATTTTGTGTGTGTGCACATGTGTGTGAAGAAAAAGTAATCCCAGCCTTTAAAGATTCTGCACTCTACCGGGATCACAAGGTACATGCCTTTGAAAATTTTAGTAACCATAACGGAGTACAGGAGCAATGAAAAATAATCACTTAAAAGATAAATTTTTATTCTTCCAATAAAGCACACAATGAAGTTTCTCTTGAGACGAATTTTGAAGAAAAGGCAATTTGCCATCTTCTGAGTGTAATTTCTAATTGGAACTGTGAAGTTGGCTTTTGAAAAAAAAAATTAATAGTATTATAGGGCCTATGTTTTTAAACTCCATTCACATGAAAGTTGCAATAAAGTATAGTATCTTTTTATAGAATGCTTTTCCAAATCAGTAGGTGAGATTGATTGGTATTTAATTGACAAAACATATATAGGTATGGATATATATGTATAATTATTTTCATCTTTTTTCTTAATAATTAATTTTAACTGTTTCATAGAAAATGTACACTATTTCTTCCTATAGAAGAAATGCAAAACAGAATTCTCAAAGAAATTGACCAATATTAAGGGATCTAAAACAGGATGCTGTGGAAAGCACTACATTACTAAATGGAGGAAATAATTTAAATAAAAACTAAATGAAAAGCATGTCTTAAAAAAAAAAAAATGTTTCCAGGCATCTATTACATAAAGTTTTTCAACAATTTCTCAGAAACTTCTGGTTTCTGCTGAGCATTGTTTTTCTTTGTTTTAATTACATCTGGTTTTAGATCATAGCCCTGATTTTGTCACTAAATCATTGAATGACGTTGGGATAGTTTCTTTCAAATGCCTCAGTTTCTCTGTTTACAGAATGAGGGTAGTAATCCCTAAGACCCTCATACTTCATTGAGGTATTTCAAAGCTTAATGAGTCAGAAAGCTTTGAGCTGCTCTGATCAAAGGCACTGTATAACTACAAAGAATTGTTATTATTTACCAGTAGCTCTTTTTTATTATGCCACTAATGAGCATTGTGGTCAGTAATAACTTATTAGAGAAAAAAAAATAGGTGAAAGTTAAAAAGGCTGTTTCTCTCTATATTCAGATATAAATGTTGTTAATATTAATTGGTGTTATGCGGACATATTGAAAATGGGGCTTCCTGCAGTCTGACAGTTCCTTCTGGAGAAATCACTGTAAATGTACCTACTCAACATCTTAGGTTTAAAGGATTCAGCTTACTCAAGATTTCCTTGGATTTGTGCAAAATTTACATAAAACTCACATTTCAACAGACTTGATAGAGAGGACATGGCATCAAAATGTCCTCATTAAGATTATTTTCTCATATATCTTCATTTTTTTTCATTTTAATGATCCTTAAGCAATTTTACTGATAAATCAAATTTTCTCTCTCTCTTCCCCCATATGCACGGGCGCGAGCGCACACACACACACACACACACACACACACACACACACTTCACCTCATTGTACCATTCTGTATTCTAAAACATAAAACACTCAAAGTGAGCAATCTAAATCGCAAAATGGGATATATTCAGCACATATTTGAAAAGATTTCATCCTTTCCAAATTGATAGATGGCATGGAGTCATTATGGTACAAATCGAATTTCAAATGATCTAAGAAAAGTTTATAAATATCAGCAATAAAATAAGCAATTTTATTTTACTTTGTCCCTCCTAAAAGTGCATGTCAAAATCTTTTTCCAGGAATATTTAAAAGTACTTTGGGTCTCTTATAGACAAGAAGGAGTACAAGTTCTCAGTGCCTTGGCAGTCCAGCCATCTCTGAGCAGGGTTCTTTCTCAGCCTCAGGCCTCTTTCCCATTCAAAGCTCTATCCTAAAATAAACGAAGCACTCAGCCACTAGAAGAAGCACTTCAGCTGAAACGTTTGTGAAACAAGTACATTCTTCAGTACTCAGGGTAAATGAATTTTTCATGAGCTAAGATCTATATAGAAAAGTTTTTATGAAAATCTAGTATTTTTTAAGGAAGAATTCTACAGACTGAATTGTGTTCCTGCAAAATTCATATGTTTAAGCCTTCACATCCAGCATGACTATAGTTGGAGATAGGGCCTTTGAGAGATAACTGGATTTAGATGAAGTATAAGGGCAGGGCCCTCATGAGTTAGTGTTCTGTGAGAAGAGATTTTGGAAATCTCCCTCTCTCTGCCTCTCTCTGTGTGTCTCTCTTTGTCTCTCCTCATTATCTCTATCTCTCTCCATCTCTCCTTTCCTCCCTCCTCATCATGTGGAAATATAGTGAGAAGGCGGCTGTCTACAAGCCAGGTAAAGGGCTCTCCCCAGAAACCAATTATATGACACCCTGGTCTAAGACTTCCAGCCTCCAGAATGTGAGAAAATATATATCTGTTTAAGCCACCTAGTCTGTGGTATTTTGTTATGGCAGCTAGAGTCAAAGAATACAAAGAACAGTGCCAACAATGCTGTAATGATTACACTATGGCTCACTTTGTTTAGTCTTAACATATGAAAATTCTAATTGGATTCATGACCTTATAAAGATATGTTAGGAGATTTTTCTGCAGCTATTCATTTATCTGATGTTATGTATCAAATGCCTATGCAATAAATATCTAATTAGCAAATATTGAACTCCAGGCTGGGTGTTGGGTAGAAAGACATACAAACATACCCAAGTTCCTAAGTTCAAAGGGTACAAAGCATGAAAGAGATGTGACAATTACTCTGAGAAGAGAAGAACTAGTAATTAGGTTTTCTAAAAGAAATAATAGTAGTATGTGTCCAGTTAAGAATTGTAGAGAAGAAATTTTTTTTTGTACATGTGATTTGTTTTGTTTTGTTTTTTAATGTGGTCTATATTTAGGGTATGACAGTTGTTATTGCTTTTTAAGGTGGGGAAGGATATAAGGTGTTAATTCAGTGGTAGGTAGGGTAAAATGTTAGCCAAAATTTTTAAATGCTCTGTATTTACAAAAACAAAGAAATGATTATTTTGTGAATCATTCTTTTTTGGACATTATTTTGCCAGCTAAATTTCAAGGAATGCCATTTAGTCTTTAAGCTGTTGTAAACATGTCTCAACTTTGTTTTTATCAGTTTTACCAAATACAAGATGAGTTATCACTGCCCTCATAAAATATATTGGTCCATATTGTCTACGAAATAATTTAAAGGATATTGAAAGCTCTCAATTGGCTTGGAATGTCACACCCTCCAAAATGTAAAATGCCACATAAATGATAGAAAAATTCATGTTAAAAAGCCATATTTTTTGAACACTTTAGACTGTCACTAAAAGTATAGTGTTGTGGTTAAGATTGTTAAAGTATGAATCTTGGCTCATAAACTTCTTGGTTGTAAAACCTTTCCCAAGTTACTTAGCCTCTCTGTGCCTCAGTTTTCTATAAAATGGAGATAGTAATATTATCTTTTTAAAAGAATTGTGAGTTAAATTATTCTAAGTGCTTAGAATGTAAGTAGGTATTCAATAAATGTTAGCTGTTATATTATTAAAGAGGCCTTTTCTGATTTGGATGCCTTTTGTTTCATTTCTTGCTTAACTGTTCTGACTAGGACTTCCAGTACATTGTTGAAAAGAAGTGACAAAAGTGGGCACTCTTGTTTTTTTCTGATGGTATAGGAAAGCTTTCACTTTTTTACCATTTAATGTTATGTGACTGTGAACTTGTCATAGATAGCCTTTATGATGTTAAGGCATGTTCCCTTTATACCTAATTTGTTGAGAATTTTATGATACGTGACATAAACCAGACAGAAAAAGACACATATTGTGTGGTATCACTTATATGTGGAAACTAAAAAAGCAAAGTCTAACTCATTGAAACAGGGAGAAGAATGGTGGTTGCCACCCTACTAGGGGGTGGAAGAAATGGGAATAGGTTGGCCAAAGATATAAACTTTCAGTTATAAGTTGAATAAATTCTGAAGATCTAATATACAACATGGTGACTATAGTTAATAATACTACATTGTACACTTGATACTTGCTAAGAGAGTGAATCTTAAGTATTCTCACACAAACACATACACACACACACACACCACAAATATGTATACCAAATCATCACATTGTATACTTTAAATATATTACAATTTTGTTAATTATACCTCGATAAATCTGAAAAATAAATAGACTTTTACTCTATTCTATGACAGTTAACTATTTTAAAAAGTAACTTAGATGATATGCATAAAACCACCAAATCAAAATATTCCATATTATGACACTAAAACTATATTAGAGAAAATTAATATCAGAGAGCATTTATATGTTAATAATATCCACGATAATTTTACCTTACCAGTTATCTATAACTTTCACTCACTCATGCATTCATTCATTTATTCAAAAACCATTGGGCAAATGTACACTTTATGTTTTCTGTGAGTGCTTGGTATTCAAGGTAAAAAGATATGGCCCTTACTGCACAGGAGTCTACGTAATAAAGCATAAGATCTTGACTTATTTATTGAAGTGCTAATGTAAGTGTTTAATATCAAATATGGGGCTTCTCTTGAAAACTATATAGTAATTTCATTTCTCTTTTTTCAGCACAAATTTTCATTATTAAATCATTTGTCAAGCTCATGTTCCTGTTTTGTTTTAAAACTACACATATAAAATCATGTTGAGTATGGCATTCTCAATATGGTAAATTGAAAGCAAGTTATATAAAAAGTAGTGTGCTTTGCTCTAAAACACATGAACAAGAAACCTTTTCATCAATACCTTTGTTTCAGAGACATTAATTTGTTTTACTAAAAGTAACAAGATCTCTGGTCAAAATGCTAACTGACAGCCAGTTGAGCTTGCCTCGAATTTTGAGGAAACTTGATCGTCGGTGGTGGTGGTGGACCACATATAAATGAAAGATGAAGGGAAATGGCTGGAGATGTTGGAAACCACTTTACTATCATTTTAAATACAGGAGTTTAGAATAAAAGGTCAATAGAATGACAATCTACTGAAGATTATTCAGTTCTCTTACTTTGTCTTTTCCTGCATATGGTTCTATAAGCACATATAAATCTACACTTCAAGCCATGACAATACAAAGTCTCCTGTCCCCTTCTTTTGCCCAGTTCCATCCATAAATGGGGTAACTTCCTGGCACATGTCCTGTTAGGCTCCTGGACTTGCATAAGAGCACATGAGTCATACCCTATGGCTTACTTGAGCACTAAAGAAAAAGTTATCAGCCCCTAATCAAAAATAAAGAATTTCTGCTCTTCAGATTTGTATCCAATAATATAACCTCAAACTCTCTGACAGTCTACTTAATTTACAGTTGTAAAAAATTATGTTCATGGAGATTTTTGAAACATGATTAGCCTCTCCAATGTCAAAGCACATAAAATGTTAGCCTTGGGCCATGCCTGACCACCAGAGATACCTGCTTGAACCACCTAGTTTGCCTGATGGTAGTGGGATTAATTGCTGGACTCATTCATGGGTTGCTGTTATGCTGCAGACTCACATAATTTTTAATGGTATAAATTTCTTAAATGACCTCAGTTGCCTAATTCTTAGCTTCAATAGCTCCTACTATTGCAAAGGAGGAAAGCAAAGATGGAGACTATTTTATGTTCTAACATTAGCTAAAAATATTATCAATTACAGCAAAAAAAAAAGTAGTATGTAAAATAAATCTCAGTGAAAACAAGTAACATCATTTTTGTTTTCAAGTAAAGCAAAAGCTTTTTATTGAGAGGTGCTTATAAAATGTGAATTGACAGTAAGTAAATAAGCAACTAATTGTGAGTGCATTAGATAAAATTTTTCAGAGCAAAGATAACATCACTAAAATGTGTTTATTCATTCTAGATGGTAACCTACTTCTCCCTGAATGCCAGTTAGCTTTGGCAAGAATGCCTCCATCTGAATCCTTTTGTTTTCTGACATTCTGGAATATTCGAAAGGTGTGCCAAGAAACTAATGAGAAACTTAAAAATAAAAAAATAAAATGGAAACTAAATAAGGAAAATTTTGAGTTCCAGAAATTACACAGCAAACTTTTCTCGTATAGACTTAATCAAGTATTAAAATTGAAAATGATTCCATGAGTTCTTATTTTGTAAAATTACATTTTTAGTCTGGAAAGCTATCTTTCGCATTTATGAAAAAATGGCATTTTTCCTGCCCACCTCGAAAAAGGCACTGAATGTAATAGACATTTACAAACTATAAACTGTGGCAGTGTCGTTATTGTTTTCCTTGAATTAATATGTGGAAAATCATTATTGCTTTTTTTCACCATGAAATAATGTTGTGCTCCTGTTCGTTTTCTCTTTATGTCTTATTCATTATATCTTTTATATTTATATTTAATGTATAATTTAAGGAATGATAGTGAGCTCCTATATTGGTTAAGTAAAAAAGTAGAAGCTTAACTCATGTAAATGTCTCCAGTGATTTAAAAAATCCATTTTTCCTCTAGAAAGATTTTTATGCTAACCACAGAGTAGATTATATATTTCTGGCTTACAGAAAATATACTGGTTAATCTGTTAAAGTATCTTATGAAATCCATCTTTTATTTATAGAGATTTTATTATGGATTTTACAGTGTTACATTTTCTCTCATATTCAAGACTGGTTTCAGACTTGACTTTTACTCAGACAAAATGCTAAATTTGATTCACACCCATTACCAAATACCAGGCAGATTTTAGAAAAGTAGAGTTAGCTGCCAATACACTATTAAGCTTTTCAGAGTGCTTCCCTGGAAGCGTTTATTTCAGGCTAACATGTTTATTCCACCACTACACTAAATGCTATATTTTATTTTTTAAATCAAGACAAAAAAATAATGTTCATGACATATTATAGCATATTAAGCATGAATCATAAAAAAAAAAAAAACTCTCGAGAGCATGGTCTCTAATTAAATAAGCTAAATGTACAGGCTGTTTATAATTAAAACTCAGAGGAAAACCTAGTTATCTGCAACTAAATTGGAACAGGTACACCACATACAGGATTAAGAAATGACCAGGAGAATACTTCTTGGTAGCTGAAAGTTAAAAGGAAGTTATTCTGTGTCTCATTCGGTAGTTATTTGAAAAACAATATATTGTTTCCCAGATTTCCTCTGTGATTAATTTTTTAAATATGTACTTAAATTATTAGTTTTATTTTTTACTTAATAATTCCCAGACCTCAGTCATTTCATAATATCCTTCCTACAAGCTTTCCAATGTCAATAGGATATAACAAGTCAGCACAAATATTTCTAAAGCAGCTTTATATACACAGGCAACTAAATTGCCCTTTGATAATAATAAAAATAATATTTTGTTATTTGCATAAGCTTTGAAATGCAGTCCTCTCGATTGACTCCAAGAGTATATGTTCCTTGAAAGTCATCACTGTTCTTTTGCTTTTGTTCCTCATAATCTTATCATGCCCTGAGGTGCCCTGCTGCCTCAACTGCCTTAGACTGGAAACGTCAGCTGTAGCATCCTTTTGAGATGGTTACAGAACCAGTATATCTCAATAGACTGATTTGTGTGAACTAATAAGTGGTAACATTAATGACCAGATTTCATGGGCTTCTTCTATCTTCATGAAGAGACCTCAACCAAAGTTGTCCTCCAAGTACTTCTGAAGGTCCTTAGTGGCTGACTTACCTTACCTAGGGTGACTTACCTAGGCTGATACTCCCTATTGTTTCAAGTGTGATTGTGTAATTTCCAACATCGCTATCACCCCTGCCAACTAAAGGTGGACTTTATGAGTGATTTTCTAATCAGCTTCACATAGGGTTCCTAAAAAGTGGTACTGTTCCAGCTGGGCTCTGTAACACACACACACACACACACACACACACACACACACACACACACACACACACACACAATGCTTTTGCAAAGTGAGAAGGCAAACTCTTAATCCCTTTGTGTGCTATTCTGTCCCACAGGAAGTGTTTTGGGGACCTCATAGTGTCACAAAGTTTACTAAGTATTTTTACTATACGCATGAGAGTTTTTCTCTTGTGGTCTTTTTTTTTTTTTTTTTTTTTTTTTTAATCCAAGATGCACATCAACTGTCAGGATTGAAAGATCTGATGAGTTTTCACATAGTAATCTCTATAACAGACAATTCTCAGCCCAGTCCTCGTGGCAATTTTTTAGTAAAGACACTCTTAATCTCCTTTTGTAATATACATTCTTTTGTCACCCTCACATTCACCACTACAAGCCTTAGTAATGTTTGGAGAAGAAGCAATCTTCCAGTCCCTATATAAATTAATAGTTATAGATAAATAGTTTAATAGAAGGGACTCACCCAACCACACTCACCCTAGCTGGGATCTCCCCATATCCATTTAAACACCTTGACTTTTATAAATATTAGTTCACCATTATAATAGCAATGAAAAGTAAGAATAAGTGACAGTCTCAACAAATATATAAAATGAGTCATAAGAAAAGGAAAACATTAACTGCCAGGCACTTGGACACATCTCATTAATCCTCACCACAACTATAAGAGGTTCAAGTTACTTAGCCCTATTTCATACAGAGGTTCAAGTTCATATAAATATGGAAACCCAGGATGAATGCTGTGAATTCTAATACCAAATCTGGAGGGGTTTTTTTTTCCTGCATATGATGTTGCCATGGGTGTTCATGGAACTTCCTGACACAATGAAGGTGAAGAACATAATGTGCTTTGACCTGAGAAGGGGCCTCAGAATCTTTTTCTCTCTGTAGTGCTTCTATCATTTCATGAGCACCTACTTTGTGATTCCTTATGAATGGCTCATCTCATCCTCCTAAAAACGCGCTGACATGCATATCCCTTCCCCAATTTACAGATGAGGAAACTGAGGTCACCTAAGTCAAGTGACTTACCTATGATCTCACACCTTCTAAGTGCCAAAGTCAGGGCTCAGAGTTCTGACTACAAAGCTCAGCGTCCTTCCCTCATATCAATCTGTCCACATGTGCTTCCATCAGCACATCATTTTTCACGTAGTTATTTATTAAGGCAGTTTAGGTAAATTGCACATAATTTAAGACACATAGATTAGGAAAGGACATTGAAAGGATCATAAACTTTGTTGTTAGAAGGGAATAATAGTCACCTTTGTGAAAAAAAATATATTCTCATGAATGTTTTTACCTTTAACTTGTCCTGACAAGTTGTAAAAATGTAACCTTGAGTTTTAATCTTATTGGGCTCCTTGTCACTAGGCTGGCCCTTTGCATGTTAGCCTTACCACAGAGCAGCACATGAGCATCTGCTCCTCAGTTTACCTTTTACAAAATGAGGATATATAAAAAATATCAGCCACATACCCTCAAGGAATGCATGCATCCATTCTTGAAAGCATGGGTTAAGTTAAAATGCATCTAATGGTATCATAAGGCACACACACAAAAAAAAATGTTGAACTATTAATGTATCAGAATACATTGAACTGTTAAAAGTCAAAGCCATGAATCCTTTGTCGCCTCGGTGTCTTTTAAGAGCTCAGCCTTGATAAAGATGCAAAGTATATTAAAACACCGATGAAGAAGAATAACCTAGCTCATGGGCTTCTCCACCTTTGAGCTTTATTAGTTGTCTACTGCTGCAGAAAAAAATTATCACAGATTTAGTGGCTTAAAAAAAAACAGAATTTTATCATCTCACAGTTATGGAGGCCAGAGGTTTGATTAAGGTGTTATCTAGGTTGATTCCTCATGAGGCTCTAGGGGGACAATCCATTCTAATTCTCTCTTAGCTCTCTTGGCAACCCTTTGCTATTAGGGGTGTCACTCCAATCTTTGCCACCATCTTCATGTGGCCTTCCCTACTGTGAGTGTCTGTTTCAAATCTCTCTTTCTCTTAAAAGGATACTAGTCATTGGATTTAGGGTCCATCCTGCATTCAGCATAATTTCACCAGGAGATCCTTAGATTAATTACATATGCAAAGATCTCATTTCCAAATAAGATCATAGTCACAGTACCAGTGGTTAGGCCTTGGATATATCCTATTTGGAGGACACAATTCGACTCACTACAGGAGGCATCCAGATGCCTGTTAAGAAACTCTATACTTGCTAATTAGGGTCATTTACTTGAGAAAGCTCAAAATAGATGTTAACTTAATGTGCCTAGGATATTCTGATCTAAGTGGAACAAATGAAGAAAATAAACTGTGTTATGGACTTTCCATACTCCAAATTAGAGAATACCTCCTCCCCAAACTAAACTATTCCTTTCAATTCTGAAATAGAAAATATTTTCACTTGTGACCTCCTATTATACAAGACATCTGCGAACAGACTGTTTCACCTGGTAATATTTTTCCTCTGTAGCCCGAATCAGCTTACCTTTTACAAAAAAAAAAAAAAAAAAAAAAAAAAAAAAAAAAAATGCACACACATGTGCGCGCGCACACACACACACACACACACACACACACACCCCTCACTTAGAGCTAAACATGAGGAGTTCTTGTATTTTTATTTGAGATAGATAAGGTGACTACATAGAACACTTTCCCTCTCTTTGGTGGATCTGAACACATAATGCTATATTATACATAAATAGAAATGACAGATGAAGAAAATGAAAAAGTTGTCTCTGAAGCCAACACTATCCATGGGCTAAAGACTCCCTTTTGCAGCATGAGTCACAACAGTTAAAATGTGCAAATTAAGTTCCATAAATGGCAACTTCACAAATACTAGATAATTGACCTATTAATACAGTGCTTATGCAAACAAGTCCCAGTAGTTCTTAATGTTATCCAAGTAAGTATATGCTGGTTTCAGGTTTTATCATAGGGATTTTATAATATGCTAGAAATTAGTATTGTAACAAAATAAAAATAGTTGAAGTGAAACTAAATTGTTCAAGGGCCAAGATTGATACTGCTAAGTAGTATAAGTTCTGCACGGTAAAATGTGTATAAAAATAAGGGCAAAGACTCAAAGAAGTCATGAATCTTGTGTTCTAGGAAGGGGAATATTGACAAGTAAAATCAGACCATGTATAAAATAGGCATTTCAATTTGATCTTTTAAAAATTACTTTACATTTCTTGATATATATTTTAATGCTGACCTGATCTAATGAAGAACTTCCAACCAGAATTATGTCTCTCAGAGCATATCTTTCTGACTCCTCACTGTAATCAGAGGTGGCTTCACCATCCTTTCTGTGGAGTTCAAGAGTCTTACTGGAACTCATCCACTCTTCAGAAGCTAAAGGCTCCTTCAGGACGCTCTCATCTATTGGCCACAAGAAAATCACAAGGCATTCCACTTACTCTTTGTCACATTAATGTTGGCTAGGCATGCAATAATCTAAGCGCTGTTTTTCTTATGTGAAATAAATTTTGGTTTTTCATTATCTACAATTAAGCAAATGATTCTCTGTTTAATGTGCTGGGAAATCACTAAATCCCAGGACAAGTTTTAAGACCAAAACAACCACAACCCAAAACCTTTGTTTATCCTGTCATATTCACAAAGTGAGCAAAGTACCACTGTGCATTATCATCCTTTTTTCCCACTTACCAAATATATCCTGAAGTGTAGATATTTTGCTTTTTCATATCTTAATATTACATGTTGTTTACTTCAACATCTTACCACTTACTTGCTGTTTTGCTGAAACCAGCTTGGAGACTAATAGGTTTAAGGGAAGCCAGAGCTCTTGGGTTTATTTCTTAAGTTAGGATCCTTGAGAACAGTTCCTGAACTCTACAAGCACAGAGGTACTTTATTTGGGCTGCCTTGTTTATTTGCATAGAAATGCCAGCATTTATACAAATGGTATGTGTGCTTTACTTCTCTATCATCCAAAATCAGTACTATCTACAAAATGTATCTATTCATGTAGTTAGATGCATGTTGTAAATATAAAATAATCTTTTCTCTTTCAATCTCTATAAAATACTAGAAGATAAATTGTGGGATTTCCCATGTGTCCACTGTTAGAATTTTAACAAGAACCTTGCCACCTTTTACCAAGGGAAAAGAGCATTTTTTTCAGGAGAGAAATGAGGTGGGTCCTAGAAAAGCACTGGGCTCCAGTATCAAGAGGACAGCTGGCCTTCCTTCTTCGTTCCCTGCGACACTGTATTATCTTGTATAAGTTTTTAAACTTTCTAGGTCTCAGTTATATCCTCATGTATAAAGTATCTGGTGAAGTGCTTGAGTATACTTTAAATCCAAAAGGCTTCTGTAAGCCCGTGATTTTAGAGGACCTATGAGGTACTACCTGTAAATGTGCTCTTAGTGGGTTCAAAGGATTCCAGCTGCAAAGAGTTGTCAGAATGGAAGAGACATAATAGGTACAAAAGTGTATTATCCAACGTCTAGCAGCAAAAAAAAAAAAAAAAAAAAAAAAAAAAAAGAATTAAATGTATATTTGCTGACTCGGAAATTAGACTAAACATATAACATATAGAGGTCTGACTGAATTAAACACAACCATTGTGATGTTTAATTTTATGTGTCAGGTTGGCTAGGCTATTTGTGCCCAGTTACTTGTTTAAATGTTGCCATAAAGGTGATTTTTTAGAAATGTGGTTAACATTTAAATCAGTAGGCTCTGAGTAAAGCAGATTACTTTCTATAATGTGCATGGGTCACATCCAATCAATTAAAAGCCTTAAGTAATAACTGAGGTTTCCAGAATAAGAAGGCATTCAGTCTCAAGACTGTAACATAAAAAAAAAAAATCTGGCCTGTGTTCTCAACCTGCTGACCTGCCCTGTGGATTTTGGACTCAAGAATGAAACATTAACTTTTACCTGAGTTTCCATACTGCCGCCCTAAAGAATTCAGACTCAAGACTGAAATTTCAACACTTGCCTGAATTTCGTACCAACTTCTTACCTGAATACCCAGCTTGCTAGTCTTCCCTAAGTATTTCAGACTTGTCAGGCCCCACCAATAAAGGAGCCAATTTTTAAAAATAAATCTCTCTTTCTTTTCATTGGTTCTATTGGATTCTGCTTCTCTGGAGAATCCTAACACATCTCTTGAATTAAGATTCCTCAAAATTAGGGATCAAGCTGGCTTGAAAATGAGTTTGCTTGCTTTATAAAGACAAAGAAATAAAACTTGCCACACGAACTGATAGCAAAAAATAAAGAGTGCTGGTAAGGAAGGCAGGAATAAAATTTTTAAGAAATGTTATTATGTAAACAGAGCTTAAAAAATGGGAACTAAACTTTAGGGTTGTTATGAGAATTAAATAAGTTAATATTTACCTTATTTAGAATAGTGCTTAGGATAGTGCCAGGCACTTTGTAAATCAATAAACGTTTAGCTAGTATTAATATTTTCATCACCATCATCAATCATCCTCATTATTCTTTGTATGTGATTATCATGTCTGCTCATGTAATAATAATGTATTCCCCATAACTACTCCATTGTGATAGGTATTATATGTCCATTTGACAAATATAACAAAGAAAGATTAGGAAGTAAAAGCTTAGACACGCTCTTTAAAAATAGTGGCACACAGCCTCACATTAGTTAATCCAAATATGCCATATACCATTGTAGGATTCTGCAATAGTGAGACTGTTAAATCGTTTTTGCTATTTAGGGTTATAAATTCTACACAATTATAGGAAATTGTGCCATAATTACTTTTCCCCCAACCTGAGCTATATAAATATTTGCAACCACCAAAAATACACATAGGTCATCAATAAATGATTATATTTTTAAAAAACAGATAAGCATTTGCTAGAAACCATCTCATGAATTTACAATTAATATTAATATAAAAGATTGAAAATAATAGGTCTCTTACCTTGGTCTCCTCCATGTCCACTCTCATCATACAGCTCATTAATCGATCATCAGAATTCTATTATCCACTTGTGGAGATGCTAAAAGAGCATAGGTTATAATAACTTTCTCATCTGTCAATTTATAGATGCACAAATGTAATTACAAGATGATATTATTAATCATCACTATTTAGGTATTTTATAGGTTATAGACACAAATTCTATTCAATATGCTGCTTTGCTCTGGAAAAAATTTACTTTTGTAAATCAATGAAAATTGCAACAATCATTTTTAAATGTGTATTGCAGAGTATTTATAATAAAATACTTCTTCAATAAAAAGGATCTCATATTCAATGATTATGACATCTATTACACAAGAATCATTTCAGAACAAGCCATTACGATTTGTCAAATCCTACAATAGAGTATATAAGCCTTTGATGAAAATGAATGTTTTCCATTAACTATTCTCTACATGTCATTTTTTACCACACATATGTGAGAAACAGTGAACTTAGGTGGTCTTGCATTCCTTTATATGCTATTGCGATATAATAGAAAATGCAAGGGCTACTTAGTTCTTTTGTGAATTTGAAGCAGCAAGATCATTTCATAAGAAAGAAATAACATAATCATAAAAACAGGGCTGTGAAAGAAGGATTTAAAGGGACATCTAGGTGGATCTCCTGCCACTACAACCAAATATATAATGATGCCAAGTCGGATGACCCCTGCCGCCTTAGAATTGGAATACACATCCATACATCAAATGTGTTCCCCTTCCCATAGGAGGCAAGTGAAGTCACTGAACTGTGGTTGCGGTTTTACTGTGCTGGTCTTAACATGTAACAATAACATGTATGCCCATACTCTACAGGTGAGCCAACTCTAAAGATAATAGTTAATTCTACTGCCACAACTGAAACTCACTCAGCAAGTGGTCTAGAAGAACCTTCTGAAAATTCTAGGACCCTTTTTCTGAGATTTTTTTGAACTTCCGTGTTGAAAAAATCCCACGTAGCTTATACCAGGGACTTGGAATGGTGAAAGAGCAAAGCCTAGGCTGCTGTAGCCAGGTGGAAGGTTTGACAGCATAACATGAAAAGGTCTTTAAAGTTAGCAGCTTCTGCTCATTGAATCCTACAGATGACTTTTTCAAGTATCATTTGACCTACAAGTGTTCTTTTCCTTCCAAGAGGCAACAGAGACTTTCTAGCACCCTAAATTTGGGGGGGGGGAAGGAAACGAGGTCATTCCCAGAAGGCATTTTGCAGATTGTGCATTGGGGAAGTGTAAACTTTTATTCCAACATTGTCTGAAACTATATAACTCTTAATGAGAACAGCTACAAAACTTATTAAGCTGATAAATGGCTCATAAAAGAATCTTATTTGGAAGCTAACTCTGAGCAATAGCAGATGCGTGGATGGGAAATTCTCTGCAGATGTAAAAAAAAAAAAAAAAAAAAAAAAAAAAAAAAAAAGCTCTAATATAAGGACTTGATAATCCTGATGGACCAATGAGGATCATAGCCAAGAATAAATGAACATACATTTAGGGTGTCAAAACAGACAGACAAGAGGTAAATGGCATTAGTATAGAGAAATCATTTTTAGAAGACAGGCAGCATGGCATAGGTTTGGTATCAGCGAAACCTGACTCAAAATCCCAGGTCCTCCACTTATTAGCTAGCTCTGTAACCTTGGAGCAGCTTTCTAGAGCTCTTGAGCTTTAACCTCTTTGTGCTCAAAATGGGATGGTTGTGAGAGTTAACAAAATAATATGTATAAAACACTGAGCTTCATATTTCTCACTTCGACTCCTATTCTATGCCAACTGCTCTGCTAGAATGTAGTAGGCACACAGAAAAGGGTAGTCACCCCATTTGCTCATTTGTTGTTAATTAATTAGTAATTGTATGAAGTGCATAATTTTTAACGGCTTGGGTTCTGTCATCCTGAACTAGTATTTGTGTTTTTATTATAAACTGATGAGTTATAGATAGCTTTTGGGGGGTTATATGAGAGGAACCTGAACAAGACCTAACTGGCAACTGCTGTAGAGGTTCTGGTTTCTTAGGTGCACACCTGGTGAACAGCCCTCTTCAGTGATGCCCTTTAAGAACCCTGGAGAATCAAACAGTTTACATAGCACAGAAATGGAAGGCAAGAGAATGTCTCCTTCAAACTCAAATTCAACAGTTTGAATTAATCTGCTTCCTTTTCCCTTCAGAAGTTTTCCCCATAGGGAAGAGTGGAGAAAGCCAATAGGACAAACACAAATTCTAAGGGGGAAAAGAATAGATTGAATTCCAATTCATGATTTTCAGATCTCTATGATTTAAAAAAAAAAATACTAAATCTTTCTAAGTTTGTTTCTACATCTTCAAAATGAGAATAATAAAGGCTACTTTAAAGGTTTTTGTATTGGTCGGTCAGAGTTACTGTATCTAGCTCAAGACACCCCTTGGACACTCAGTAAATAATAACTAATGTTTACAGAAGACTTTCCATGTATTGGATACTATGTTTAGCACTTTAAACTCACTTACTCATTCACATATTAACTCAACAAATATTTCTCAAGTCAACACCTGTTCTATACCAAGAGCTGTGCTAGGCTCTAAGAATTCATCGGCGAACAAGGTAAACAAAATCTCTACCCTTTTTGTTTTCAGGAGATGGTTCCATAGGGGAGAAACACATTTCACAGACAATTGTACTAATAAGCAATGTGCTGACCATTGTCACGAGTTTTTTAATGGAAGTATGCAGGAAAACATCACCTAAGTTAGCCACAGGAGTTGAGAGTTGTCATTTAAGCCAAACTTCAAGCAGATAGGGCATCAGCCACATGAGGAGAGAAAGAAGGCTGTCCCAACCATTGTGAGAGTTCATTGTCCAGAAGAAGCTCCATGCATATAAGGAACAAAAAGAAATCCATTGTGGCTAGAAGATGCTGAGCAAGTGAAGAGGACCAGAGATGAGGAAGAACAGTATATTGGTCTTTACCCTGAAAGCAATAAGCAATAATGAAAGGGCTTGGGTAGGGAATGGCAAGATGCTGCGTGGAAAACAGCTTAAAGGGGAGCAGGAGTGAATATGGACCAAAGCAGTTTATTAATTCCAGGTGTTCACTTGGGATCAAGTAGGGGCAACAGAGATGATGCTGAGAGGCAACCAGCAATGAGATTTCATATATCTTGTGTTTTTCATGTCAGCAAATAAGTATTAGACATCATATATGAACCAAATACTATGCCAGATTCTAAAGACAGTTAAGGTCTAGTGGGAAAGAAAGCCACTAAAAAAGTAAGTCTCTCAACAAATATGTAATTCATAACTAGATACATGCCAAAGGAAGAAAAGCTGGGTGATGAGACAAAGCAGCAGAGTTAAAATTGATGATCTGGAGAACACATTTAGTAGGTCAAATCAACATGCCTTCACCACCCTATAAGGTATTATTATTAATTAATTAGTTTTTATTAAATGCAACCTCTGATGATTAATTTTTATGTGCAATTGGCTGGGCTGACCACTTGTTTGATCAAACATCAGTCTAGATATTGTTGTGAAGGCAATTTTTAGATGTGATTAACATTGAAATCATTAGACTGTAGACTTTGAGAAAAGTAGAGAACCCTGCATAATGTGGGTGGGCCTCATCCAATCAGTTAAAGGCCTTAAGAGAAAAGACTGAGGTTTTCCAAAGTGATTCTCCTCAACACTGCAACATAGAAATTATGCCTCCATTTCCAGTCTGCTACCCTGCTGAATCCAGTCTCAAGGCTACAAGATCAATGCTTACCTGAATTTCACATTAACTTTTACCCGAACCTCCCACCTGTTACCTGCCCTCAAATAGACTTGTCAGCCCCCACAATCACATGAGCCAATTCCTTAAAATAAATCTGTTTCTCCCCCTCTCTCTGTACACACACACACTACATAGGTATGATATAATATGTAGAGAGAGAAAGAGAAAAACCCTATCGGTTCTTTTCCTTTGGAGAACATTGATTAATCCACAAGCTAACATTACCTTTATTAAATAATATATAAAATTGTAAAATACTAAAATGTTGTATGTTTACTACATAGCAGCACTCAGATCCATATTTCATAATAAGTAAAAGGTATTTACCAGGAACCAATATATAAAAACTTAACATAATATTATCCTTCCAGGATTTAGTGTAAAAAAAATAAAATAGTGGTAATGACTATGGGTGATTTACACCGTAAGCAAATTAACAGGCTTTATGAGAATAAGTCTATTAAAGATGGAAATTTTCTAACTTATGCTATTTCTCTTTATACCTTGACTTCTGGTAAGCTCAAAGTAAGAGTGAGTGCTTAATTACAGTAATATTATTGTTTTCTGTTTCTTGTATGGATTCTCAAATTCCCCTTTCCTCTTTATTCTAACTTTTCTTTAACCATATGCATTTTATATTTCTATTATTAGTGGCCTTGAACTATTTTGGAAACAAGTAGAGAATAGGCTATAAACAAATACATATGAGTACAAAGCTGAACAAAAGTGAAGATAGTTGGAGCCAGCAGACCTTTGGGGTGTCCCTCAAATTCTGCCATACAAAATGTGCATTGCATCTTTGCTCAGGCAGGCCCTCCTTGGAGCTCATCCCAGCAGCACTGCCGTTATGTCTCTGCATAGTCCTCAACTCTGTGCCATAGAGGATGGAAGGATATCTTGTGCAAATTAGCACTTCATACTCTCCTAAAGGGGTAATTACACAGCCTTAGATACCCAGAAAAAAGAAAAAGACATCATTAATTGCAGACTTCAAACTGGATTGTGATCTAAAATGTGAGACCCCAACTTAACTACAGAAGTTGAGCAATAACGGCTGACTGGGGGAGGGTAACCAACAATATTTTGCTTTATGAAACTTAACTGTCCATAATTAGAGCCATTCTTCATTCATTCAACATGCTTGTTTAGGTCAATTTTAATCCTTTCATTACAAAAATTCCACTATATATAACTATATCTTGCGATCTCCAAGAAATTAAAACAGACTTCAACTAGTAATAAAATTGATACTCCTTTCTAGAATTCATTGGTATTCTCTCTCATTCCTAGAGCGTGTTTTGGGCAAATAAAAAATTGAGATGTTCCAGTTTCTAATTCACTTTATTTTGAGCTACTGGTAAAACCTGGTCCTGAGAGTAAGTCCTTGCCTTATCTTGCACTACGTCTTTTGATGATATCTGTGAATTCTGCATCATTTAAAAATAGGTTTAGTTTATTGAAAGCAACTTTTAAAATAATCTTTGTCCTGTACTTGAGCCCTTTTATTTGAGTTAACCTAGTTTTTATTAAAAAGTACAGATTCGATGGCTGGTGCCCAATGGTGAAATATGGTCTTCTGGAATGCAAATGACTCAAGTAACATCTGTCGTTATATTATTATCTCATCAACGAACTTCTAAACTCTAGAGGGCTTGGTAAACTATTAACCACATAGTGGTATGCACATAAGGAGAATATTGAGTTATTATTTTATAACCACAGGTAGACTCAAGATTATAGAAAAGGAAATCATAGTGCTGTACCTTTGTGGTTCAAAACTTAGGTGGTGGTCCCATGCCTTTGATGAAAGGGATTCAATAGTCGCTATGTCAGGAAATCTCATATGCTAGATGAATTCTATTGAAGAATGCTTATATCAACTCCAAAAACAGAGATGGCATTTGCAAAGTGATGATGCTCTTCATATGCATAACATAGGCCTTCTAATGGCACCAAACCGCTCACAACAATATCAAATAAAAGTAAATTCCTGTTTCTTTTATCTGACTGGCTTCCTGTCCTTGATCAAAAAGTACCTTCCCTTCCTATCATGTCGTTAATGGTTAAAATTTACCATTTAAATTGTAAGCTGCAAAATCTAAATGGAACTGCATGTGTGATCTTTGTCACCTCATTTTCATGAATGGAAAAGAATATTCTGACACAAAAATTACATACTTAATTCTAGCTCACCCTCTCTGCTGACCTCCATCCCACACTGCCTTGGGTTTATTTCCTCATCCATCAGTGGGTCAAAGTAATTTCTGCTGTATTCATTTCCTGTGGAAAGTACATGAAGTAAGGGTCAGTGATTATTAGAAGCACATGAACCAAAATGTTAATTTTGAAATCGACACCAGTACAGAAGGGCCATTTTAGCTACTTTATAAGCTTAATTTTTTTTACAGATTTCCAGGACTCCCTTTTTTGTAATTATCATCTTGATAAAGGTCAGAAAAGGTAATTCAAGAAACAAGTTCATGCTATCTTTCTATTACTAAAAAATTAATGAGAAAATTATCAAATGTAAACTTTAATAATAAAAAATTTGAAGCAAAATTATTTTTAAAATATGCTCAAGAAATAGACATTTTTGGAGTATAATTATGTTTAGAGTTCACTGATGACTCTATTTACTCACCGATGTATATATCATTCAATAAATATATCATGTTTTTGTTTCCAGAATTTTGTAGTAAAAGTAGTAGTACCTTAATTATGAGAAACTGTAGCAAAATCTCCATGATGATAGTTGAATTAAAAAGAAAGAGAAAGAGAAAGAGAAAAGAAGAAAGAGAGAGAATGAGTGAAAGGGAGAAATAGAGGGAGGATTTGAGGAGGATGGAAAGAAGGAAGGGAGGAAGGTGAAAGGCCTGATTGCTAGTCTTTTTGTTATGTCAACTTAAGTAACATGAAGGAAAGTTAAAAGTGATTTAGCCTGAATTTCATTCAATATACATCAATGATCTCAACAATACAAACCAAAAATTCTGACTTTACATTTCCTACTTACTTTTGTCCTTATCTCGATAACCAAACTGCAGCATCCAATATAATCTTTGTAATACAGAAAAAGGTCTGTTATCAATTTTCCAAATCTAGTTTTATGCTTCCTGCAGACTGACGTGTATATGTGTCTGTTACTAGTAATTTGCATTTAGTGAAATGTAACCTATTCTCATGACAATTCAAGTAGCGTCAAACATTACGAAAGTAAGAAAGCAATGTAGACTGGAAACAATAATTTTGAAAATATTGCTTACAGAAAATGGTTAATATATACCAGTTATACTGTGACATTCCATAGTATATTTATTTTAGAATCAAAAATAATCCAAACAGCAGCTCCTTCTCCAAGACTAAATGGACTTTTGATATGAACCTCAGTTTAATTTATATTTCCAGACCAACACATTTTTGCTGTCAGTCTCTGTTCTACCAATGTAGTAAGGACAAGAACTGAAATCTGCTTTTCCTTGAGTTCTCAATAAAGAAAAAATAAATGAGTGTCATTTTTGTTACTTTATCTGTCAACAGCTACTGGGCTGGTATGAATCTTCGCAGTATGTAATCAAAGTCTTATGTACTGCAATAACACAGCCATTCTACCTCATTCACTGTAATTGCTATTTTTTTCCTCCTCTACCACAGAGCATTGTGATACTCTAAGTATAGCCTTCCATATGCTGGAAAAAAATTCACCTACATTAAAACAAAAATGGTAGTGTATTCCTTATTGTATTGCCACAGCAACATCAGTCAACTATTGGTACCCATACCCTGGAAACTCTCCAATCCAATACAAAACTCAAATTCTTTGTCTACTGAAATGATTTATTAGTAAATAAAACCTAGTTAATCAAGACCTTGGAGAGTGAAACAAAGTTAAGTCATTTTTAACCAAAAGTCTTGAGAAGTTTATTTTGTTTGTAGGTTCTCAAACCATTTTCATCTTTGTTGTCAGTTGAGAAATTTGTGTGTTGCCCAGCTGTGCAAGAAGGAAACCTGCACACTGGGAGTCTTCCAAAGGGCTAAGTCTCCCCTTACGGCTCGATGCTTTTGCACCCAAGTGGGAAATGGGGCCCTCAAAGGCCTACTCATGGTTTCAAAATCTATGCAAATTGTTCCTTCCACATTCAGTATGGGTTGATACACACATGTAAGTTATAAATGCCACTCCCAAGGTGATTTATTTTATACTTCATATTCTGGAATAGGGCAAATAACACTTTACAAGTAAAGAATTATGAGAGATCTTGAGCAAAGAGGCAATCCTTGACATGCAGATTTTCTTTAAACATCCCCCAATTCAAGATCTTATTGCATATTTATATAATTCATATATTTTTACAATTTATATGTATTTTATACTATGTCTTACATTACGTTATGTATGGTTTTACATAGACAATGTTATACTTGTATATTGTCTGTCTCTCCAACTAAAATGAAAGCAATAACATTATCTCTTTGTTTACTGTATCCTACTCACTGACGAGAATCATGCCTGGAACACAGAGGTACTCATAATATCATCTGAATTCATCTTTTAAATAAACCTTTCTTGGAAACCTATTGTAATATCCAAATCCTTTCATTGTCTAGATGTTTTTTCTTTATAAAAATGAGCAACTAGTTATCACCCTTTATTTCTCTCTTTCTATTTTCCCTCCCTCTCTCTTTTCCCTGAAGATTTCTTTTCCTTTTCTTTTTAATTTAGTGACTTCTAGGAAACAAATAAAATGTCTGGATTTAAAAATCAAACAAGAAACCATGGCCCCTGCCTTTAGAGCATAACCTACTGAGAGAACAATAAAGTTAAACATGTACAGCCTGATAAGATTTAACATTGTGGTAAGGGATAAAGTTCTGTTTGAGCATATAGCAGGAATATCTAACCCATACTGAAGACTTCAAATAAGACTTCCTGGAGAAATTGCTACCTGAAATAAGTTTTAAAACATTATTAAGAATTAGCGAAATCAAAAGTACTGGCAGAAGTAATTTTTAACCAAAGAAGCATGAGCAAAAGAGAAAAAAGTATAAAGACAAGAGAAGCAAGTTTTCTTAGTGGATATTCCTCAATTTTCCTCAGCCTCCTAAAGTTACAAAAATAGTAAAGAATTAAAATTCCAACTTCTTTACTAGCCCCAGAATCTATTTTAACTACTGTTTTTGCTCAAATTATTTTTAAGTTGCTGTACACTGTCACTTTATGATAATATATTTCACATCCTTTCATTCATTCAACCAATATTTATTGAGTGCTTATTATGTGACTATATCAGTAAAATAAAACACTGAAAAATCCCTTCCCTCACAGAGCTTACATTCCTGAGTGGGAAAATAAAAGCAACACATATAAATAATTTATAGCTTATTCGATGGTGATAAGTGATATCAAGAAAAGACAGAGCCTGACGAGGTGATTAGGTGAGGGAGAGGCGGGAGTGCATTTCTGTGTATACTTTTGTTTCAAACTAATGACATCAACATTAAATTATTATGTTCTCAGATGAGATAGTGAAATAATAATGTATATATTTATTATATATGTATTATTATTTTAATTATTACTATGCTATAACATAATAGTCTATGAATCAAATATGAACTTACTATTAAATATTACAATGATTCTCCTTTCTTTTTGTGTATTTTGGCCTGAGAAGCCAAAATATATAAACACAGTAGGCAGAGTTTAAGACAGTTAAGCACAATATTTGGAAACCTCAGACTCCATTTTAACACTTGCCCCTCTGCTCATGTTTCATTGGATAGTGTCAAGATTTAATAAAATGAGATGGTGTTAGGATAGTGTGGATATTACCAGAAGGCTCGTTGCTAATAGGATAAATTCCTAAAAATGCTCTAGTCATTCAGAATATGCTTTTGGATATGTCTAAAATCATCTCATAAGAAAATTGAAAGATCTACTGGGAAATTCAAAGTAGGGCATTTAGCAATATTCATACAATAGGTTTTAATATAGTTGATATTTTACCATTTGCTATAGTCAGATGAATAATCTGACAATTGCATGTGTGTGTGTGTGTGTGTGTGTGTGTGTGTGGTTGTTCTACATTGAAGCAATTAGATGTACTAATAAATCAGTTGATAATAAGTCATAAGCTAATAAATCAGTAAATTAGTCTTCTTGATACTCTCAATAATCTATTTCTACTTCCAACATAGTATTTGCTGTTTAATGCTTAGAATCATCACAAGTTAATGCATTTCTTGTGCTATTTTTTACTAAATCATGGGAGGAAAATACATGCACTTGCTTCTTCACTTCCACACATATCAGGTTTTCCTATCATTTAACTCAGAGCAGCACAGAATGTAATCAGGGCTTTTACTTTTACACTGTACATGAACTTTGGTCAGGAAATCCTCCAGCGTGCACCCACGCAGTTCCTTGGGGGCTATAAGAGTGAGAATGAAATTGCCCACCAGAGAAAGGTTAGTGTGAATCATAGAAGTGTCTTGACTCAACGAGGCAATCACTTCCTCTCAAATCAGCTACATTAGTTCTAGAGGAAGAAAATCTGAACGCATCTGTTAGTCGGAAGGTTTTTATTGGCTCCTTTCTTGTCCTTTTCCTGTGAATCCATCTGCTTCAGCTCAGCGTTTTATCACCAATCATCATGTTTTCTAAAATATACTATAAGTTAAACAAACACAAGGTCTGCATGTAAACTAAATAACTAACTAAACAATTTATATTCTATGATTACAGTCATATACCAAAAATTTACAAACTAGGATATTCTGCTGAACATTATTCCTTTTAAAAGCACGAAGCCTAGTAACCATAATTAGATTTGATTCTTATGAACTTTATAAATAAATTTGAGAAACCTTCATATTTTCCCCACTTTGAAAACCCAATACAAAGATCTCAAGTTTCAATGTCCACAGGGCAAGACAGTTTATGTATATGTATGAAACATAAATATGAGAATCAGGGGGCTGAAATAGAATATAGGTTAGTGGAAACTATGTCAAACTCAAATATGCTCTACTGTACTAAATCCATTAAAACACTATTTTTACAAGGTTAATTTATAAACATTTTTTTAAAAAATAAAGACATCTAAAGAGACTGAGAATGTTTCTTAATATGATCAAAAAAAAAGTCATCTTAAACCAAAGTCTTCATTATACTAAATATCAAAAGAAAACAACAAACTCTAAACAAACAAACAAAAAAATCTAATGACAAAATCTCAAACTATGACTTGGATGTCCACTATCAGTATTATTACTCAACATTCCCGTAAAAATTTTGGCCAAAGTAGTTAGGACAAAAATAAGAGGAAATATAGGCTAAAATTATTAAAATAATTACAATTTGATAAATATTAGCTCATAACAATATGATTCCATGTCATGAAAACATAAGAGATTTGACTAAAAAACTTTTAGAGAAAACTTTTAGAATAATAGCTTGAAAAATAACCAGGTAATCACTAAGAATCATTAATTTTTCTAAATACCAGCAATAGCCAGTTAGGAGAGGCAATGAGTAAATAGAAAACCAACACCCACAATAAAACTCCAGATAACTCTCAAAAATTAATTTACATTAGGCCTTCATAAGAATCTATAAGTGGTCATTAATAGTATTAATTTACCTAGAAACTGAAATTTAAAGGCATAAGCAAAGACAGGGTTAAAAATCGCAAATTGATACCATTTCCTTTTCTTCTTTGTAGAAAGGTTAACCATGAAAATTGGCCTGTTGCTAACACTATATTCAAGAACTGGTGCCATGTTGGACAAATTAGCTTTCTCAAACTGCTTATTCTTACTTTCTTTTTAAATCTTCTGGGTATTTGAGATATCAGTGATTTGAAAATCTAAATAGGGTAACAGTTGAAGTTTGCTAACAAGTGCTAATTAATTGAGCCATATTCTTTCTTACCCTAAGGCCCTCCCTCATGGTGAATTAGGAGGCATTTTAACTTTCAAACCTCTGGAGTGTTGTTGAATGCATAATTGCCGCAGGGCCTTATTCTGCAGTACCCCAAGGCATTAATGCATCATTTGTTCCTCTGGACCTCGAACCTTCACAGCTAAAGCATGTCCCTAAGTGCCTAACTTCTAAACAGGAAGATATTCCCATTAAGTAATGGTGGTAATTCAAAGGTTAAGTATAAATATGTTTTTTTACACATATTAAAAGTCCTCCAAAAGTAATATCAAAGTAGGTTTTCTTTCTTTCTATTTTGAAGCCTGGAAACATTATCCTGCATACGAATAAATTTATATATTCAATTTAAAATATTGCCTTTCAAAGTAGGGAGTACCTGATATTAGACATCAATCAGCCCTCTAACTGTCCAATTGTGTTTTCATTTATTTAAAAATATATCTTCCTCATGGATCGAAGACCACTTATATTTATGTATTGTATTTAAAGATCATCAAATAGCAATGTTTTCATAACACTGTAGCCCACTTGAATTTAAAAGCAATCAATACAATGGATTATTAGATTTAGTTTAAATAATCCTAATTAATAATCCTTTCTTTAAAAAATCTAGTTATTTATAGAAAACTAAACTATGTATCTCGCAAAGCAAAAGGTTCAGGACTTTCCACAGACTTTTTAATGTTTTTTTTGTCAATTAATCTAATAAAGACTAAAGAAAATCTTATTTTCTAATGAATTCTCTTTAATTAAAAACAAAAAGTATTCAAAAAATTCCAAATGTGATTGTTTGAAGATTAAGGACTAATTTTTATTAATAATATAAAATACAAAGGTCATATAAAAACTTTTCTAGTAAATTGTTCTTAATTGAAATGAAACTATTGAACTCCAGTCAACATGGTGGTCTCATGGAATCTGAAATTTATGTAGAATTTCATTGATACAGTGCAACTTCTTACTCTGATAACAAAAAAATGATTTTTAAAAATTTCTCCAAATATTTAAGAGAATGTATGTAAAAATTCAGTAATCTATCCAACTCTACAATGTTGGCTGCATCACTGAAAATCAGAAAATGAGTTTGTTTGTTTGTTTTCAATTCCTTTGCTCTGGAGCTATTTATATAAAAAAGTCACTGTTCTGTAATATCAACTATATAATCTCTAGTTCTAGCATTTCGATTCTAAAATCTTAACCATACTTTTTTTTACCATCATATAGATTCCTGTATATACATTTTTAATTTAAAGACATATAAATTTCACTAGCATAAATAAATCCAGTGGTTTAAATGTACAAATTCATCTATAACCAATGAACTGGAGTAACAAGGTAATATCTGTGAATGCTACAATGATTCTTCTTTTTAACCAACCACATATGACAGATTTTATAAAGTATCATCTTACAAACAAAGTCATACATTAGGGCTTTGCTAACATCAATTGGAAGAGAAGACAGAAAAATAACTATGATTAATAGTTGATGAAATGTTACCAATAGTTTAAATTTTGGCAGGAACAAAAATATAAAAAGACAATACAAATAGACATACTGCTGGTATGCTGGGCAAATTTGTCTGATTATCTGGAGGTAGCTAGTTTCTTCTGAGGAGAAAATAAATTAAACTCCTTTACTCTGTTAAAATTCGCAAAACTCAAATGTTTGATTAAAATGCTCTTTTCCCAACTGGACAAACATTGTTCTTGAATTCCGTTGCTACAATAAAAAAAAAAAAAAAAAGAACAGGAAAGTTTAAATTGATTAGTTTAAACTAACCAATATTTTTTTGACCTGATATCTACATAAAATATTTGTTTATTTCAGTAGGAAGGATGCTTTCCTGAGTGTTTATTTTTAGTTTTTCAATGAAAAAATTCAAATCACTTAGGAGCCAAATGGTATCTAAAGTTACAAATCTAGATCAGTTCAATAAACCTAACATAATTAATTTTCCTATATATTTTTTCTTCTTAATAATAGTTGAAATCTTCCAGAGCAAAGAATATTTGTGTTCTATAAATTTTATATAATACCTGTTTTCCATCTTAAGGGAAAAACAGATATTAATGAGAACAATGTAAATAATTTTATATATGATATCACTTCTAAAATAATTTAGGCTATGTGCACTATGGAAAAAAATAATCTCCATCATGTACTTGCTTAAACAATTTGAATTATGCACTTAACATGCATACTTATATGTTACCTTTATTACTATTTTTTGTATATGTGTTTTTCTAATGGCCATACCAATCTGAAGGTAACATTATGGCCCCAACTGTACCCCAATCCAGGATTTCTCTAGTTCAGAAACAGCTATTACAGATCTCCTACCCTTAATTTGAACTACCCCTCATTTCTTTTACAAGGTAGAAAGCCTTAGATCACATACATTCAAACTCATTCCTCTCCGCCTCTTTGTAATGTCTGCCATTTTCTTTCTCAACTTCTCAGCCTTCTGCTTTGCTGCCTGATGTCAAGGATTCTATGCTCACAAAGGTACTCTTTAAACTACAAACATCCCCATATCTACCATGAAATCAGTGGCAGCACCTCCACTCCAATTGACAGGGAAACCTCTTCCTGTCAATTCTAAAACCGCTGCTGTTGCCTCCAATACTGATTCCTGCTGGTACCCTTTACAGGCTATACAATGTTCTCTCCAACATTTTCTCTGGTCTCATCAGACTTTGAACTCATGCCTCTGTCCATCTCATGTTCTATTGGCAATGAAAAGTGAAGCAGTATACCTAATTTCCTTTCTCATGGTATTCCGCATATCACACAGGTTGCTGAGAACCCCAACAATGGGCAGAGATCTCAGTTTTTATTCCAAGTCCCTCTCCTTAAGACCCAGGAATAAATGCCTGAAGGTTAGACCATGAGGCAATATGATTGGCAAACAGTGTACTATAATGAAAACTACATTTCCTCTCTGATCCTGAGATATTGCATGAGATCAATCTTGTGTGCCTGTCTCTTTCCTTAGAATTAGTCCTTTCCTAGAAGTCATCTTTGTCTTTCTTAAATGAAAATGCGACAAATGAACCAGCAAATGTCAGCTATAGAGAGCTTAGTGAAGTTTGAATTTAATATGGAATTTCACTGAGATAATGTAACTTCTTATTCTGATGGCCAAAAAGTATTTTTGTTTTTAATTTCACTCAATATTTTAAAGAATCTAGGTTAAAAAAAATTAATCCCTGTCTAACTGGTAAAACACTGACTATACCATTGACATATCAGAAAAGCTAAATTTCTATATCAATTTTTTCACCAAAAAGCTTTATGAATTTTTTTGGTCAATTTAAACCACAGATCCTCAGACATGCTCTCAGGCCTAGTCTGAACATAGCTTAAGCATCTTGTATTAGGATGCCAGTTAAGTTAGTATCTCACGCACAAACACAAAAACACACACATTTACTTTTCCTATTTTGCCTATTTCTACAAATAATTATTGAATTTAAGAAATACTATAATGAAACGATGTAAAAATCTTCTATGAGAAAATATTACTTCTTTGATTGTGCCAGATTAAAATGGGTTAGTCAACTATAATCTCAAGAGTTGCCCTCAATGTGACTTTGCTAATGTAATATGTTTCATGAACATAGAGAGCATCCATTTTACTATGTCTACTCTTGTATCTCTCATATCTAGCATAGTGCCTGACAAATAGAAAATCTTCAATCAATATGTAAATGAAGAGGAAGAAATGAGAAATACAGTATTTTGGTGTTATTTTTATTTATATGTGTGTGTGTGTGTGTGTGTAGTATAAATTATTTTGTGTCTAACTAATCGCACATATATCACTTCCATTTCTGAGTTATACTGATATTATTAACAATAGAATATGATCACTAAATAAGAGACATTTACCAGATTGTTGTTTGATTGATTAATTTTGCTGTCTTTCATTTATTTTTCTTCCTTAATAACATCACAATTTCCTAGTCCCCGATGTGTATTGTCTTGTTGGTCCAGCAACTCCAGATTCCTGTCTCCAACTATAGAATCCAGGAAGGGTTGACAGAACCTGTTTCTCCTACCTGTGATCAGCCACAAAGCAGGCTAATCAAATTCTTCCCTTTAGGACTTTGGATAAGTGAAGCAAGGATGGAAAGAATACTTCAAATAATTTCAATGAAAGTTGGAGATTAAAAAACTAAAACTTTTTTAATCTCTGTTTTTTCACCAAAAAGCTTTGTGTTTTATGAAATTAAATCACTCACCATCAGCTAACTATTCTACTAGCTGCTTCTATAATTATTTTTTATTTCTTCTTATCCAAAGCCTTTCCATGGCTCCTTCTCACTTTTGTCCCTCATTTTATTTTACTGCCATTTAGAATTCAAGCCTTCACCACCCTCTTAGTGCCACCATGTTACATGTTCAGATTATTAAGTATGCCCTTCCCACCAAGCCAGCCCTCAAGCTCTTGTTAGGCTCAGAACTAAATCAACCCCACTCTCTTTTGAAATTCTAAGCACTTCGGGTTCTCTGCTGCTCTCCTTTTCAAGTTCTATCATTCTGAATTTCCCCTTCTAATAAAGCTAATCATCATCAAGCCAGAACTAGCTGGCAGTGAACAAAGAAGATGAGCTGGCATCAAAAAACATTCTACATACATGAAGCACAGGTTCTGGGCAAGAAGGAGCATGGGACATATGGCCAAAAAAAAAATCACATACATTTAAGTTCCTCTGGAGATATAAAAAATAGGGGGTTGAATGTTTATGCTAATTGTCTGCCTACAAATTATAGGCCAATAGTAATGGAAAGAAGAATGAGCAGGTCCAGAAGATTTTCATTAGAAGTGAGGGGACAGAGGCAGAGCAGGCTGGGAGGAGACATGGCAATAGGAGGAAAACAGAGCTTCGTTGTATTCTTTTTTCCATTCGCACCTTGTAAAAATAACTGATAGAAACTTGTAATGTCAGCTCCACAGCATGCTGTCATTTTCCCTGGAGCAACTTTAGACAAATAAGCTCCTAAAAATGCTTTAATATTGGAATGTTTGGGTAAGATTTGGGGGTGCCCTCCGAACAATCTTAAAATCATACCACTCCAGAGTTATTTTGCCTTTGCCTAAAGATTGGTATGTACTTATTTTAATTATTTTCTCCTCTACTAAGGAACTCAATGCATCATAATTTTGAAATCTTTTTATCCAATGTTTATTTTTAGAAAATCTCTCAGGTATTTTCTCATAATTTAAATAGCTATACATCAAATATGCATGTATACTTTTTCATGTTAACTATATTCCAAAACAGACATGGTGTAAACCCCACCCATGTCAATATCCAGCTGCTTTTTTCAGGACAACAAATCATCCTTGGCTTTTCTATCTAAAACTGCCCTTTTGTTGTTCCTTCCACTCTGCTCTACTTTAAGTTATAAAATTTTCTTTCTCCACTTCCAGAACTGGGCTAACTATCATTTGTCACAATTAATATCTTTTGTGTACATTCTTATCTTCCAGACAGCTAGAGCTGTCCATCAATATGCCTTGTCAGAAATCTGGAATACCTTCCTGCCAAAGAGTCACCCCTGAGGGTTCTGATTCCCAAAGAATCCCTGGTTCCACAGATGATTCTGATACACAACCAAGGTTGAGAAATAGTAACACGGGAACACAAATTCTAATTTTAGGGGTATATAAGATGATAAATAAGTATATATTTACATAAGCAATTATAATCTCCTTATAAAGACTCATGTGCAAACCAGCATCAAAAAAGTAGGCCTCCTTTAAATTCATTAAGTTACTAATTCCTGGCACACAAGAGAACTCACTCAACCTATCTCCAGAAATGCCTTTTGTACCCAGACATTTTTATATCAGAGAAATTACATTAAGAATGACAAGTATAATTGAAACTGTGTTGGAAGTATTATGTTGTGTACCAATATCATGTTAGCAGTGTTTTGTGGCCTGGGAAGTTATAGTTCTCTAAGAGTTCTTCAAGTTCTACAGTGTGGACTTGAATGGCTAGACGTCCAAGTCTAATTAGCTATAACTACATTGCTCAATACCATAGCCACCAGCCACATATGACTGTGGAGCACCTGAAATGAAACTAGCTCACTTTAAAATTGCTGCCAGTGTAAAATACAAAGAAAATTTCTAAGACCTCTTAAGAAAAAGAGGAAGGAAAATATCTCTAAAGTTTTACATTGATTATAAATTGAAATAAAAATATTTGTAGATATTGGTTTAAATAAAATGTATTATTAAAATTAATTTCACTTGTTTCTTTTTAATTTTATTAATGTGATTTAGCTGAAAAATTAAAGTTATATGTGCTTCATATTATATTTGTGTTGGATAGCACTTGCCTACGATTTTTACAAACTACCTTAACACTTATACAGATATCATCTTTTCATAAACCTCATCTTACCCTCTGTCACCAACTCCTGATCTACCATAAGTGTAATTATTCTCCATCACTCATTTTATTGAGTTCTAACTCAATAAGTCATCAAGCGGTATTCCACCCATGAATATTTTTTTAAAAACTTAACATTCAAGATTCTCACAAGGCTTCCTAGTCTTTTGTGCCCACAGAGAGTAAGAATTCCTGTTAAAGAAATCCGAACATCTCTGTCAAATATATATTTGTAAAGGATTGCTCCATCCTTCGTTTGAGCTAAAGGATACATTTTTCTCCTCAGTATCTAATACTGAAATCCCTAGCTTAATGAGAAAGACTCATTTCCCCCAAGGGAATCAAAGATCTAAAAATGCTCTTGGGTCTATGATACCAGAATTTTATCTTCAGAATCTAGATTTGAACTAGAAGCCAGATGAATGCCACAGGACCCTACGTCTCTCTTCACATTCCTGAGCATTGATCACCTTTGCCAGGATTTTCTTTGCCAGATTGGAGGTTGCTGATTTGAATATCTGACCAGCTCTAGAGTTTCTCTTCTGAATACATCAGCAACCTATCTCAGCGTTATCCTGATTGTCACTCACAATGCCCTGTCCCTATTTCTAGGAATGTCTCCCATAAAAAGAGAAGTGATACAGCAGAGGAGTGAGATGTGTAGGCCAGAGTCAAACAAATCATTGTTTAAGTCCCTTATCCTACCATGTATTCCCTTTCCTACAACCTCGGTTTCCTCTTCTATAAAATGAGGAGAATGATAAAATA